>CATIXQ010000034.1:5019165-5363015 GCA_949711755.1 Leptidea juvernica | reverse complement strand
TTGAATAACGTAATACTTTTGTTTTGAACATTTTCTGGGATCTTGTTGTAAAAGCCGCCCCACAAAAGACTTACTAACTCGACTTGGCCGAGTAGTAGGCATCATAAGTTTATGTCTGTTCCTGGTGTTAACATTATGGTTATGACAGGTTCTGGCAAATTCACTTATCTGCCTAGGAACATACATTACATTATCAAGAATATATTGAGAAGCAACAGTCAAGATGTTAATTTCTTAGAATTTTGCTCTCAATGATTCTTTAGGACCTAGGTTATAAATAGCGCGAATAGCCCTCTTCTGCAGCACAAATATTGTATTAATATCGGCAGCGTTGCCCCACAGCAATATACCGTAGGACATAATACTATGGAAGTAACTAAAGTATACAAGTCGCGCCGTATCTATGTCAGTTAATTGTCTAATCTTTTTAACCGCGTATGCTGCAGAACTAAGTCTGTTCGCCAATCCTTCAATATGGGGGAATATCAATATCGCCAATCCTTCCCCATTGTAGTTAAAGAAGTTGTTTGGCAAACTATTAGCCTTGACGTTCATAAAATAATAGCGATTACGGTAACTGATGCCTACACCAGCGGTTAACGTTATTTTCTTTTAACATGATATAATAGTTATATTATTGCAGTTAATAACGATGAAACAATTATTTAGCAATCGTTAAATATCGTTCGTAATTGTCAATATTTGATGAACGTATGTGACGTTAACTAAGGACCGGTTGTTGCAGACAGTTGGTTAACGTCACATACTTTCGTCAAACATTGACAATTACTAACGACATTTAACGATCGTTAAATATGAAGCGTCGGTTCAATGTGTAGTAACGCGATTGTCAAAGTTATTCGGGCTACCATTATAAACCAGTAGTGTTCCCCGACAACATATTTTGATGGGAGACATTTTTATTACGGCAACATCGAGTATATATGCCTATTTTTGATAATTGATATTCTGTTTATTATGTGTACCTATGTACCTACTGCGTAAGAGCAATAAAAATACCTATCGCTTGTTTTAACATTGCATCTACTGTTGTTCGTTTTGAAGGAAGTGTTATTAGGTTTTTGTTCTTTATTATTAATGAGTACTGTTATATTAAAATTGATACCTTCGCTCCAATGTACGTATCTACATAATGACATATTCTTTGTAAAAGTATTCTCCTTTTTTCTAATGAAACAGTAGCTTATTTCATTATTTACTCGGAAGGAGTTGTTAACTTTACAAGCGACGAGAAAGTTGGTTTTCAGAACCGTATAGGTAAATATAAGGGTGTTTTATTTAAATAATAAACAGAAATAATCAAATAAGTTATTAAAAATAAATTAATAAATATCTATCAAAATCACACATAGTGCAAAGTATTTGAAACATTCAGTAAAAATGTTAAATAAACTGCACTAATATCTAAAATGCTCATGTCGCGGTGTTTGTAGTTAAACTCCTTCGAAACGGCTTGATCGATTCACATGAAATTTTGAGTGCATATTGGGTACGTCTGAGAATCGGACAACATCTATTTTTCATCCGCCTAAATGTTAAGGGTCCACACGAAATTTTTTTTAATTTTTTTTTGACATTTTTTTTTAAATTTGTTTGATTATGAGTCAGCATTAAAAAATACATACAACTTCAAATTTTCACCCATCTACGATCAACAGTTACTTTTGTATCGCGATTTTAATATCGGCAATACAACGTTTGCTGGGACAGCTAGTATTATTATAAAATGCTCATGTCGCGGTGTTTGTAGTTAAACTCCTTCGAAACGGCTTGATCGATTCACATGAAATTTTGAGTGCATATTGGGTACGTGTGAGAATCGGACAACATCTATTTTTCATCCCCCTAAATGTTAAGGGTGGTCCACGCCAAATTTTTTATTTGTTTTTTTTTTTTTAATTTGTTTGATTATGATTCAGCATTAAAAATACATACAAATTTAAATTTTCACCCATTTACGATCAACAGTTACTTTTGTATCGCGATTTTAATATCAGCAATACAACGTTTGCTGGGTCAGCTAGTAATCTATAATATCATGTTTAAAAGAAAAATGACGTTAACCGCTGGTGTAGGCATCGGTTACCGTAATCGTTATTATTTAACGAACGTCAAGGCTAATTGTTTGTCAAACATCGCATTTTATGGTTTAACGATAGTTAGCGCAATATTTAACAGTAACGTGTCTGTATTCGTAGCGTGAAAAAACCGGCCCTAACAGCCGGCATATTTACCCTTTAAATTAATTTTATTTATAGTAGAAACAAGCATTTCGTAGCAATCTCTCGTTAGAACCGTACACTTTGGATATAACTAGTATTTCAACAACCCGAGGATAAGTGATCAATTTTGATTTCTCAATGTTTGTTTTAGCTAGTTTAATATTGGAGATACTAAGAAACTAATACCAAGCGTGGCGGACAGTTTACGACTTGTCAGTCAAAATCGGTTACAAAAGATTCTCTTTCCATTTCAATCTTGCTGTATCTCCGTTACAGATGTTATTCTCTTTTGCACGCCGTGTTCGCCAAAACGCTAGCATATTATAAGTTTAAAAAAGCAGCTGAACAGCTAAGCAGAAAAAGTAATTTATGAGTACATTATGAACGGCCAAATGTGAGGTAACATTTGTGCAAAAAAGCAGATATTTGGAATGTTATACTGAATTTCTTTCTTGAAATTTGTATTTTCTGCTCGAAACTGATGCAATGCACAAGATCCCTTTTAAAGAATGCGGCAAAACCAGTGGGAGGCTCCTTTGCATAGGGTACCAGATAGATTATGGGTGTGGTTCCTATACGGCGTCTATTTCTGTATAGAATCAGTAATGTGTAAACATTACTGTATTTCGATCTGAAGGGCGCCGCAGCTAGTTAAATTACTGGGCAAATGAGACTTAACATCTTATGTCTCAAGGTGACGAGCGCAATTGTAGTGCCACTCAGAACTTTTAGGCCTTCCAAGAATCCTGAGCAGTATTGCATTGTGATGGGCAGGGCGTATCATAAACCATCAGCTGAACGTCCTGCTCGTCTCGTCCCTTACTGTCATAAAAAGGTGACGCTTTTTGAGAACGTTAGTATATCCAATTTTTTATATCACACTTTGCAACATTGTAACTATTTAAATAATGTTTTTGTTAAAATGGCTATAATTAAATCAATATTGTGGTCGAATTAACTCTGTTCTTAGCTAAAACAACACTTAAACACCATCAAGCAATTTGAATTAACTTCCTCTTAAAATATAGGAGCTTGTAAAGTTTTATGAAGTCACGATGTAAGTCGTAATAAAGTTTATATTTTCTGCTTCGAACAAAATTAAGATCGACATCTCTTGGGAGATTTAAAGCCGTTTTATTTTACTGTTACATATCTTATTAACGATTTTTATTTACACCCATCCACTCATCCTCTATTACAGATTCAAAAACACCCAATGTCCTAAAAACCATTACATCATCCAAACGAGTGTTGTAATGAAATTCAGTACAACGTTACAGCACCCGTTTTCATACTAACTCTTCTTTGGATGATATTATGGTTACTAGGAGTGACTTTTTTAATGTTAGCAGTAAGCTAACTGTTTCCGAATCTTTTATAGAGGATTCATATTATGGGTGTAGATAAAGTCTTGTATGCAACTGTTGTTAATTAGGTATTAAAACACTCATGTGATACTATTATCACACTCTGCTTCGCTTCATGTGATGAACCCAAATTCGTGTTTTAATACCCCTTATTACACAACAGTTGCATATATAACTATTACAGCTATTGCACGTAACATGTATTTTAAATAATTTTCGTTAATACTGAAAAATTTGCTATAAATATTATGTTATGTTGATTTGTCAATATTTTTAAAGCACAGAGCTAATAACGATCCTTCAAGAACTAACTATAGTAAGGCCGACGAGACACGAAAAAGAATGTACACAAAGGTTCAGGTCTTTAAAACATTTTTAATTGAATAAATTACATACGAATTATTATTTTTTTTTATGGAAAAAGGAGGACAAATGAGTATACAGGTCACTTGGTGTTAAGTGATCACCGCCACCCATAATATTATTAATAAATTTATACTAATTCCCTATTCAAATTGTTGTCGTCTGCATTAAACATAGATGATTCATCGGAAGTGTCCGAATCAGCCGTATTGATGACAATATAACTCAGTATAATGTATCTCAGTAACCGTCCGTTTGGTAAAATTCTTTATCTACACCCATGCTTTAAATCCTCTATTAAAGATTCTGAGACAGTTAGCTTATTGCCAACATTAAAACACCCAATGTCGTAATAACCATTACATCATCCAAACGAGTGTTGTAATGTTGTACTGAATTTCATAACAACACTCCTTTGTTTTTTTTCGATCCCTTCATGTGCAAAGAGTTTCAACAAACAGCCACATTCTTATTGCTCGATGCGTGGTATATGTATGAATTTCAAAAAAAGAACATTTTCGTTTACGCGCGTCTCACACTACCAGAACGTCGCGCGCCGTAAAAAAATGGGTTATTCGAATCCCCGCCATTTTTTTTAGATATTTTTATTGCTTTGTTTACAACAAATGAGCGATTCATTTTAAACGCTGCAAAAGAACATTATATTCATGTGAATTTGTAAATTAAAAAGTAAAAAATGTAAATTACTACTAAAATAAATAATTATTTCATTAATACTTAGTTTATTTGTATATAAGCAGTAATAGATGATATAAGGTTACTACTAGGACTGGCTGTTTTAATGTTAGCTAACTGTTTCAGAATCTTTTAGAGGATTCATATTATGGGTGTAGATAAAGTCTTGTATGCAACTGTTGATAATAAGGTATTAAAACACTCATGTGATACTATTATCACACTCGGCGTCGCCTCGTGAGATAAATCCACATTCGTGTTTTAATACCCCTTATTACACAACAGTTGCATAAATAACTATTATCTTATCTCATTGGCCTAAGGCCAATTAAATTAGTATAGAAAAAAAATACGTGAAAAACTACACGCGAGGGTTTTTTATAGAGATTATCATTATATAGAGGGTTTATTGAAACCCAAAAGGGAGTGGTGAAAACAAAGACCCAGCAGGGCTAACTACACGTCCATTTAGGTTGGTTTAAATTATGCCTTTGTATTTTATTACATATTTTTTATGGATTAAACTGTTAATAATAACGCACGAGCCGGGCGTTATGATTAACAGTTATGCGAGCGGCAGCGGCCGGCGAGTGCCGTTAAGCACATATTTAAAACTACCGTATATTACTGAAAAGTCCTTTGCTCGCGTAGAATTGGGACTGTTTTAATATTATTCTATGTCACATACCCACTATGTAATCGACGCCATTTTTCTTGTTTGTAAACAAACGACGTGTGAATGTGCCTACGAGAGATACATATATTGAATGTGAGTGTCAAATTACTTGGGCCCGTGCCCTGTAATTTGTTTGGAATGGAATAGAACTCTCTAGACCATAGTACATATAACATGAATGTCACGTGCCACCTAAGTCCTTAAATCTATATTTTATACTTAGTGGTCGCTACTTTTAGATTACGTTTCATCGCTCATTCATTAACTGATTAAATAATTATCTAATCAAAATAAACGTAAACGAATTGCAAAGTTCCTTCATATCTCACCTTCATATTTAATAAATCTTATCAAAGATACCAAAATGGTTTATCTTTCGTATTTAATTTAATTAAAAGATCGTTGAAGCTTGACGTTTGATTAGCACATGATTGGAATTGAAATTTTTTTGTCGGTTTGTATAATTTATCTGGAATACATTTGCCTATTTTAATTCAGAGCAGTATTTCATTATTGTAAATTATAATAGCTAGATGGATAAAATATCTGGTGAAATTCACCATCGCAAATTAATCTCGAAATATTATGAATGCTTTAAACGGGATTGAAATACAAAAATATTTCTCGACAAAAAAGTTGAGAATATATATGACGCAGGGATATGATAAAAACTATGATTTGGTCATATCGATGTTAAAATATCAACACGATTTTATCATTTCTCGAAACAAATCTAGTGAATTGATCAAATGGTGGAGTTGGTTCCGTGAAATGACAAACAGTCTTTTCTTTGGTATTTAAAAGGTTTATTTGGTTAAGACTTATACATAATTTGGTAAGAATTTATCGTGTCGCAGGTGGAATGTGTTGAGAGAAGGTGGGAGGGAGAAGTTCTTTGTCCCTTTGCACCACTCTCATGAAAAGGTAACGCACCATTCTGACGACCTGCATAGCCGAGTGGTTAGCGATCCTACCTACAAAGCTAGAGGTCCCGGGTTCGAATCCCGGTAGGTGCAAGCATTTATATGATGAATATGAATGTTTGTTTCCGAGTCATGGATTTATATGTATGTTTATATGAATTTATGTATGTTTAACTAAGTATATTGTATTAAATATATCATTGTCTTGTAACCCATAATACAGGCTATATATGCTTAACTTGGGGCATGATAATTTGTGTAAAAAGTGTGTCAATATTATTATTATTATTATTCTCTTCAAAATCAAATTAACGTAGCCTAACCTCTAAACAGATAATTAAGTCTTTTTTTAGGTATTTAAGAGGTTTATTTGGTAAAACTTAGACATAATTTGGTAAAAATTTAGTATCGTGTCACAGTTGGAATGTGTTGAGAGGAGAAGGTGGGAGGGAGAAGTTCTTTGTCCCTTTGCACCACTCTCATGAAAAGGTAACGCACCATTATCTTCAAAATCAAATTAACGTAGCCTAACCTCTAAACAGATAAGACTTGCTTTAGGGACCAGGTAGAAGCCCAAAGAAGATATTATTTATAAAACCACGAACCATCTCCTTCCACCCAGCCTGTCCAAGTCAGGGTATTACGCAAGTCTGGAGGTCGATTCGCTCGCTTTTACATCCTAAGTTCTTCTAGTGGCGTCACTTATTGTCATTTCGCGGAATCAATTCCGGTACTTGATCAAACCACTAGATTTGTTTCAAGAAATGATAAAATCGTGTTGTTATTTAAACCTATTCCGTGATTTGATCAAATCACTTATAGGGGAATTGACGAAATCTCTTATTATTATCATATCCCTGCGACATATGTATTAAAATGAGCAATACTTGTAACGATATGACAGTGCGTATAATTCAGATATTCTGGGTCAAAGTTATGGGACATGAAAAATGAAAAAAACACCCCTACTTTTATGGTATGTAGATATCAGAAAGTAGTCAATTGAGTGGGTATGTTTTTGTAAATTAAATAATTAAATGCTCAAAATGTGACCCTCTTGTCTTACGCAAATCGCCAATCTTTTAATAAGTCCGCTGTCTTTTGATTTTCTTATCATTTTATGGTGAATACTCGATATGATATGGCACAATTCTGTTTGTAACTCGCCCACGTTCTCGTATCGCTTTAAAACTAAAAACAAAACTATGCTATAAAGTATTTTAACTATGATGTGGGAACTTATTTACGAATAATCAATGCTATCTATGGAATGATCATAACTATACTTTTCGAACGTTGTCGTCGGCAATAAATAACTTTCTTGAAATTTGACTCAAACATTTTACGTTGCTCCTTTCTTTTAAAATACTATGTTACTTAAGAAGAGTTATTACTTTTTGGCCATTCTTTAGTTTGGAATCATAAAAGTAGGGGTGTTTTTTTTTACATTTAAGTCGGTTCGAGTCCCAGACGAGACAAGAAATTTTTAGAAAATCTACGATATTTAAGGCAATTAATTTCCCTTCATGTCCCATAACTTTGGGACGCCCTGTATAGATAATTAAGTGACGTATGTGTGTATGCAAGCCTACAGAACCTATGACTGAATTCATTCTTACTTTGAGTCACATTACAGGCCAAAAGTTAGAGGATTTAGAAAAGCTAATACCGCCGATTAAAGTTCAAGTACCCCACTCATTGAACTTAAAGTAGCAACAATCCTGAGAAAAAAAAACATTTAGTTGCGATCCTGGACAATTATCAAGGAATCTGCTTACCAAAGACTCGTACAACGTCTGGCATCCTTCTTACACCTTTAGTTTTTTTTTATGAAAAAAAAAAGACGAGACGAGCAGGACGTTCAGCTGATGGTAATTGATACGCCCTCCCCATTACAATGCAGTTCCGCTCAGCATTCTTGAAAAACCCCAAAAATTCTGAGCGGCACTACAACTGTGTTCGTCACCTTTAGACAGTTATGTTAAGTCTCATTTGCCCAGTAATTTCACTAGCTACGAGGTCCTTCAGACCGAAACACAATAATGCTTAGACATTACTATTTCACGGCAGAAATAGGCGCCGTTTTCGTACCCATAATCTAGCCGGCATCCTGTGCAAAGGAGCCTCAACATATAAGAAACTCAACGGCCGCTCTTTTCATTGTATGTGATAGATTATTACACAATGCCTGTAATATACATAACAATAAAAATAAATTATCGTATATTAGATGCATCAAACTTTAGAGCTTGAATTCATTGTTTGTGTAAGGATGCTTTGTGAACATGATGGTCGTGACCACTGTTATAATTAGCAAGAGCATCTAACAAATACAAATAAATACTCCGAGAGTTAAGACATTCAGTAATTCAGTAAGTAGGAAAACAACGTAGAAGAAGGACTACATTTTTATGAAAGAAGAGGCAAAAGAGCGTACGGTTTACCTGATGTTAAGAAGCGAGGAGTTACAGAAACGTTGCTGGCCTTTTAGAAAGTTGTCGCTTTTATGAAGGTCACCATGTCGTATCGTCGTGGAAACACCGGTATGGAATGCCACAGCTTGGCTGTACGTTATTTTTTTATTTACGAAAATAAAAAAAAAGACGAGCTCAGATGATGGTAATGAATAGGCCCTGCCCATTACAATGCTGTTCCTCTCAGGATTCTTGAAAAACCCAAAAATTCTGAGCAGCACTACAGTTGCGCTCGTCACCTTTAGACATAAGATGTTAAGTCTCATTTGCCCAGTAATTTTACTAGCTAAGGCCCTTCAGACCACAACACAACAATGCTTACACATTACTGCTTCATGGCTGAAATATGTACTGGTGGAAGAAAGTTCCTTTAAATTCTTCTTCTATTTTCTGGCGTGTCATGTCAAAGTGGAATTTGCTGGCACGAATAAGGTCCAACAGCTCTTGGGAACACCATATTATAACAAAAGTCATGCAACGTAGGTATATAATAAATTGTAGTTTATTTTGTCTTACATCTCATGTACAACCAAACTATGAAAGTGTTTCCAAGTGCTGTTTCCATGACGATACGACATGAGTACTTTCAATAATTCCACGTTAGCCTTACCCAAGAAGCCAGCATCACCCTTGAGATTTATTTGGTATCACTTAACATCTTGTGGCCACATGATTTCTTGTACTCCACCTCCATTAAAACAAAACCCACCTATAAAATGATAATATCATTATATTTTGACAATTTATAACGAGTATTTTTTCCAAGAACAGGCATTTACTTGTACCAGTTTTCATCTTTAGAAATACGCATAAAATTCGGCCAAGAGTAAAAAATCCGCAAAATAGATGAAACAATAGATGCGGTATGAATGGGCGGTGTAATATCCAGGTCGTATCCATCACCGTTGGTTAGCAGTGTCACAAGTTGATTGATCGTTTGTAGTGACGAGGCGTTTCGCTCCAGTTTCACACAATATACAGTCTATTAGAGGACTACTTTTGATATGGAGACTTAACGTACGAACAGTACTGCTCGTCATTGCAGAAGCGACGCCTTAAAAATAAATTTGTTTCTTTTGTCATTGTTAGAGGCAAATTGCTAGCTATCTCACAACATGTAGAAGTCTGTCATTCTACAACTGTGCGTTTTGCGAGGACATCTTTGACTCGCACATCTACTTTTAGGTTTTCTTAGGCAACGCCTTTCTTGATCCCTGGTGTTGAATGTGCATTAGCATGTGCTGGTAAATGTCTACGGACGGTCGCCTCTCACCACTCCCATAACGTGAATCTTTCGTCTGTTCGCTTGCTTTTAAATAAAACAAGTTGTTTTGAATCAATGAAGTCTTATTTCTAAATACAAACACTAATAATAATCGATGATTTGAAATGATCTTTAACTAAAATATGTGGTACATGCCCTTCTTCAACTGGCATGATGATAGATTTTTCATCTTCTTCTATAGTGTTAAAAACTGTATTTCAGCAATAAAATAAGCTGTAGAGCGAACTACTGCATGTTTATCAGTATTCTATGATTTGCCGGGGAATATGCTTATAAATAATCACGGTAGCCGATTACTACTTATCACTTTAGAAATCAATGATACCGTCGTGCAGGTACCACGGCAGTTCTCCTTCCCTAACATGGCGAATAGTGACTTAGTTACTCGCATATGCAAAGGGTATCCTAGGGTATAATTCTGGGGCCAATCGCTAAATAATTGTCATGGTTTACCAATACCGTTACAAGGTTCTTCTTTATTTAGTTTTTGTAAACCGACAGCACTATAATATTAGCTTATATAATTTATGTCTAGATAGACTTGTCACAGCTGTGAAAACGTCGTAAATGCAGCGTGCATTGCTCAAAATAGAGGTTAGGTCACCAACACAAAGTGACATTCAAATCGGGAGTGTAAGACGTAGCTTGTCACGCACACTTAAGTAATAAACCTGGTCTGTTTTCATCGCTTGTCTTACAGCAAGAGGCTCTGGACGTATAATTTATTTAAACATTAAATATATCACACAAATCAATTTTCGCTGGGAAATTAAAGTGAATTTATCACGCACATACATATTTATGTCATTTCTTTTCACTTATTTAACAGCTGACCCCATTTAAGAGCGCAATAAATTAAGAAAGCAGCAATCTATT
Organism: Leptidea juvernica; assembly: GCA_949711755.1. Taxonomy (NCBI): domain Eukaryota; kingdom Metazoa; phylum Arthropoda; class Insecta; order Lepidoptera; family Pieridae; genus Leptidea; species Leptidea juvernica. Next base: position 5,352,112 of record CATIXQ010000034.1, on the reverse strand, counting down.
TATTTTATCTCACGTAAGATGTTGAAATACTCTTGTGATTACTAGAAAGAGTAAAGTATTGCTTATTTTATTTTCATTTTATATGTCAGTGAAGAATGTAAAGTAATAAGCACTTCTATAGCACTGACATTGGATGATTAAGGCGAAGGGTAAGTAGAAAACACGCAATCATGGTGTTTTTAGACAAGTTTTGTGGTGAAAATATAGCATTTCGAGCTATGAACATTACTTAATCCTGTTACACATATCTTTAAGTCTTGTTTGTAGGTTGCTAATGCTTGCTGTTGGTTATAGTTAACACTCCCGAGCCTTTTTGAACTACCACTTTTCTTTGCAGTTAAACAAGTTTTTTGGCATGGCAGGACGCATTTTTTTAGTACTTCCCTCAGAAAAGTTATTCTTATAGCTTGTACTTTTTTGTGTAGGTACATTTATTCAGATTAGTAGTGAATAACGAGGATTGTAAACAAATAAACTGTTTTCCACGCAAGAATTTAGAAAATATTGGCTTTGTTACATAGATGGCAAGCCGGCAGCCGTGAACTCATATCGCTCAAGGTCCTTAGCATTTAGTGTCGCCTTAATGGGTGATGTAGATTCGTAGTCAGAGTTTTGAAAAATTCAATGCAAGTAAAAGATTCCTTGCTGGTCCGGATTATAGTTCTTTCAGAAGGTATTGCAAGGTACTCCTAAATATGTTTCCGTTTTATTGGTTAGTAAACTTTAAATTTTGAGGAATTTCCTGAGTGTCACATAGATCCCATCAGCATTTTTTTTTTTATTGGCATCAGTCTGGAAGTCTGTCGCTTGGCGAGTGTAGGTACCTGCTATCTCATTTGACTTTGCACCTACTTAAACCCTATCAATAGGTAGCACATACAAATAATTGAAGTTTATTAATATTAAGGGTATCAGATTTGCATAAGAAGTATATTAAACTAAATCTTTGTTAAGTTATTTTATAATTTTGAGGTTTTGGAGTCGGTTTTTTTAACGTAGTTTTTAATAGTGTCTGTGTATATGTGCCGGCTGCCGCTATGTGTGAGTGCAGTTTAATAACTTGTAAGCGAACTCACTCCATAGCACCTAACTAAAACCTATTTATTTTTATGATATTCTTCATAGGGAGACAGCCGTGTATAGCCGAAAGTTTGACAGTGCCTATTATTTTTACGGCAATAAAATATAAGATTTAGGATTAATCTATGTTTTACCTTTGTTATTTACATAGAAAATGGTAATATTACCTCATTTATATTGATTTCGTTACAAATAATTAGCAATTTCATAAAATGTTTTTTTTTTATATAGTATATTATTTTTCAGTTATAAAAGACACAAAAATAAAGAATAAGAATAGGTTTGGACGAACTATTATGAAAATTTGTATACAAAATATTAGCGCATTTTTGCCACACTCTAATTTTACTGAAAGAACATTAAGAAGTCTTCTATTTAATGTGCTTTCAAGAGCCTTTCGAGACAGTCAAGTATTTAAACAGTGAACCGCTTTTCTTAAGATTTGCTTTGTTAAGTATTATAGCTAATCTCCTGGATATAGTTTACGTTATAATTGAAAATAAATTACAGTTTACTAAAGTAATGATATGTTAACATAACCCTTACGTACATTTAAATAAGTTTTTTATGCGAATTTTGGGATTGCTTGCTCCATAGGAAATTTAAGCCGTTCTCACTCCAGACATTAATTACCTACCTCTAAAACTGGTTATAATCTTTAGTTCAATGGTTTCAACATGAATTTGGTTCGAGCGTAATATTACTATCACCAGTTGTGAAGTCCGATTTGTTAACTTCGAGACGGGCTTGGATAGTTTGCTTTTTGTACCAGTCTTGCGTAGCGTCGTGTCTAGTAAAGGATTCTTCCAACATTGTCTCTCCTTTTTCATAAACTTTTAACTTCCTGGCTCCAAGATTCATATAGATATACATATCCATACTACCAAACCATAAAAGACCAGGATGACAGACTGAGTTGCAACTTTTTCTTCTTCATCATGGTTACGATAATTCACTATAGTAAACCGTAACGTAAAACTCTCTAATATTAAATCAATTACTATTTTAACACGTTATTTTTTGGTTTGTTTTGTACTTTTATCATTTTATGTTAAGTATAAACTGTGGGTGTTTTGTAAAATAAATGTTTTTCTTTCTTTCTTCCTAAATCAATCGTGAAAATATTTTTGAAAGAAAAAGGGGATATTTTTTAACTGTATGATTTTATTTAAGGCAATAACAATTATGTATCTACGCTAGTTCAAAATTGACTACAAATAAATAACACTAGATTTCTTTATCAAATACAATGTTTTAAGATGCTTTGTTAACATAAATCAGCTTATTTAGCTTAAACGCCATTTTTATAACCTCGTTAACACACGTAATATAATTTAAAGAACGAGTTTAACAATCAAAATAAACCTTACAATGAATCAAATAGACGATGTAATGAGGCTTGAAATTGTACAATCAAAGAAGATTGGTTTAATTAAGAAGATTCATTCATCTTTATTTCGAGATACTGACACTACCGCAAATATTTCTGTCTGTAAAGACTATTTTGGTTTAGCATCAACTAACTGTTCATGTGAAATTAAAAACAGACACTCAATTTTGTATATATATCTGTGCAACTTTTTTCAATCTGAGATTTTCTCGCAACATCAACATTTGAAGCTATTGAAAACGTAATAGTGTTTGTATCCTTGAGAAATCATTTATAATATAAATAAATATAGATGGTTTGAAAGCTGTCTCTTGCATACGAAATAATGGCTAGAAGCTATATTGGCTTCGGTCCAGGTTCGAAGTTTTTTGTTAGTAAATTACCATTATCATTCATTTGAGAATAATATTTTATATTATCATAACAAAAGAGGATCGAATATTTAATAAATACTTCTTGAGGGTTTTGCTAATATCAATAGAGACAAAGATTTTTTCTTATAATATGTAGCATTTATATGTTCTTAATGACTAATTGATTTATCAACGCAAAACCATAACGACCAGGGTTTAAGTTCACACACAAAGGTTCCTTTTAAGGATATGATTAAAACTAGAGTAGTTATATAATACTAGGTGACCTGGAAAACATTGTATTGCCATATTAATTAATTGAAAAAATATACATATCAAATTTCATAAAAATCGATCAAGCTATTTCAGAGGAGTATGGCAACTAACATAGTGACACGAGAATTTTATATACATATAGATGTATTTCACATACAGATATTCAAGGATTCACTCTATGAATCTTACAATTTGGAAACGTAATTATTAGTTGTATCCTCCATAGAAAAAATCCAAAGCTATTTGAAAATATAACATAAATGCTGTGTACGGCGAAATTATTTACGTAAGGCCATCATATTAATATAATAAAAAAAACTACATGGTTATTATACCTGTACATTTTCAAAATGTGTGATGTCCTGAACATTACTCCCCTTTTATTACGTTAGTGAGCACTTGAAATGGATTTTGTTAATGTTATAAAAAAAAATACATGGTTTTCATATCCTATACCCTGTAAATTATCAAAATGTGTGATGTCCTGAACATTACTCCCCTTTTATTACGTTAGTGAGCACTTGAAATGGATTTTGGTAAAGTAATAAAAAAACTACATGGTTTCCATATCCTATACCTACCCTGTACATTTTCAAAATGTGTGATGTCCTGAACATTACCACCCTTTAATTACGCTAGTGAGCACTTGAAATGGATTTTGGTAAAATAATAAAAAAATTACATGGTTTCCATATCCTATACCTACCCTGTACATTTTCAAAATGTGTGATGTCCTGAACATTACCACCCTTTAATTACGCTAGTGAGCACTTGAAAGGTTTTGGAATATTTTACCCCTAAAGGGACAAAACAAGGGATGAACTGTTTGTGTAAAAGACCATCACATTACAAAAAGATGCCAAAAAAATCACATACCTGCTCTTTGATTAGATAATATATTATGTACTAGCTTTTACCCGCGACTTGGTCCGTGTTGAATAGTTAGTTTGGGCATTTTTTTTTATCTTTTAGAATACTTTTCAAATAATACACATACAAATTGCTCTTTCCGCTGCTCGGAGCGCTCTTCTATGATACAGTACATATATTATTATTTCTTATCAAGTGCCTAAATACAAAGTTTCATGGTTTTATCTTCGATAATGATGAATTTCCATACAAACTGCTATCCCCTATTTCAAACCCTCCATTTACTTTTTTGCAATAAAAAGTGAATGTCCTTTTTTCAAGCTCTAGTTTATTTCTGTGCTAGATTTTATCCAAATCGGTACGGTGGTTTAGGCGTGAAAGCGTAACATATAAACTTACATTCACATTTGTAATATTAGTTGGGTTATTAATAATATCAGCACTATTCAAATTATTTATAATATATAGAGGGCGAATTCGTGGTTGAAAATGTATATGGGCGGGCGTTCGTTACTTTTGGCCAGTGAAGCGTACTTGTGGCGATATTAACATAAAATACGGTTCCACTCGTAATTTATATGGCGTTGATATTACTATTTGGAAATGAAAGTGAGCGACAGTTTTTTTCATTTAAAATGTATTTGAAAAAAAAATATTTTTCTTTAAGACTTTATTTCTATAGGCGTAATTTCCTGTAGAAATAGACAAGAAATCTGCCAGATTTAAGTCTTGCTATAACAAAAATATACTTGTAGGTAGGTATAGACGGAAGAATGGGAAATTTTTATTATGACAATAAGGGACGAGATGAGCAGGACGTTCAGCTGATGGTAATTGAACGCCCAGCAATTACTTGTATTACAATGCAGTACCGCAGGATTCTTGAAAAACCCAAAAATTCTGAGCAAACTCGAACGTTAACTTGCACTGTGTAAACTAGACATAAATATAAATATAAATATAAATCGTAACAATGTCTTGCACTACTTTTGCTGATTTTCATCACGGTTGTATAAGCTTGGTACGAAGGTAACTATGTGGGTCTTTAAACTTGATTTTCACCGTCTTTTTTATAAATAACGCCTCAAATTATAATCGTCATTATTAATAATTTGCCAATGCTGTTGACTCATACAGCTCAGTGGTAAGTGACCCTGGCTACCGAGTTAGGGGTGCCGGGTTTGAATCCCGGTAGGTGCAAACATTTATATAATGTATTTGGCATTTGTTTGATTCGTGGATGTGTAGATAAAACTTCGAAATCGGTTATAAAATCACTTTACTTCACGATCAGTGCATTATGCAAAAATTAATCCCGTATAATCTAAATAGTCACTTATACTTTCGAAATCAATAACATTTAACAATAATTATTAATAGATTACGTGGACAAAGAGCTATATATCGAAACCGTGGTGCACTCACCATGGCGGTTAGACGAAATGACAAATCAAATCTAGTTCTGCCGTATTCTGACAATGACATTTTGAATGCGCCGTCAAGTATTTAAGTATGTGTATTTATATAAATATATTGTTTTAAATTTATCGTTATAAATATAAAAGGCATAAAAGGCATTTATTTTCTCAAAATTGATTCCTTTAGAATTGATTTTGATGTCATTTCTAATAATTACTAGATACTACTACCGCTTCGGAAACAAATGGCGCTCTAAGAGAGAAGAAGCGGCGCAAGAAACTCTCCCAGCATTCTTTTTTTGCGCTCTTTTCAATAAAAATATACAATATTGTACAGTCATTTCGATCGCTATAAAGAAATCATAATCTAGTCTCAGGCTGTCCGATCATTTAGATATTCAGCAGTGGGGTAATAGGATTTACGACAGAGCCTTTTTTTTTATAAAACATTTAAATTTTCTTATAGATAATGCCTGAACAGTGGCTGGGACTTTATTATAGAAGTGTATACATTTACCCTTAAAGCTATAATGTATCTTATGAAGCCTACTAGAATTAGTTACAAGCAATCCCTTATTTCTAGTGTTCTAATAATGAAAATCACTATTAAGAGCATATATATATATATATATATACCAAAGTGTAATCCGAAACGTCTCCTTCTTGACCTTAACGTCTAATATCTGCTGAAATTTATGATATTTGTGCAATTAATACGTATTTGAAGTTATACGTAAGATGTCGCTATTTCATCAAAGTTCAGGAAGTCAGTTCTCACTCATCGTTGGCCATCATCCAAAACGTGAATTAGTATTGACATCATAGCGATGCCAATGAGAAATGTCTAAATTTACGAATATCATTTGAATTTAATAATGATATTTATGTGTGGATTGATGGATTGGGCGGAAAGCTTCTCTGACTGCTACGTGTCTTTAGTTAAATCTTTATTTTCTCTTAAATCTCCTGTATCGTTACATACATAAAATGGTTCGGATACAATGCGTTATACAGTGAAAACATCTCATCAGTCTGTTCTGGCGTTCTATTTTGATTTATTAATTTGAAAGTGTTTCGTACTATTTGGATGTCACTCTTATCACTGTTTTATATTCTTCATGATAAAGCTCTACGAAAATATTAAGTGTTGCCCAAGATCTTTTAGCCACCCAATCCCAAATCCTATTCTTTCAACGTTGCTTTCAAAGTTTTAAAGGCATTTTCTAATTTTTGGCATAATATTGTTGTCATAGACGTTATTTCCGTTTTATCAATTAAAATACATATATCGTTGAGGCAGTTGAAGCGGAAGGCAGGAGTCAGGCATTGCGACGTTTGCTTGAGATTATTATTTAGAATCAACTTTTCATCATACGTCACAATTAGTTCCCAAATTCATTTATTTACTTTCCTTATACACCGTAAGTTTTCAATGTGTGCATCTGTTTGTAGATCAGAAAATTCATAGAACACCAATTTTTGAAGATTTTTTATTTTACCGATTTCATTCAAATGGTCAGTATTATCGGTATCTCAACATCCTACCAGCTAATTCATTTCACTATTTTGATACCAATCAGCCTCTAACATAGCATTCAGTTCAATATCATGTTTTCCTAAGTGGCTGATGTTTCATTCCTCAAGTCGAAGTCGTCTACGTCCTAAACGATTAAACGAAAAACGCACAGTGAGTTCATTTGCTGTATCCTCTCCAATTACAGCATTGATATTGCCAGCTGTTTCTGCTGCGTTTTTTCCATGCCAGAACTCATATTTAAAAAAATAGTCTAATTTTTAATGTATCCTTATCTACTTTTATAGACGTGGAGTTGATAGTCCTTCAGCTGATGATGATTTTTATGTGAACACTAGCTGACCCAGTATTGCCATATAAACTAATACAAAAATTTCAATAATTATATTTTTTTGGAGAATAAGAAGTAGATACGACCGTTTCTCAGACTACCAAATATATTGTACATAAAATTTATCGTACTACAATAATTATTATATTCGATAGCCATCTTGCAACCATATTGCGAATCTGTGGATGGAACAGAATAATATAAAAATCGCGAAACAAAATAGGTGTTGATCGTAGACAGGTGAAAATTTGAAGTTGTATGTTTTTTATTATGCTGAATCATATTAAAAAAAATTTCAAAAAATATTTAGGGGTGGGTCACTCTAATCCTTAATGGGTATGAAAAATAGATGTTGGTCGATTCTTAGACCTACCCGATATGTACAAAAAAAATCATACAAATCGGTTTAGCCGTTTCAGAGGAGTTCGGTAATATACACCGGGACACGAGAATTTTATTTTTAAGATATATGCGAGATTTTGACACTACGCAACGAGGCCAGAGAAGTAGTTGTAGCCTAGGTATAGTTATCGATTCTGACCTTTCTGATGCGGCAATAGCGAGAGCGACGAGCAAGGGTCGGGAGTTTATAAATTATACATTTATATATATTATTAAATACATTGTAGCATTATAGAAATTATCCATAACATTAAAAAGGTACCTACAACTATTTAACAGGAGAAACAATACAAAAGCTTAAAAATCCAGTCAGCGGCACAATAAATTCGGGCCCGAGGACTTCGTTCCACTTTGATGAACATGATCGCAGAAAATGTACAAAATGATTAATGTGTTAAAAACGTTGACTTGGTAAATATTGCTTTAACATAAATGAATTAAAAACATTTTAAAATAAGAAGCCCGCTTAAATGGTTGAATGGGTAGTTTTACACGTTAAATAAGTCATTTGAAGTGATACTTTGAATAGCAGTAGATTAGTAGCCAAGGGCTGTAAGGCATCAATTGTAGCCCGAGATATTTAGGCACACGAGCGCAGAGAGGGCGCCTATAGTTTGAGGGTGCAAATATTGATACTTACACCCAAGCCAACTACTCCTACTCTGCTTTACATCTCGATTGTGAGGTAAGTAGAAAAAACTGGCATTACAATAATAAAATATTGTTAATTGCTGCTTCAGCTTCCATTTTCATTATTCAAAAGAATTGTTAAAAAACGTTTGTGTGGTAAAGGTTACTATAACATACATGACTTTCTTAATGATACCACAGATTGGAAATGTTATAAGTTTAATTGTACAATATTACTTTGTAAACATATTTATTGGATGAAAAAAAAAAGCCCGCTGAGTTTGTTGCGCCCATTCTTCTCAGGTCTGAGGCATTCATTTTGGAATGGGTGGTAGTTTTTTGACTTTCAATAAGTGATGTCACATCCTATTTTGAATAAAAATATTTGAATTTGAATTGAATCGGGAGTGCAGCATATATCTTCATCACTTTGCAGAACTCATGTTTTTTTCCTAATTACTAATTAGCACGTAATTTTAAAAAATCCCAAAAACAAACAATATTTAAAATAAATGTTTTCTATTCCCGCCTTTTTTTGTCTTTTATTTAATAATTTTTTCAAGAACGAAATTGAGCTTCGCCGTTCGATATTTAAAATCGATGACTATTATACTCATACGAAGACAAGGCTGAATAGCGAAGCGACCTCTTTTGTCATTGGGCTGAATGCATGATGTCTATTACCAGTATGATGGTTAGATGTACGCGAACTTTTTGAAAGAGTGAAGAGTTTTTTTTTTTAATTTCTTATCGCCCTAGGGCTTTTCTAGCTACATTTTTACCCTATAGCGCTAATTGGTCAGTAATATCAGTAATACAAGCCCCATTTGGAGGTAATAAGGACCTACTTACCGAATATGAGAGAAGTAAAAATATTTGAATTTACATTTGATTTTAAATTAAATGATTAGTTATAAGTACTTGAATACAATAATTAATAGCGATTCCAATGAAAACGTCTTACGAATTTGTTCGAAATTTCTTCTAAACATTCCTTATGAAGTACTTCGTTAGATGCCTATGATAATGATATGCTCCAGAAATCTTATTCAATCTCGATTTTCTTTCCAATAAAATCGTAATAAAGCCACTATATTCAAATTATATTACATTTAACGCTTGAAAATGAGAAAGAAATCAACGACTATAAAACGATATTTCGGAATATAATAGGAAATACTACAATAAAGAAAATATTTATTTACCACGAGGAGTGACAATAACGTAAATTATTGTAACAACACTTGGTCAACTCCATGAAGCTACATCACGTCGAAAAGGTGCTTTGACTTGAGAAGAAGAACTAAAGAAATAAACTCCTGGTCCATCTATTACATCATATTAAGTACTAAAATATTATTATTATACTAGCTGACCCAGCAAACGTTGTATTGCCGATATTAAAATCGCGATACAAAAGTAACTGTTGATTGTAGATGGGTGAAAATTTGAAGTTGTATATATTTTTTATTGCTGACTCACAATCAAACAAAATTAAAAAAAAAATTGCCGTGGCCCAACCTTAACATTTAGGGGGATGAAAAATAGATGTTGTCCGATTCTCAGACCTACCCAATGCACTCAAAATTTCATAAGAATCGGTCAAGCTATTTACGAAGGAGTTTAACTAGAAACACCGCGACACAAGAATTTTATATATATTAGATGATTTCTCAAGGATACAAACACTATTACATTTTCAATAGCTTCAAATGTTGATGTTGCGAGAAAATCTCAGATTGAAAAAAGTTGCACAGATATAAACAAAATTGAGTGTCTGTTTTCAGTTTTACATGAACAGTTAGTTGATGCTAAACCAAAATAGTCTTTACAGACAGAAATATTTGCGGTAGTGTCAGTATCTCGAAACAAAGATGAATGAATCTTCTTAATTAAACCAATCTTCTTTGATTGTACAATTTCACGCCTCATTACATCGTCTATTTGATTCATTATAAGGTTTATTTTGATTGTTAAACTCGTTCTTTAAATTAATTAATTCCGTCTCGATCTACAACCGACAAAAAGTACAACAAAAGTTTAAAAATGGTATGTCTTGTTCATTTCTCAGGTTGTGGCTTCATCTACAGGATCTACTTTACAGTTGATAAACTGCTCATCGCCAATATTTGCATATCAAGAATTTCACTTGTGACTTCGCTTTTTCAAATCTATACATTTTTTTTAAAATGTTAACCCTCACTTCGTTCTGTGCGAGCGTTCTTCCACTGAGCTAACCGATCTTGATATGTCTTGTTCAAGTCTCAGGTAGTGGCTTTATCTACAGTCCCGATTTTAAAATTACAAATCTCAAAAACTATGGATCAATATTGCTGAAATAAACGAAAAATGCTTCATAAAATTAAGAAGGAAAGCTACATATATTTTGTGATTATATTTAATGCAGCACCCGCAACTGGCAAACATGTATGAAAAGAGAAATAATGAATGTAGAGGAAGCGCGTGAGGTTTGTAAGGATAGAAGCAAGGGACATTCTATTGTCTCTGCCTACCCCAACGGGAAAAAGGCGTGATTTTGTGTGTGTGTGTGTATTTAAAGCAAAGATTCATTACATGATAAATGCAAAGGAGATATTGGAGAAGTGTGCTACAACTGAATAACATAGAGATTTGCAATATGTTACTATCTAGTCACCCCAATTGTACAAATATACCATTCTAATGCTTTATTATATATTGTCATATGAAATAAGCGACCGCTCGTAGTATGAATTGTCATATGTCATGAAATGTCATGAAATTTCATTGACTGAATTAATTGTATTGACGTTATGATACACAGGATTTAATACAAAAGAATATAGGTTCCAGATAAGTAATCGCCATCATATCATATGCTTAAACATGGTCCTACACCGTTTCTTATGGTATAAGTGTTAAAGGTTCAGTAGTTTTCGCAGTATAACCGAAGGAAAACACTACACAGTAAGTTTTTTTTTCAATTTAATTTCACCCGCTGATTGTCATGGAACTTGACAGCGTGACAATGAGGCAGCGGGAAACGTATGTAGCCTTCAAAGGCCACATTAAAATTGCTTCATTTCGCTTGAGCCTACTCACGTTCTGAGTTATTCTTATATTATTTTAAGCCTATACTCGTAATTTCCTGGATAAATAGAAATTGAAAATGCCAGATTTAAGTGTTGCTACAGCAAAAATATACGTGTACATAGATATATATATGGAAGAATGGACTGCATGTATTGTAAAGGTAACTCTATATTATATTTGGTGGACACCGCAGAGTATATTGTTATAATAAGCTAATAACCGAAGGAAAAAACCGTTTATTCGTATAGATAGAAGCATTTATATATAATGTCATTCAGAATGAACAATTACAATAAGACGAAGATAAACAACGTACCTATTTACTTAAGTATTTACTATAACATGACGCAAGCCGCGCGTCACTCAATGCGTACTTATCACAAGTGCAAATATAAAACTATTGATATCTACTGAGATATAATCTCTACGTAGACAGAGTATTATGAATGGGTTAGGATTGTTAATAGATAATGGACAATCAAATTATAAAAGGCAGGGTGATAATGATGTTTATTGGTCACGATCGCTATCTTAAAATATTGCAATAAACAAGAGAATCTCTGGGCACGCTGAGAACTATTTATTGTGAGTATTAAAAAAAATACTGAGGAGTCACGCTTGTTAGGTTAAAGTGGGCTTGGGACGGAAGACGTGATCACTGAAAATTTTAAGCGGCATTGCGACTGTGCTGTTGGTCACTTTGAGATACAACATGTTAAGTTAGCACTTTGAGAAAAATATATTATGAACTTACTTTGAGAAAAATATGTGTACTTAGAGAAAAAAAATGAGTTTCTTGCTAAATCTTCTCATTAGCTCAACCCTTTACGAAGTAGCAGTAGATTCAATAAGAAAATTTTATTTTTTTGACATCCATAAATGTCATTTCCGCGATATACAAGAATGAAGTGATTTTGATTTAATTTCACTCATACAGAGTGAAATTACATCCTCAGAACTACTTCATTTAATAGATTTTCATATACCATCCCGTGCTACACGCTCTAATAATTTATTTCATCTCTCAAACACCAAGACTTTTTGTTCTCCAAAACTCAACATTTAATGATATAGGTACGTTTTCGTGCTCATCTAAAACTTACAAACGCAGAATAAAACAAATCCTGGCACAAACAGAGTAAGTCAGAAATCACGAAATTTCTTCTAAATTGTAACAATTGCATTGTGATAGATTTATTTATTAACAGGTTGTTTGCTACTAAGTGTAATTTAAGTGTAAATTTAAATATTAAGTGTACTTAGTGAAACTGTTTATGCAGACATCCTTGTGTCCATATTTCTAAGTTTTTTTACTATATCTACCTTATGTTTAGGGGTATATCTATATTTGTTTCCAAATAATTTGTAAACTGCGATGATGTTCCATTATCTAATTTGTTTTCTGTACTTGGCTTTGACATTTTTGTAGTGTTCCCAATCCGGCTCATTAAAGGTATTCATATATCTAATATTAATAGCATTCCTCACCTTAATTCTAAGGCGTTCTAACTTAGGTCCCCTCAAGGACTTCTGTTCTGTTTCGTAAAATTTTGTTATTAAATTTTGTAAAGCTGTTCCGAAAGTAACTCTATCTATTTCATAATTTTCTGCATATATATGAATAATCTATACTTAATATTATAAAGAGGACTGTTTTGATTGTTTGTATATTTGCATTCAATAGGCTCCGATATTATTGAACCGATTTGAAAAATTCTTCCGAGTTAAATTAGCAGCGCCGCGCCGTCCGCGTCGTCAATTTTTATGTAATTATGTACCAACCCTAGCACTTCGCCTGACGTAGGTATAAATTTTAAGGAGACCGCTGATATACGCTACTGTTTTAATACTTGTATTCTGACATGAATGGCCATTTTTCCATACAAACGTTCTCGCCTCTTTATTCATTGGTTTTTACTTCTAGATCAAATTTATTTTCAAATAAGAATAGTATCATCATTATCTTATGTCACTCTGTTTTGCCTTTTTTGATATTTTTGTTTTTGTCAGTGTTTGCATTGAACAGGCTCCGAAAGTACTGAACTGATTTGAAAAATTCTTTCACTGTTGGCAAGCTATATTATCCCCGGGTGGACATAGGCAATATTAAACTTTTAAATAAATTAGGGATCCCTACTGAAAGTCACATAATTACATTATGGGTGTAAAAAAATGTACGTCGCGGATAATCATCTAGTATAAAATAAATGTGGTGTTTGACTGGCTCATCAACCCACCTACCAGTTTTACTTTATACGTATTTCAAGGAATAAAATGTGTTTAGCAATACTCAATAAATACGAATCGTATGCCGTTATATAGCTATAAATAAAACGATGAAAGTAAAAATACATTGTATATCATATAAACAAATCACCTCACAATATACTAATAACATATGCAACGTTAAGTTAACACAGATGTTACACGGTCTGTTGAAAGTCAATGTCGAATATTTATAGAATTTCATAGTTCGTGCATTTATTGGAATTTGTGTGTCGAAATAATTATAAATTATCGTCTGGAGACAGGCCTTATAGAGGTGGCAGTATTTTAAAATATTTTTTTTAAATATAGATATTGCTGAGATACAGCAAGAAAGAAAAGGTAAGCAAATCTATTAACCTCCCATAAGCTCCAGTGCACAAGCGTACACGGCAAGCGTTTCTATGGTCCTATGCTACCGTGGACACGGCAAGACAGCCGTCAAAAAAACTGCCAATATCCACGTATCCCTAGACAGAAACACCAGAGAGAAGTTTTTAACCGGGTGCATTATGAATTGCTCTTGGTTCTAAGAGCCATAAAACAAAGCGCAACACTTTTGAAGACAAAATATATTAGTTTTTATTGACTTTAGCTGACGGCGGCCATTTTTGCTTAGCATATAATGGGAACATTATTTTGTATAAAAATATTTTTTTAAATGAATTCATAAGATCATACGATAACGTGTCGGCTATAGTAAAAATGATACAGATAATTTAATTGTAATATTTTAATTTTGACTCGTTTAGCAAAATAGTCACAATTACTCGTACAATTCTGAAAGAGCGGCGATATCACAGCACGAATCTATCATAAATCACGTTTTTTGTTTATCTAGCAACCCGCAACATAAAGCGTATAATGATACCTCGACTAGGTTAATACTGTAACTGATATTGACTGATAAGCCGTAAACACGAAGACATTCTGTTCACTGAAATGGTTAAAAATCATATTATATTATACTAGCTGACCCGACAGGCGTTGCTCTGTACATAATAAATAAATACTGTTTTTTATGAATTTGTCAATGACGTTCTGAATTTGTCATTAATATTTCATAACATCAAGAATTATTTAGTAAAATATGCATTCTGTTGTTATAATGAAATTATTTTACAGCAGAACTGTCAAACCGTGCGTCACTAAATTCTCTCATAGAAAATATGTACATACAAAGCAAATATTGACAGTAAAAATAATTATGGGTCCCAAATAAAAAAAAAACTATCCTATCTCTCAAGTTGGACCAAACTGCACCCTAAACGGCTGGACCTATTTTGATGATTCTTTGTGTGTTCCAGTGAATTTGAGAATGGTTTAGATTCTCAATTCTGTCCATAATGCTCCATAATGACCATGTGTATGTTAGTGAAATCCTCCTAACGGCTGAACTTATTTTTCAAATTTAAGACGTGTATACAGCACGTCTGTCTCAAACTACCTACAAATTTCTGATGTGAAATTACCTGTAGATTATATTCATATATTATTTGTTAAATGCACACTTCAGGATATTCCATTATTTAATAAAAATGTACCAGATTTTGAAGTTAATTGAGCAGTCAATAACACTATGGTACATAAAATAATACTATACAATTGTAATATGATTTAAAAGGAAGATTATGTTCACACTATGTAAGTGTAAGTAAGCGTTCTTAAAATAATACTAAATAACGCAATAATACTTATAGTATCAAACCCAGAAATCAACGCTGGAGTATTTCGATATTGCAAGCAAACAGAATTCGTAAGAATAGAACCATGAGAAGAATCGAGAGCGACTGACTTAGTGTTTGTTACCAAACTCCTCCAAAACAGCTAAACCAATTTGTTTGTAAATTTGTATTGTATTGTAATATATTGGGTAGGTCTGAGAATCGGCTAAAATCTATTTTTCATACCCCTTAATGATATGGGTTACCCACCCTTAAATATTTTATTATGATTCAGCATTTAAAAATGTATACAACTTCAAATTTTCACCTCTCTACGATCAAAACCTATTTTTGTATCGCGATTTTAATATTATTCTATTCCATTCTCAGATACGCAATAGAGTTGCAAGATGGCAATCGAATATAAAGATTATTGTAGTACGATAAATTTTATGTACGATATATTAGGTAGGTCTGAGAATCGGTCTTCATCTATATTTTATACCTCAAAAATTTTAGTTATTGAATTTTTTATTACTTTATATGGCAATACAACGTTTGCTGGGTCAACTAGTATTTTTTTATAATTTGTATAATAATATGTAATCTACAATATCGATTTAAATAAATCTGAATCTTTTTTTTTTCATATAATTAAACCACTACCTAATTCACACACTTATAAATCGATATTGGTCACGTATATTCGCCTTATGTTTAATTGTATATCAAAATCGTTATATTTTGTATTATATTCACTCCTACATTGTTTATATTTAAGTGGAAACTTTATTGGCTTGTGTAATATAAATTGAAAAAAGCTGTTTGTTTTCGAATAAATAAAATTGGGTTGTCATGTCGCCTAAATATGTTAGTATTATCTGTCGATCACATTTAAATATCATTAGATATTTGTGTTGATTGATAACTAAAGTCCCAAAAATAAGGCTAATTGACCTGCAGATATTTAAATAAAATCAAAACTTGTTTTACTTGTAATGATGACCGTGAATTTATTATACATAATACGATTTTAATAGAAGAAAAAAGATTTGACCTTACTTACGCTTCCGATACGATTGTTCACGTTTTATCAAATAATATGTCGATTATATTTCTATTATTAGGAAATAATTTGGTTATGAATAATAAACAAGCTATTTTACAACCACTTGGCCCCGTGTTTAAATATTCTAAGAATGGGTTTGAATCCGTTGTGTGAATATTAATGTCTGATTCCAAATGTATGAATAGGTATGTGTATTTATTACACAAATTAAATTTGTAAACATAATTTATGAAAGATGCGACATCTCGCGTTTTGTGCGAGCGCTCTTCCACTGATCCAACCGTTCGAGTGACGGGATATATATATATATATAAATCTTGTTATGTCTTGTTCAACTCTCAGGTTGTGGCATTTATTTTTTACAATTGCTTTTAATTTTTTAACTTAGAAGAAAATTTATAAAACGTATTTGAAGTGATTTGAGTCATCATTTATGGATTTATTCTGTCATTTCTTCTCAAAAAACCATTTGATTTCTTAGGTTTTTTGAGGCAAGATCTCGGAGTTCTACCGCAAAAGCATAAATGACCTCCCCGAGGGACCGCAGAAATGTATACACACTGAAAGATTTTTTTTATATTACAAAAAGACAATTTTATACTTCAACATACAACATTATAATAAAACTAAACTCCATGAATAAGCCAATTTGTGTTTATCTTCACCTCATCAAAACATCTCTCATTGAAAAGAATCTTGTAACTAATTCAATAGGGTTCTGTAATCTCACAAACAAACGAAATACAGGCTCAAATATATCTTAGTCGCGAGCCCCTGTATTAAATATTCAAATGCTGAGTTAGGTAAGAAATGCCCACTTGTTGAATAAAATACAATGTCGGCTTACGTCAGGGTGGGCTTCAGGCTTAAGATGTCGAGCTTTGCTTGGAATATCTCCAAGTGGGAAATGATAATATTATCTAGAATGGTTTGAGTGATTTATGAAGACATCGATTCTTAGAATCTTGTATTTGGTTTGTTTCTTTATATCACAGATGCTAATGTTGTCGAAACATTTATTGTATTTGCTAAAATTTTATAAAACAAAACTACGTTTAAAAAAACCGACTTCAAAAACTGAAAAGTATCAAATAACTAAAAATTTAATTTAATAGAACTCTTATGCAAACCTTTACCTTTAATGTTAATAAAATACTATTATTTATATGTGCTACCTATTGATAGGTTGTAAGTCTGAATGAAAACTCTTAAAAAAGCCGTACACAAAAAACAATTATATCATCGACGTAGACAATTTTTTTCATAAAAAATATTCATAAAATTAAAACTACTAGGCCAATCTATGTAAAATTTTTATGGGACCAAATGGCATCTATTCTACATCGAACTAAAGTACTAACTAAGAATTACGTTAACCTGATCATAAAATTCAGAGTAATCGGTATACATACATAAAAAAAATACCAATCGAATTGAGAACCTCCTTCTTTTTGAAGTCGGTTAAAAATGTAGGGGAGAGAATAGCACATAAGATGGTACGCCTCGGAACGTATTTGGGGTGGTAGTGACTGACCGCGGGTTAAAACCCACGGCGGGGTTCACATTGCCCTAATCTTCATTATTAATGTTTACAATATTATGTTATTTTAAAGTGAAAACCCTCACTTCTAGGATAAATTACACAATTAAATTTGTAACCACAATCTACGACCCATGCGCACTCGAACGGTTGGCTCAGTTGGAAAGAGTGCTCGGACCCAACGCCGGTCGCGGGATCATTTGCCATTTGCTATAGAACCCGTAATCATGCCTATCTTTAAAGGGTTGTGCGAAGATTACTGACCGCCGTTTATCGCCAACACAGACTTACCTCTCTGATTTATTTTCATTGAATAGAATAGAAATATAGTTATTTACCAAAGAGAGTGACAATAACATAACATTTTGCAACAATACATGGTAAACCTCATGAACCGACATCAGTTCGTAGAGGCGGCAAAGGAAGAAAAAACATGGCGAGAAGAAGTAATAAGAAACTCCCAGTTTATCTCTAAAATCATATAAAAACTTATCCTACTTAATATAAGATTATACAATTTTAATTGGCCTGCGCAAAACCAGACAAGAACCATGCATCGTTATCTTCTATATAATCTACTATACTACAGTAAGCCTTCATTGTCAAAGAAGCTTAAATATATTTCTTTTGTCCAGTATACTGTCTGACATTTTATTGTAAAATTTAATACCAAGATCTATGAAGGCGCCAATAACTCAAGCTAACTGTTTAAAAAGCACGTACAGTTTATTTCGTACTTCTGAAATGGATGAATTCAAATTAAATTCGTCGAAAAATGTGTCACGTTGTGTGGGAATGATGAATATCCGCGATGAATTCCTAAACTACTGGACCGATTTTAATCAAATGATACAAGCTGTGTGAAATTTGATCCAACTGGAGAAATAGGATAGTTTTTATTTTGATTCGTAACCATTACTGTTTTTTAATTTAAAAGTTTATTTCTGTATGAATATTTCTATGAGATATATTATTGTTGCACAGTTTGACAGTTCTGCTGTGATGTTATTGCATTACATGAACAGAGAGGATCAAAATAATTATTGTAAATCTACAAATTCGTCTGTAAAAAAAAAGATTTAGCACCACCAGCTAGTGTGTAATAAATTGCGGTATAATTATCAACTAGTGCGGAGTAATGAAAGGATAAACAATAATATATACTCAGTACCAGCTCGGTCCAATTGACCGCGTGTAACGCAGAGCAGTTCGAATTGTCGGGGACCCAGTGTTGCGTAGAGACGTCGCTTCATTGTGTTTCTTCTACCGCATTTAACACGGGGAGTGTACCGAAGAGCTGTTTCACCTGATTCCTGCCGCTGAATTCCACCTTCGCACGACACACCACAAATTAGGATATCATCCCCACCATCTGGAAGTGGCGGTCCTCCACACTGCGCTTTTAAAGAAGCTTTCTGCCACGTACTACAAATATATGGAATGAGCTTTCTTGTGCGGTGTTTCCGGGACGATACGACATGGGTACCTTCAAAAAAAAGCGCGCACGCCTTCCTTAAAGGCCGGCAAAGCTGCTGTGATTCCTCTGGTGCTGCAAGAGAATGTGGGCAGCGGTAATCACTTAACACCAGTGTTCGCTCGTTTGTCATAAATAAAGTGTGATAGCAGATGTTCTACCAAGTTTTTAAATATAAAACATTTAGAATATAATTAACAAGTAAATGATTTACGAACAGCACCAGTTGTCGTGCCTAATGAAATGTTAATGAAGCGAATATTGATTGAGTATTCAACATTAGGCTCGGATAATTAAACAATCGCCTAGCATATATTAACAATTGATCATTATTTCATCAAGGACGATATATTTTATATAATACACTGTGTTATCATGTTTAAATTATTTGGTGAAAAAAATGAGCAAAAACTTAAGAGGCAATTTAAAGTTAGAAAAACTATGAGATAACTCTGTAGGATAAAAAAATGTCGTTACTCCAAGAAATAATAATACTAAGCATTTTTATATTTCTATATTAGAACAATGAATTAAATACAAACTAAGTAATAGCTAATTTATAAAATGTGATAAAGAGTGGGCCATCTTGTGTTTTAAATTTGAAGTACTTACCGATTAACTTTGAGTTTGAAAGGTAGAATTACATTCACTTTTTGACAGGTAGTTTTATTATGATATTTGCGAAATAGGAGGCTATACACTCGAACAAAATTGGGAAATATTGAGAAGTTACTTCCAAAGTAGTGAATATTTAACGCAAACTGTAAGAAATTTAGATGGAAAATTTGAAACACTAGATGGCCCATCCTTTATTATCTACACGTACTGTTTTCCGCCATTTTCATATTAAAATGATTATCAAAGGTATAAACCTATATTTGTTAAGAGGTATTTCAAGTCTATATAAAGTTCAAAAACATTGTTTATTCGACATCGTTTGTTACATCTCTGATAATTAATATTATGCCTGTAAAGCCTGTATTGAATATAAAGTTACCGTTGCAGAGAAATAAACTTAAAAATAGACAACTGTAAATCTCAAAAATTTATCAAACATCTGTTTATGAATACAAAGGAATTTCAAATCCACACGGGAAACTTCGATTATGTAGTAATGCTGGGGTCACATCATTGACTGTACGTTAAACTAAACGAACTAGACTCACAATCACGCTCAAAAATTGTCTGAAGGAAATCTCTGCCTATACGTCTATTAGGCAGTCTTCGTGTAGTTGTGTTTCGACCGCGCTTTGAATACAACGCCACGCAATGACTCAATCAATTGCTGAAACAAAATGTTCTTGCCTCGTGTTCACGTCCAAAATTCTAATGAGAGTATACAATAAACTTTGAACATAATTGCCATGAAATAAGGTGCTAATTTGAGTTAATGTTATACTTATCAGTACCTATAAGTGAATCTATACGTAGGTATATACAACGCCACTCGGATATTTTTTACTACTGGTAATAGGCGATTGGGAGTCTAGTTGCTTATTGTACGTGAATGGGTCACATGGAGGTATAATTTATGAGGTTCTATTCATTCGGTTCGATTCTAATAAGGCAAAACAAAATACTGAAACTAGATAAGTTCAAATTATCGAGATTTTATTCAATAATCAATGTTATCGCTGCCATTTACAAACTTTCGTTGTGTGTTAAGCCTTATGTGATCCCAGCTTAACATTATGAATAGACTGAAATCGAAAATCAAACGACAAAGGGGAAACAGTGGACCGACGATGGCGGCCATTTTTTTGCTAATGGGGGACTTAAAACAGGTTTATAAAAGGGTCCTGGCTTCTTTAAATATCATCAACTTTATCGGTATAATGAGTGTTTAGCTCTTTGTGATTATATATAACATTTTTCAACAATATAATATCAAGAGCAAGTCAATAAATTCTTTGTTAATGTTTGTGCCGCAATGGTCTATTTTTAACCGATTTCAAAAAGGAGGAGGTCTTAATTCGTCGGTATGTTCTTTTTAACCGACTTCAAAAAAGGTTCACATTTCGTCGGTATGTTTTTTTTAATGTTTGTAACCTCAATTTTTTCGACTGGGTGAACCGAATTTAATAATTCTTTTTTTATTTGAAAGCTGGTGCTTCTAGTGTGGTCTCATTTGGTTCAGATCTGACAATGGCATCTATGAGAAAACCATAAAAGTCTTAAATTTGCTATACATACGCACAGCAAAGTGATTGATAAATTTACGAATAACTCAATATCTCTCAATATATTTCGATGATTCTTTTTTCATTGGAAAGGATATACTTTGAAGATAGTTTGGTTAGGTTCTGATTACAGAATCCATGATTGAATTGTTAGTTAATGTACTTCAAATTCATTAAAAATCATTAAAAAAAAATTGTTGTATTTTTTTATTATGGCAAGCTATAGTGCAGATAGATTCCTATAGATAACAGAGTGATAACTATGGACTATAGACGCATTTGTATCTGATTGGCTCATCTAATGCCAATTGACTCTTGTGCCGGTTAATAACCAATCGGCACCGAGAACCGGTATAGTGCATATTCATTCATTATTACTGGGTGTAATGCATGCATTCACCAAACGCCGAGCGGACACAGACTTTAGCACCTCAAGAGAGTTCCTAGAGGATAAGCGGGGGCCACCAGCAGACCATCTCTTCCTCGGGACCTCAGGTCTTTCAATCGTTTCGCCATACCTAATTTTCATTTTTAATAGAATATGTTTTCCTACGCACACCCACGCGCGTATACAGATTACTTGAAATAAGTACCGCGTTTCAATAAAATTATACCTGAGAATAAGCCAAGAATATTCAAAATTTTCATAAAAAGACTTCTTGCTTACAATTGGTTTATTCGGACGTAAAACATTCAGAATTATCGTTGTATTCACAATGTTGTCAGCGATATAGTCGATAGTTTGCATATTCGTGGTTTATTCTTAGGTATAACTTTATACTAAGTATATTTTTAAGGCCGTTTGGGTTTTAGCTATTTTTTTCTCCCAAACGCTGTTGATTTACATTCATATTTTAAACGGCATTGGCATTTTTATGCCTAAAAAGAGACTAAATAAATATATAAATATGAGAGTATAATTTTTACTCATAGAAAGGAAAGACAGCTAATTCATTTTTTCATTTAGAGAAAATGACACTTATGTATGTCAAAAATTTTACCACCAGTTTGGAAAATGTTGAGCTTATTGTGAAGCAAGAAACTTATTGCCACTGTTTGAAATCTTTATTTACAGTTTACTTTTTGTTTAAAAAAATAAAAAGAAGTGATTAATCTTTAAATAAACTCAAAACCATACCAAAATGTATAGTATGTTACAAGTATGTGAAATATTGTATTATATATTAGAAATATACATAAGTAGTATATTTATGTTGCATTGAAAATAATTTTATTTATATATATATATATATAATTATGGAAACTATATGAGTCAATGATTTACATTTTATGTTTTGTTTTTTAAATGTATTAATTTGTACTGTTTGTTTCCCGTATCAAAATAAATAAATAATATCTGATAATGGTAGCCATAAAATAAACTTATATCTATGGAAACAAATGCTAAGGAATACATAATCTAACGTAGAGTAATCTCTACGATCAATTAGATAGTATTATTATTTCAAATTCAAATATTTTTATTCAAATTATGATGTGAAATCACTTATTGAAAGTCAAAAAACTACCACCCATTCCAAAATGAATGCCTCAGGCCTGAGAAGAATGGGCGCAACAAACGCATCAAATTATTTAATAGCCTGAGGGCGGTCGCTCCTTTCCCAATCTGTGGTATCATTAAGAAAGTCATTTATGTTATAGTAACCTTTACCACACAAACGTTTTTTAACAATTATTTTGAATAACGTAATACATTTGCTTTGAACATTTTCTTCCATTCGCATGTCTCATATAACAACACATTTCATATAATGACCTAATAGATAATTTATTAAGAAATTATCACGCACGATATTCTATTTTTATACATTTATACAACAGATTCTGGTGGAACAATTGGGTCATATTCAATCTTGGACCAATGATGAAATGTTTCGGTCATGAATCGAGAGCTCTTACGTTCTTCAATAACGAAGTAATATTGATAGACGCAGGGCGGTAAAAAATT
Organism: Leptidea juvernica; assembly: GCA_949711755.1. Classification (NCBI taxonomy): domain Eukaryota; kingdom Metazoa; phylum Arthropoda; class Insecta; order Lepidoptera; family Pieridae; genus Leptidea; species Leptidea juvernica. Next base: position 5,328,595 of record CATIXQ010000034.1, on the reverse strand, counting down.
TAAGTATTTCATATAGATTTAATATTTTGCTTCAAATTATTTCTTATAATTTTAACTAAGATAATTTATGCGTCTAACAGCCGCTTTCAATAACGTATCTCTAGTTACGGATATGTTGCTATCACCGTTTAATGACAAGATCTTATCTATCCATAGTTATGTCCAACATACTTATAGTCCAATGCTATCTGTCTGATAGGTTATTGAAATGTAAGTAAGCGTAAAATAGATAAAATAGATTTGTGTACCTCTAGTAAGTAAAACTAATGATAGATAGGTTATTAAAAACAGCCGTAAATTGTCTCCATTACTCTTACGGCCGTTTTCAATAATGTATCTCTAGTTACGGATACATTGCTTTCACCGTTTGATGACAATATCTTATCTATCCATAGTTATGTCCAATATTATTAGATATAGTCCAGTGCTATCTGTCGACAGGCTATTGAAATGTAAGTAATATTAAAAGGATAGATTTGTGTACCTCTAGTAAGTTAAACTAAGGATAAATAGGTTATTGAAAACGGCCGTTGGACAACCGATAAAAACAGGCGACAAATATTAGTTTAGTGTGCGTCACAAGCTACGTTTTACACTCGCGATTTGTATGACACTTTATGCTAGTGTCAATTTTTTTTCAACGATTTCACAGATGCCAAAGCCATCTAGAACATAAACTTAGCGTAATATACAAACACTCTGCTCATTACGGCGAGACTAAATTTACGATGTTCATGGGTGCTAGTTTTACAGATGTGTTGGTGAAGTGTGTGGTATTTTGCTTATGGTCAATCCCAAATATTAATATGCAGCGTCATATTCAATTTTACAATATTTTATTAACTAACATATTTTTTATTTAATATTATCTTAAGAAAAAAATATTTAGTATTTATGCATATGTTCTACGAAAATTAATATCACGAAATTAGTATTGAAGAATCAGTATTTACCTATTATTACTTAAGTGTTTTTATAATTGAATTCTTGCAATATAAAACAACACAATCAAATACAGAACACGACACCGTTATATTTTTAATTAATATCCGTTAAAACACAGAACAATAACGATAAGAACACTAAAATTAAAACGCGGTCCAATTTGACAGGAGACAAATGGACACTAAATTCATTCATAAAGGTTTCACGATCTTCATCTATTCCTTCTCTTTCTCGCATCTAGGTTTTTATGTAAGGATAGTTATAGCACTTTCATACAGGGTTCATCTTTTACGGTAAGTTAATGAACTAGACGTATAGTTCAAGATTATTTATATATAACAAAATAAAAAAAATTGATATTTGAAGTGAAAACGTCCCTCGACGCGGTGTTCGCTTTATTCTATGAGACTTATCGAAGACTAATATCTAAAACGAAGACTAATAACTATATATGGTTATGAATATATATGGTTAGTGACCCTGTCTACTGAGCCAGAAGTCCCGGGTTCGTATCCCGGTAGCTGCAAACATATTTTATATTATGAATGTTTGTTTTCAAGTCATTGATATTTATTTATATGCATGCTTCATTAAGTATATTGCAATAAATATATCCGTTGCCTTGCAGCCCAAGACTTTGACAATGAACAAGACTTGTGAAAAGTGTGTCAAAATTATTATCATCACACTCAGCTATGTAAAGCTTGTTCAGGTAAAGTCGGCTCGAATCGATATAGGTAGAGTTACCGTATCGTTTTTAGGGTTCCGTAGCCAAATGGCAAAAAACGGAACCCTTACAGATTCGTCACGTCTGTCTGTCCGTCCGTATGCCACAGCCACTTTATTCCGAAACTATAAGAACTATACTGTTGAAACTTGATAAGCAGATCTATTTTGTGAACCGCATTAAGATTTTCACATAAAATACAAAAGAAACAATAAATTTTGGGGGTATTGAAACTTGAAACTCTAATTTTTTTTTCATATAACTCATACGTGTTGGGTATCTATGGATAGGTCATCAAAAATGATATTGAGGTTTCTGATATAATTTTTTTCTAAACTGAATAGTTTGCGCGAGACACACTTCCAAAGTGGTATAATGTCTCCCACCCCCTGCAACTACTAAAATAAGATAATAATATAACTAAAAAAATATATGAGGCACCAAAACATGGTATGCAAACTTCCACCGAAAAATGGTTTGAACGAGATCTAGTAAGTATTTTTTTTTTAATACGTCATGAATGAACAACGAACTACGAGAACTTTATTTATATTTATTATACTTGTATATATCGGTATAACTTTATTATTTTACTTGCTCCTACGGAAACCTTCATAAGCGAGACCGAATCACATTGGCCGCTTTTTATTAAGCTGATGCAGTTCTAACATAAGCTGTCGTGTGATTTTAAATATACTATATGTATATATATATATATGCTTTTCTAAGCTATTTTCTTATTAAAGTACATACGTCTCTGTAAGCTGTTATTTCATTTACCGAACTAATACGTGAAATTATTAAGAATATTGGACAAGACTCATTGCTATGGAATATGAAAGTACAATACAAATCAATTATATAATTTTATAGTAGGATTGAGAAAATTCTAAGCAGTAAAATTTTGTTAGTAATATGTATATTTTAGTTTAGTAATATGTATTTGAATTGTCATTTATTGAAGTAGGCATTACTTTGCGGACATCCATAATTACGGCACGAGACTTGTGTGTCAGTGTTTCACGAGTCAACATGTCCTGAGGATGCTTCGTGTAGAGGCGAAACACGTCAAATTGTTTAAAGACAAATATTGCTGGAATTAACACTAAAGAAAACTCAAAACATTTGAATAAATTATGTGGCTCTAGAAGTCCTTTAATTATTTTGACAGTTGACGGTGTATAGGTGACAGTTGACAGTGTATAGGTGACAGTTGGTTGACGCTTGAGGACGCTTGAATACCACAGAGAAAGTCGCAAACCAAAACGTATAATTCACAACAAATTTAAAATATACGCGTATATACGTATTGGGACAGCTACAAGGTCACAGAATGGCTCAAGCGGAAGATCGGCGCTGAACATACATGATGTGTGTGTCAGCATATGCCGAGCTTGTGCCTATTTGCAGCTGATGTTTGAGCTACTTTTATTTTTATTATGTTTAAGTTTCATCAATAAGTTTACTTTTCTTAATTATACATTTTTTTAGCTTCAAATAAAATATTTTATTATTATTATTAATTGTAATTGCAGATGTAGGTATATACCGTATTTATATACCGTAAACGCTGTCCGTGCTGCAAAACATGGTGCGTACTGAAAATCAGTGTCGAGGCTCAGACGGTTCGACGTATACTGAGTGGGCCTCCGATTGGCAATACTAAAGTGATTGCACTTCTCCTTAATGTTATAGTTCTTTTTTTTTCACTTTCACTAGGTCTGTTTTAATTATTTTTTAGTTTTTAAGTTTAGTTTACATATCTCGTTGAATTTATTTTTTGTTAAAGTTTCCTTTTTTATATTATAAATTATAACCTACTTGTAGAATTGTAATCATGTTTCCAGTAAAGTTTATTGTTGTTATAAAAATTACAATGAATAGTTTTGGCGTTTAGGTCTTCAGAGAATACTCTACATTTATACTGGAGCGGTAAAGACGAGGTCTAGTCAAATAATATTATATAATAGTATAAAAAAAAACTAAAAAACACGCTAAAGAGTAAAAAATTCTCTTTGGTATTCGACAACATCCTAATGTTAGATAAATAGGTTGAAGATAATGGTTGAAATTTAATATTAACATCAATTCCTGTCTTATCGGCAATAGATGAAAATTATATAAATCAAAAAAAAACTTATTTTGCAAATTGAAAAATGGATAAGTTTTATCAAATTAATGTATTGTCAACAGTCATCGATAAATCTACGAAGTTTGAACGAAGTCTGGCCGTTTAAAGTGGGTCTAAATCGGGCCCAAATGAGTCGGTTACAAACAAGTATACCCGCAACGGTCTTATCTTCGCCGGTTTAAGTTATTGCTAGTGTTAAATAGCTAAATAGTGAGCTGTTAAAAGATTCAAATAAATATTCGATATTGACTTGTCAACTACTATTTCACTTTTTAACTTTAACTATGCTAAGGAATACGATCGTGCAACACATTCCGCAGTTATGTTAAAGTCAGCGTAACTATTCACATTAAATTTGACTCCAACCTTAACTATAAGAGTTAATGTGATTCAACCCAGCCTTATTATTTACCAGTGGGAGACTCCTTTGCACAGGATGCAAACATTACTGTGTTTCGGTCTGAAGGGCGCCATAGCTAGTGAAACTACCGGCCAAATGAGACTTAACATGTTACGCCTCAAGGTAACGAGCGCAATTGTAGTGCTGTTCAGAATTGTTGTTATTTTCAAGAATCCTGAGCGGCACTGCATTGTAATGGACAGGGCGTATTAATCATACCATCAGCTGACCGTCCTGCTCGTCTCGTCCCTTATTTTCATAAAAAAAAAGTATTTTTACAGTGACTAGAAAATATTGTATAGATAAGTAAGGCCAACATGTGGACACAGCCTAACTACGGTATTAGGTAACACAGATTTTATGTGGCGGCAATAAAATTTGACTTTTTATGAGGTTATCACTATCGATCCGAATCGGAAATGTGTGAAGGACTTATCTTTATGCGACTATCAATTTCCTGTTCTTAAGTGGAGTAAGTAATATAAGTTATTCTGTGAGCGACGACATCGAGTTAGCGATATGGGTATAATTTATCGTTTATTTTTGTAAACAACATGTTTGTCCTTGACCCAATTTAATTTGATCGCCGAAAAAGTTTTCTTGCACTAAATCAATTGTTCTTTTTTATGGAAAAGGAGGACAAACGAGCGTACGGGTCACCTGGTATTACGTAATCACCACCAACCACATTCTCTTGCAACACCACAGGAATCACAGATGATGGAATTGTTTAAGTAAAAAATTATTAGATTAAAAAGATGAAAAAAATATTATATTATTTATTTTTTATCCTAGTGTAAAATGGTATTTTACCATTTTATAGCCCCCACCGCACCGCCTTTTTCCACTTTTCGCCTATTTATCGCGAAGATGTTCTACTCTACTTGCTTTTTTTTTAAATTATAAACAGACTTATTTTCATTAACCTTTTACAAATAGTAAAACATATGCTTGATATCCATAAATCTATTTTAGTTTTAATATTGACTTCCAAACGTTAAGGTAATAGGGACTAATATTTTAAATGTGAATATAAGTGTGTTTGTTACGCTTTCACGCCTAAATAACTGAACCGGCTTTAATGAAATGTATCGCAGAGATCGACAAGAGCTTGCGAAAGGATAGGCTAACTTTTATCGCGAATAAAAGGCTTGGCGGGGTTGAAATATGGGTGGGAGTTTGTATGGAAGTTCGTCTCTATCGAAGATAATGCCATGAAACTTTTTATTTAAGCACTTGATAAAAAATAAATAAATATTAATTGTTCGAGCGTTTTTAAAATTTACACCTGTGCAAAAGGGGGATGAAACTTCTATAGTTTGTAGCTTATAAAAATGTATTCACCACAGCAGTTTCTATTTGTATTATTTGCAAAGTGAGTAAAATAAAAAATTAATAATGCTGCTCAAAATAACTATAACTATAAGCACGTAACTTATATTTAGTTTAAATATTATTTTTTCTAATATTTATTATTATTTATTTTATAGCAAATACTTTTTTTAATTAAATTTGTACTGAATAATCTATACTAATATATAAAGCTGCAGTGTTTGTTTGAACGCGCTAATCTCTAGTACTATTAGTCCGATTTGAATGATTCTTTCAGTGTTGGGTAGTCCATTTATCGAGGAAGGCTATAGGCTGTTTTTGTTTTTCAAAATTAGGGATCCGTAATAAAATTGCTATTTTGTAACACAAGGTGTAAAATCGAAAACCTATTTTTGCGTGCGCTGCAAAACCTATTGACAATAGAACAAAATGATGTACAGGCTATAATATAGGCAATATTTTATTACTTATAAAACTATCGCGTGAATTATACTTTATATGGCAAAACAACGTTTGCCGGGTCAGCTAGTAAATATTAAATATACAAAAAGTGCAATAAATACGCGTGAAATATAAAACATCGAAACGCAATGCTATTGGTTGAAACGCAGTGTGACGTCAAAGTCTAGATAAACAGAAGCAATGGTATGGTTCATAGATATTATTTTCGGTGGTTAGCGATATACTAAATTATATGTTGGTTTTTTTATTCAATGATCTGTATAATGATTATTTACAATGACTGAGAGTGGATTTGTTAAAACGCAAACAGATAATCTTCCAAAAATAGATGCGTTTATGCTGCTGTTTGATGACGTGTTTTTGTGTTTCATTTATTATTTATATTTTCATTAATTTACTCGTATTTTCTCACATTAGTTTCTAAAACTAAACATTATGCATAAATTCATAAAATATAATTTAACTGGAATTACCATATCCATTGTTTTTTTCTGTTATTAAAGATCATTAACATAATATGATTCTCGTGGAGATCAATGTTAACGTTCTGTTTTAATTATTTGCATTTTTAAAGTAAAAAACAATCAAACTATAAACTATATAAAAACGCGCCCGCTCATTGAATGAATTATTTGACTGAATTAGTTGTATCGCGAATTTATAGGCATTTCTAGGTAAAGAATAGGATTTAAATAAGTAATCACCAACTTATCATATACTAAAATCTTCTCCGAAACACGCTGCATCTAATGGTACAAGAATTATGATGATGATAATTTGATCGGTTCAGTAGTTTTCGCAGTATAACCGAAGGAAAAAACCGGCCATACATTTATTAATACAATATAGATTCTTGGGATAGACTGACGTCACAGAAACCCCGCGCTAATTGGAGCGTTTGAATAGCCGATATATTTCCGGGAAAGAATATTTAATTTTAATTGAGTTAGAATGTTTTAATCTATAATTTGATGTGTTTGATATTTTTTAGTGTGTAAAACGTCAATTTAAGTATTTTTAAAATTCATGCATATATATACCCTATTGCACGCGGACGAAGTCGCGGGTAAAAGCTAAGGTCATAAACTAAGAGCATAGTTTATTAAATATCAAACAGCTATTGGAATTTTTCATGTTCATGTATTCCTGGTATCTAGGGAATAATGCTTTATGATCCGAGCCACGTTTCTGTACTTTTCCAGTAATTCCTTGGAGACTTTAATTCTAATATAATACATGTTCATATTTTCCAAGTTATCATAAAAGCGGACACTGGATATGTATTCGGTTTTAATGAAATATCTCCTGATAGTAATACCTTTTTAATGGAATCTGATTTTCTTTCCCGAAATATTCTCTTCATTAGCATTAGTAAAAAAAAGTGTGTGTACTTACTTATGTATGGACGCAAGAAGTTATTCTTCTTTAGCGTAACAAAGCAAAAATCATAAGAGTTCCTCGAGCTATTCCTACGTTTTGAGAAAGAACAAAATTGTAAAAATCTTACACAGAATGCTTTGACAATTAATTATTAAATAACGAATATGGCTGTATGGGCTTTAACCCTTTGCCTGTCCTAATATTGGAAGAAGAAACCGAAATAATGCGCGCGCATCTTAAAATTGCACTCTCATCATTTTTTCATAACGCGCCTAAAGAAGCATAACTTCAAAAAAATGTAATTTGATGGTAAATTTAATATAACTTTATTTATTACAACAGCTTTACTCACGGTGTATCGGTGTTGGTAACGCCTAGTTTAAGACCATTCGGAGATCCTTCATCAGGGTGAGTGGAGTGGGTTCGCGATAAAGTCCCGTCTCATACTGCGTATTTGTGTTTGTAGTGCTTGGCTTGACAAGTTAAAGATCACGGTATCACTGAAACTATTGTGTCACTATTGGAGTTCACGGGTGCACAAAATGTACTATTATCTCTCACACTCTCTATGTTATCATGAATATAGTTCACCTCAACTGTTATATGAGTTGTTAGCCACATCCAGTCTTTTTTATTCCGTATAAATATAAAATATATTGATGTTGTTAAGTTAGCAATTTTTTGAGTACCTTCATTTGTTGTAATTATTCACTTTGTTTGTTTTGGATGCTTAGTCATAGTAACCTAAAGTATTATTATATTGTATAATTATGTAAAATTCTCATGTAAGTGATTTTATGTTAAATCTAATGAGAATAAAATATGTCTTTAAACCGAATTATTGGCACTTTTAGTCTTATTACGAGATGCGTTTAACAACGCGGGTTTCGAAGTAGGTGGCAGAGCTCAACCCTTGTATCTATTTAAATTAGATAAAAGATACTAGTCGGTACCAACACCGATAAACCTTCAGATAAGCTATGTTATAGTTATTTGTGCAACTGTTGTGTTATAAGGGGTATTAAAACACGAGTGTGGGTTTATGATAATAGTATCACACGAGTGTTTTAATACCTAATTAACAACAGTTGCATACAAGACTTCTACACTCATATTATGAATCCTCTATAAAATATTGTAAAACAGTTAGCTTACTGCTAACATTAAAAAAGTCAGTCCTAGTAACCATTACATCATCCAAACGAGTGTTGTAATGAAAACGAATGATATAATATTGTACTGAATATCATTACAACACTCGTTTTCGATTAATATAATTAATCCAATTACGTGTAAGTTTCTTTTTATTTGTTTAATTATTTCAATTTTTCCTTTGTGTTTTTGAATAGTTTTAGTTTACAACCTACAATGAGTTATTATTTTATATTATCCTTAAGGCGACGTCACCAAATGGCCCAACGGAAGACCAGCGCTGGTTTTCAAACCAGCAAATATGCTGAGTTGGGACCACTTTGTGACGTATAGAAAATAATATACCTCAATTTTGTTTTATTGTACTATAACGTCACAATTTCTTTTTTTTCTTTCTTTCCTTCAATTAATAAATATACATAACGTTTATTAAGATTACATTACGTCATTAAAAATAAAATCATCTTTATTCGTAACAGACCATGCCACTAATAATAATTTAAGAGTTCTTATCATACAGCGCAAATCGTCGATACATTTCTAAACTACTTCACTTTGACAAAACGTCCATGTTATCTATAAAAATGGCTAATACTGAAGCATTTATCTTGACATTAAACTTCTGAATGCATGATATGCGACACTGGATAACATTCAGTTATCTACAAAGGAAATTCTAGCTCGTCACGGTCTGTCGAATTGTTTACAAAACTATTTCGGCTTCGTTAAAGGTTGGAATTGTGTATATTCAGCATTGATGTGAGTTCTTATACGAGTTATAATAAAGCATTTATTTATTCCTAACCCAGGTTAGCTTACTCTAACCAAATTTACTACCATAGCCCAAATTATTGCGAAACTGAAGTGGTAGTGGACAGGGCACATAGTTCGACGGACAGATGGCCGTTGGGGCAGTAAAGTCTTCGAATGGCGACCAGGTAGACCGGAAGACGCAGTGTTGGTAGGCCCCCCCACAAGATGGACCGACGATCTGGTCAAGATCACCTGAATACGTTGAGGGCAGCGCGGTACCGATCGTCGTGGAGATCTTTGGGGGAGCCCTTTGTCCAGCAGTGGACGTCTTCCGGCTGATGATGATGAATGATGTTTATACGTAACAAAATAAAAAGTGAACATTGAATATTAAAAAAAATATTTGCTGTGTGTTTTACAAATAATACCGAATATAAGTAAGGACTTTAGAATTTTGTCCGTTTGTCTTTTTGTCTGTAGCAGTCTGTATGTACGGGGAAAAATGCAGTAAAAAAAGATACTAAACTCAATCTTTGACATTATATACTCGTAGGTTATAATTCATACTGCTAAATGCAGGCATAATATTTTTGGTTCTTTTTTATTTATAGGGTCTAGGCGGATGACGACGGATACACGGATTATTATTATTACATCTAGCCACGCTGCTGGTTATATTTTAAAACTAGCTGACCCGGCAAGCGATGTTTTGCCATCTAAATTATTTTTAGAGTTAGACCGTTGCTTAGATATTGCAACATTACTTTATTTTTCTAAATAAAATAATTCCAAAATAAACGTAGCTAAGTTACTCCTTATTACATCATCTACCTGCCAATAAAAGTCACGTCAAAATCGGTCCAGAGATAAACTGGAACAAACAGACAGACTTCTTCTTCTTCGTCGGATTACTCTTGACAGAGCAGTCGTGGTCACGTCGAACGATGAATTATTCTGCGCCAGTTATCCCTGGATGTTGCTTCTCTGGCACATGTGTTGAGGGGAGTATTGGTTAGGGCTTTGATCTGGTCTGTCCAGCGCATAGAGGAGCGTCCTCTTGATCTACTGCCGTTGACCCTTTCTTGAACAACAAGTCTCTCTATGCCATGCTCTCCACGTCGCGTGATATGTACGAAGTATCTGAGGATACGGGCTCTGACTATAGATGAAAGCCTTTCTTTCACGTTGAGCTCTTCAAGTATCGAGACGTTTCCAACACCACATTTCTAGTGCGTCGATCCTTTGTATCTCTCGTTCTTTGACTGTCCATGTTTCGGCACCATATAGTAGTATGGGAAACACTAGAGATCTTACTTTAGTAGCTTTAGTGATATTCTTGTCCCGCCATATCCTTGTCAACTTCTGCATTGCAGATCTGGTAATAGCAATACGCCTTCTAATTTCGTCTTCCGAGCCACCAGTATTACCGACAAGTGATCCTAAGTATATGTATGACTGTACAACCTCGCAATTAGCAATCTCGACAAAACAGACAGACAGACAAAAATTAAAAAAAAAAATGCTATTTCGGTGTACGTACCGTATACATATTCATATACATGTAGTAAAAAACGGTTACTTCAATATTACAAACAGATACTCCAATTTTATTTATATGTAGGTATAGATTAGTAATTAAATTTTCAATTCCAATTTAAGATTTACTACTTAATATTGCTTAATTGGTTAATGCAGAGCCTAGATTTCAGTAGAGAAAGCCAAAATTTAAAGTTGTAATTCTGTTTGCAAAAACTACTAAATAATTCTCCTTAATAACGTTATAATAAATTACTTGGGAGATTACCTTTGTCGACGTTAATGTTATCTGAAACAGAAGTTAAAATTTGAGTAAATATTTATTATACAAATGTTTGTTTACATACTAGAATTGTATTATTTAATTTCAGTAGTGAGAAAAATAACTAATTGTTTAGATTATAAAACAGCAGCAATTTCTTTATATGAATTATTGTGGTTGCGCAGGTTATTAACTGTAGAGTAGATCCTGGAGATGTTGAAGACAAATAATTTTAATAAATTAAAACTACTATAAAGTTTGTTAACAACTAAAAAAATTACTTCATTAACACTGAATACATCCTGGTATATTGCAACTTATACTGTGCAACAATAATTGTTGTAATTGCAACGTAGTTACTGTGAGTTTAACTATTTTGACCTTTTTGATCCCATCAATCGCCTACGTGTCACCGCTTAAATGAAGACAAAATAAAACATACATTATAACAAGCTCCTGCCTATGACTTTACCCGCCGTAAATTCGTATCATGCTCTCCTGCGGACTCATAAAAATTTAGGGATGCATTTTTGAAGTGAAAACATATTTAGCGGCGTTGAGCACTTTTCTTGGGTATAAAATGTTAAACTCGCGTCAGGACACGTGAACTGATCGAAAATTCATAAGACAGTCGTTGAAATTATGGATGATGAAGTTAATTTTTCTGAGAGATAAACTTTTTAATGTAAAATAATTGTAATAGTTCTGAAGTGTTACATTTTTTATGTAATATAAATTGTCATTATTGTGTACGATAGCGCAATAAATGAATTGTATTTAACCACATAAGTGCTTTCATGCTGATAAATAAAGGAATTCGTGTGAAATTATTCCATTTCCATTCCGAAATTAAAACCTAAGCTTAGATAGCTTTTCAGCTAAACGACCGCGGCTCACACAAATCACGGACCAGATGTGTACTGGATGGAATGATGATGTAGGAAAGAAATGATCCATGGCGCACTTTGCTGATTATTCTTTTAAAATCATAAAAACAGTTAGGTTTATATTTGCACGAAAAAGATTATATGACAATTGTGTCGAATAAAATGATAACAGTTACTACGGAATTGTATGTTCAAGCGAATTTCGACCTACTTGTTTATTAAGGTAGGTGATGATTCAATATTGTCGATAGTACCTCTTAAGATACAACGTGTGTGCTAAACATCATAATTGGTGGTGTGGTTAAGGCGTTACAAAGAGACAAACTTGCACATACGTTTATATTATTATAGATACAATTAAATATTTTTTGTTCTTTTTTGCACTTCTATTTAGTATACGCGTATTACAACCAGGCAATAATTCAATAAAATAAAGCTAGCCGTACCCGCTACTAATGGTAATCAACAAGAAATAGGTTCCAACATCGTGCACTAATAGCCTACCATTTAGTAAGGGCCTATAATTTAGTAGGTGCTTAGGCTCAAAGCATTTCACCCACCCCTAGGAGTATTTCATTTTTGTGTCATAGCAGTATAAAATAGATATCAGGTAGGTATAATAAGACACTTAGGGCTATATTTCACCGTGACACCACGGTGGTGCAACCAGTCGCGCCACTGTTATGTTATAAGCTACCAAAACGAGATACCATACAGACACCAGAGTCATGACGCGTCCGAGCTGGCTTCGCAACCAAACGAACACCAGATGAGCAACTTTCTATAGAGCTGTATACATTTTGTTGGTACCGGTGACTGGTTGCGTCACCATGGTATCCGTAAGCTAGGATTGTATATTCACCGGGACACCACGGTGGCGCAGTCAGTCGCGTTATTGCTATATCCGTAAGTTACCAAAACTAGACACCAGAGTCATGACGCGTCCAAGCTGAGTGCGCAACCAAACGCAAACCAGGTGAGTAACCTTCTATAGAGCTGTATACATTTTGTTGGTATCGGCGACTGGTTGCGTCACCATGGCATCCGAAGCTAGACCTGTATTTGACCGGGACTCCACGGTGCCGCAACCAGTCGCGCCACTGTGATGTCCTTAAGCAACCAAACTAGACTTGTGTCTGGTACAGACACCAGATTCATGACGCGTCCGAGCTGCTCACGCCACCAAATTGGTTGCGAAACCAGTCGGACACCAGGTGAGCAACTTTCTATAGGGCTGTATTCATTTTGTTGGTATCGGATACTGGTTGCGCCACCATGGTATCCGAAGCTAACCCTCTATTTCACCGGGACTCAACGGTAGCGCAACCAGTCACGCCACTGTGATGTCCATAAGCTACCAAACTAAACTGGTGTCTGATACAGACACCAGATTCATGACGCGTCCCAGTTGGTCACTCCACTAAACTGTTTACGAAATCAAACGGACACCAGGTGAGTAACTCTCTATAGAGCTGTGTTCATTTTGTTGGTACCGGCGACTGGTTGCGTCACCATGGTATCCGAAGCTAGCCCTATAATTCACCGGAACTCCACGGTGGCGCAACCAGTCGCGCCACTGTGATGTCCTTAAGCAACCAAACTAGACTGGTGTATGGTACAGACACCAGATGCATGACGCGTCCGAGCTGGTCACTCCACCAAATTGTTTGCGCAACCAAACAGACACCAGGTGATCAACTTTATATAAAGCTGTATTCATTTTGTTGGTAGCGGCGACTGGTTGGCCACCGTGGCGTCTCGGTGAAATATTTCCCTAAGATTCTACCGATACTTATCTTCTAACGTCTCCAGCAAGTATGATCATTTATTTGTGAGTCAGTTCAAACAAAACTATGCGTAATACAAACACATTATTTGTAAGTTATCATGTTTACAATTAACAAATATTATCTGAGATATGTTGATTAAGAATGTTTGTTGATAACAATAAGTCCATTAGATACTCATAGATAATAAGCACTAAAATAAATTAATAATTCTAGAAATAATTCAACTGAAGAAATATTAGTTTTGGTTCAGGTTGAAACTTTTAATGACAAGAAAACAGGTTTATGTGGGTTCGGAATAAACTGCAAATTTCATCGATTTCTATCTTATTTTATTGAATCAAATCAAATCAAAATCACTTTATCCAGTTAGGTCAAGGAAATGACATTTATTAATGTCATAAGTTTTCTTTTCTTTTATATTTACCGTATCTTCGGAAAAGTTTGAGCTTTAACGAGAAGAATTGGCAAGAAAGTCAATGCTACTCTTTTAAATCGACATTTACAGCATCACTGTTTTTTTTTATATGGAATAGGAGGACAAACGACCGTACGGGTCACCTGGTGTTAAGTGATCACCGCCGCCCACATTCTCTTGCAACACCAGAGGAATCACAAGAGCGTTGCTAGCATAGTAATGCAACAAAAATACTAAAAAACACAAGAGTTATTGAGTACAACATAAATAAAATTATGCAAGCATTGTAGTGAAGTTAACTGAAAATATTCCAGCATTTTAATATATTTTACCTGTCTGTAACTAAAATAAGTTCAATTTTAAGTGACACTAACAAAAATACGGCTATTAATTCTATTTACGGTTTAAAACGCTAAACACTCGTCACTTGACGCCTGACCTTGGCCTCTAAAGCCATACAATCTTAAAAAAAGTCTCGTAAACTTAAAAATCACTTTTTACTAACATGTTCATACAAATCTAAGCCCATGGACATTAATAATTCTAAGCTGCTATTATCTATAGCAGTAACAAGCAAGTCATTTCCTATAGTGTCTGAGTCGATATAATATGATTGAGCTATTTATGTCGATCAAAGGTTTCTTGCTATGTAGGTTACGCTTTTCTATAGGCCGGATTATAATGGAAAATTGCTGTAATACTGTTAAACAAAATGCGCCAATGAACCTGCACAGAAAAAAATATATCTCCTATTTACTACATTAAAGTTGGCTCCGACTTTAATTTTACAATCCACAAATTTAACACTCACCTATAAATATTTGATGAGTTGATCCGAGCCTTTGGATTTATATCTGAGATTTTTATATCGGTTGGATTGATTAACTTTTGAAAATGTATATATAAATATTTAAGAGATTTCCACGTATAATATAGTCACTCATAACGATATCTCTGGAACCCTTAGAGCTAAAGACTTGAAATTTGGTAAGAATATTCTTTTCACAGAGTAGAGGTCAGCTATGAACGGATTTTCCAAAATCCGCAAGTTTTTTTTTATTATGAACAAAACAACGTCTGTCGGGTCAGCTAGTATTTTATAAAGCGATCACCCCAAGACGGCATTTTTTTTTATGATAATAAGGGACGAGACGAGCAGGACGTTCAGCTGATGGTAATTGATACGCCCTGCCCATTACAATGCAGTGCCGCTCACGATTCTTGAAAAACTCCAAAATTCTGAGCGGCACTACAATTGCGCTCGTCACCTTGAGACATAAGATGTTAAGTCTCATTTGCCTAGTAATTTCACTAGCTACGGCGCCCTTCAGACCGAAACAGTAATGCTGACACATTACTGCTTCACGGCACAAAAAGGCGCCGTTGTGGTACCCATAATCTAGCCGGCATCCTGTGCAAAGGAGCCTCCCACTGGTATAGCATATTGACTTCTTGACTAAACTTGATCCTAAAATCTTGATACATATATGTATGAAGAGCTTTCTAATCTTAGACGTTTCTTATAGATAAGAAACAAAATTTAAACCATCCTTACATGGTCGCATAAGACGGAACGAAGTAGGTAACCTAGTTACCAGTTAGCGCGCGGCTACTAGATTTTTTACAGGTTGTTCGAAAATTATAGGAAAATTGAATTATTTCATTATATATTAGAGTTTCTTGCTACTTCTTCTCTTTAGCTCAACTCTTTGCGAAGTAGCAGTAGATTCAATGAAAAAAAAAATTTTTTTTGACATTCAATAGTGTCGTTTCCTTGACGTAAATGAATAAAGTGACTTCGATTTTATTTTAATTATGTATTTTATTTTTGAATATTTTTCATGGTTAGGTAGTCCTATCCGTGTTTTTATTTAATGTCGCCATTGTAGGGCCAAGCTGTATATGCAAATTCCAAAAAAAAAAGGGTAACTCCAAGTTTTCAAAACACGAGGCGGGTTACATATTACTGCTTATTGACTGAGAATAATTTATACATGTTTAGTAAATTCAGCAATTTTTTTTATTTTATTATTTTATTTGGGAAACTTACAGCCATTTTTACAAATTTTACACAACAAATAATAAATGCTAATTACAAGCTTCCACGTATGTTTTTAAATTGCTTATACTCAGATTAATATATAACACAAACAATACTGTAATACACAAATAAAATTTGAAAAACAAAATTTTATGAACGATGCGGGATTCGAACCCACGACCTCTGGCGTTCCGTGCCGGTGCTCTAACCAACTGAGCTAACCGTCCGAGTACCGTTTTATAAACTTCTGTTTCCTTTAAACAAAGCAAACAGAATTTTAGTATAATTTTATTTGTGTATTAATCCTAGAAGTTATAACAGACTTATTATGGTGTAAGTTGTGCCATGTTCCATATTTCGTCTATCTTACAGCGTGATTTGTTTAAAGTACAGAACGCCATTAATTTGATGCGTGGTTTCGTATCAATTTTTTATTTTTGATTTTTCCATTAGGTAAATGTTGTTAAATATTGGATTAGTCGTATTTCGGAAATTTGCAGTAACATTTACAACTACATCCCTACTAATATCACAAATGTTAATGTAAGTTTGTTTGCTACGCTTTTACGCTTGAGCTACTGAACCGATATTTATGAAATATGGTACAGCGATAGACTAGACCTTAGGAAAGGACATAGACATACATTTGATCCCGGAAAAATCCATGGTTCCCGTGGGATTTGTGAAAATTGAAAGTCACGTCGTTGAGCTATAACAATACCAATAGTAGGTTTAGTTTGTAATAGCAATCTTCATCGAAATAAGATTCATATAATATGTTGGGAACGGGAGCGAAAACGGGAACCGAATATGGAATAGGATATGAACCCTTTATCTACGCAGACGAAGTCGTGTGCATTAGCTAGTAAATTGACGGATAGAAAACGTACAGTGTACAATAACAGTAATAACATAATTCCATAGTTGATTCACCTAGAAGATTGTTGTCTAATCCTCAGAGAACAGATGGCGAGACGGAACATTGTGTCGGACATTTTGATATCTAAACCAAGAACTTAGAAATCTGACCAACCCTACCGAACTAATGCAATAATATATTATCTTGTATAGCCAAAGAGCTTACAGTTTATTTAATACAATATTTGAACATCATCGAGATTTTAGAACTGGGATTTTTGAAGTGCACTATGACAACACATTCAAATTTATTTTTTTTATTTGCAAGGTAGATGTTTTTGGTTTAAGTCCATGACATCCTATACATTTTAGGCTACGACTACCACCATATATCTATACATTGCCGCATTTACTCCAGTTGCTTAAATTATTATTGGCAAAAAAGAAGCAATGTAAAACATTTATTCAGTTTAGAATCGATTCGGATAGTGACAGTTGACACACGACTAAGGAGAAAGTTATAAGTACACTTTTACTGTTCTGCTATCAGACTGCGTATGATATGTCCTTATATTAACAAACATCTCTCAATCTCAGAGATTGCAGAGTGTGTAGATTCTGTAACAGTGCAGATGAAACCCCGCTACACATTCTCTCTGAATGTGGTCCTTTAATGCGAAAACGTAGCATCTCTTTGGGAAGTCCAATTCTTCAACCATTAGAGATAGTCAGCTCACTGCAAAAGACATAATAAGATTCATGAAAAGAATCAATGTTAGCAGTGAGCTATAGTTAACAGTGGCTATCACAATAGATCACATTGGTCGCAGTGAAACAGGGCTGAAATGAACTGGATCAAAGCCACTTTATAAACCATAACCATATGTCCTTATATCTGTATAGAATGTCATTTGTTTTATTGAAAAACGTTTAGTTCATAGCGGAAATAGTAA
This sequence comes from Leptidea juvernica, assembly GCA_949711755.1. Classification (NCBI taxonomy): domain Eukaryota; kingdom Metazoa; phylum Arthropoda; class Insecta; order Lepidoptera; family Pieridae; genus Leptidea; species Leptidea juvernica. The sequence continues at coordinate 5,310,571 of CATIXQ010000034.1, read as the reverse complement.
TACACAAAAATGGTTCGTGTTATATGGTCCTTGTGTCCTGTGTTAAACCTTTGGTTTGTCAGGGTATTGGTATAACGATTCATTACCTCAGCTTATTACATAATCAAAAGTGCTTCTGTGGAATCAAGCCGTTACAGACTGAAACAAAATAAACGAAGCATTCAAATCACGATTCTTTCTAAAAACATAATTGAATTTCTCGTCATAAAATAATAACGAATATAAAAAGACATTGAGAGTAAAAGAATTCGTAAAATAAATCGTTTGAGTAAACGATATCTTAGCCAAGAGAATGTTTATCTTACTGTAAGTAAATCTAAAATATTCGGAAACTTTGTTCTTTGATTGAGCGACCTGTAGGCGTATTTGCCACGAATGTCAAAATCAGCAAATTTAATATCTAGCAGCCGATAAACTGATTACGAAATTGTTATTAACAGTCACTTTTGTAATTTCAAGAACTTAATGTTTTGATGATCCTTTTGTTATCTGTCAAGGTCACTTTTGCTGCGTTTTGTTGCTAGTTCAACACAAAAACGACTTCATATTATGTTCTATGTAACAGCTGCGTGCTTACTGTTTATAAACCTCTCTTCTAAGGCAATATGTTTATTATTTCTGTTAAGAGTAAACTTTACAAGCAATTTTCCAAACAAACTTCTTCGCTGTTGTATATAAACTCTTGGTTATTTGTGAAAGTGATTTCGACCTTCGGTGCTACAGCTATATGAATATCTAACAGGCAGCATTTTTAGCTTTAGTTGAACTACATTGAATTTGCTCATTTGCCCTTTTAATGATAAAAATCTTAATATATGTTGCCAATATCAATAAATATTTTTTTTTTGTAAAAAGGGATATCAAACAAAAAAGGTATAAAGAGTTATTTGTTCAGTTAGTTGAGTGAAATATCTCCATAGTGCGGTTTTCATGACACTTTCTTCAAAACGAGAAGGGTCCCTCAAAACAGCAACCCTAAACACACTAAGCAGCGGTGAGCACTTTCGAACAGGTGATCTAAACACTCGTTTGTCCTAGCATTCCTTGAAAGAATGTCGGGGACCCAGTGCTCTCCGGCTGGATCACTTCGCGTTGCGTAGGGACGTCGCTTTGTTGTGTGTCTTCTACATTTATCACGGAGAGTGTTCCGAAGAATTGTTTCACCTGATTCGTGCCGGTGAATTCCACCTTCGCACGACACGCCACAAATAAGGATATCATCCCCACTATCTGGGTGTGTGGCGGTCCTCCACAATGTGGTGTTCAAGGAGCTTTCTTCCACGTACTACAATGCTGTGGAATATGCTTCCTTGTGTGGTGTTTCCGGGACGATACGACATGGGTACCTTAAAAACAGCGATTACACATTCCTTAAAGGCCGGCAACGCCCCTGTGATTCGTCTGGTGTTGCAAGAGAATGTGGGCAGCGGTGATCATTTAACAACAGGTGACCCTTACGCTCATTTGTCCTCCATTTCCATAAAAAATTCGTGTTAATTTCAAAAGAATAAATAAAGTTAAGACACTCTAAAGTAATAATAAGACGCAGTTCAATCCAATTAAACTATTTAAGTTATTTATCTATTGCAACGTCCGACCAATGACAGCTGGCATGAAAATTAATCACGTATCATAGAACTAATATGTTGCAAACTAATAACTAATATAAAATTTGTTCAATAATACTGCACGTAATAATTCTTCTTTAATTAACAACTATTTTTATGCTTAGCAAGTCGCGTTTATCATCTTTATGTCTCGACCGCAAAATATGACGTGTTTACGATAGCTGAACGCCCTAGACAAATGAGCTAATCAAAATATAAGCTACACGAAAAAGTTCATGGCAATTTGTAAGCTTATACAAATAGTGTTTGGCCACGACTTGCACAAGGCAACACCAAGGTCGTCATTTTGCGTGATCATGTGAAATGCTTTCTCGTTTAATTTGGACACAAAACACTATCTGATAGGAGGAAAATATAAGTTTATCTTTTTTTATATAAAATTGTTAACGGCGGAATTGACTGCCCCGATATTCTCTCGTTAATTAATGTATCCGCTCCCTTGAAACTTCCGAGAATCAGGAGACACGATAATTTTTTAACAAATACTGCAAAGTCTAACCTAGATCACTTTCGTAATTTTAATAGAATTGTTCGCACTTGCTATAGCCTTCCGAAAGTCGATCCAAGAATAGACATTCTTAATGATAAGTTCTCTGCTTTTCGGTATAAACTTCGGAAATTGATATGTTGCTAGAGAGGAATATAAATGAAATGAAATGAAATATATCTTTATTGCATACCACAAAATAATGAAACATAACAAAAATCGAGACTACAAAAAGCAATAGGCGGCCTTATCGCTTAAGAGCGATTTCTACCAGGCAACCTATAATGAATCAGTTATAGTTGAAAAGATAACAGAAGGTGGTGTTATCGATATGCATATAATTTAAACATACAGTAAATAATTCCAAGAAAAGAACTAGTATTGAAATTGTCACAGTAATAAATAATAATTATGGAGCGTTGTTTGGAGATTTTGAGCCTTTCTGATTTCAGAGGGAAGAGAATTCCATAGGTTAACAGCTTGCACAGCAAATGAATTGTTGAAAAAGGAAGTTTTATGAACAGGTGTACAAAGCAAGAGATTATGGACAGACCGAAGATATAGTTGGTGAGAACTTAATGCTGAAAATTTTTCCTTGAGATATATAGGAGTTTTAGGATCGTAATATATATATATATATATATATATATATATAGATAGGATAGTAATATAATTTGCTGTTCAAAAAAAAAATAGTCATTTTATGTAATATTTTAGCTCTGCCATTAGTAAAATAAGTTTTGTTCATTTTCACTTTACTTTAAAGAAACTTATTAAATAATTATATTTCTTAGTATTAGTTCTTGTGTTGCATAAAAATTATAAATGTATGTAATATTGCATTTGGTCATTTTAGAATTAGTTTTATTTAGAATATTATTTAATGTAAGTAATTATTGTGTTGGCGTTGCTAATAAATAAGTTTGTTTTGCAATTACGAAATTTGAAATTCGATTTCGAGTTCCGGAAGTTCGAAATCGAAAACTCTAAACTTTGAATTAAACTCTACATATAATTTTAGTATCAGATACCAGGTCTCCCCAAACTACCTCCATTTTCAGCAATACAATGCCACTCTTCCTCAATATCAAATATTTTTGTATTTGTATCCCTCTGCGCCTTTTTCTAATAAATACTATTCTGTTAATTTTTTTTTAATTTTTCAGTCCTACTTCTCATCATATTAATATGGCCTCTCGAACATGATAATACCTACTATTTAAAACCTTTTTTTTTTTATGGAATAGGCGGACAAACGAGCGTACGGGTCACCTGTTGTTAAGTGATCACCGCCGCCCATACTCTCTTGCAACACCTGAGGAATCACAGGAGCGTTGCCGGCCTTTAAGGAAGGTGTACGCGCTTTTTTTGAAGGTACCCATGTCGTATCGTCCCGGAAACACCGCACAAGGAAGTTCATTCCACAGCTTTGTAGTACGTGGAAGAAAGCTCCTTGTAAGCCGCACTGTGGAGGACCGCCACACATCCAGATGGTGAGGATGATATCCTAACTTGTGGCGTGTCGTGCGAAGGTGGAATTCGGCGGCAGGAATTAGGTAAAACAGCTCTTCGGAACACTCCCCGTGATAAATGCGGTAGAAGACACACAATGAAGCGACGTCTCTACGCAACGCGAAGTGATCCAGCCGTTCACAGAGTACTGGGTCCCCGACAATTCGCGCTGCTCTGCGTTGCACGCGGTCAAATGGATCGAGCTGATACTGGGGTGCGCCAGACCAGAGATGACAGCAATACTCCATGTGTGGCCGGACCTGCGCTTTGTACAGCGCTAGAATGTGGGCCGGCTTCAAGTATTGCCGTGCTCTATAAATGACGCCCAGTTTCTTTGAAGCCAATTTGGCTTTGCCCTCCAGATGGCCACGGAATTGGCAATCGCTCGAGATTTCGAGACCCAGTATTCCGATACTAGGCGAGGCTTTTAGGGAAGTGTTGTCGAAGAGCGGTGATGCGACAAATGGGTTTTTTTTTGTGGTAAACGCGCAAACTTGAGTCTTCTGGGGGTTAAATTGGACAAGGTTCAATTTACTCCATTCCGCGACCTTCTCAAGAGAGGACTCTATAGAAGACACAAGTTTCTCCCGGCACTGGTCGACGATTTCCCGAGAGAGACGTGCATGGCCCGTGTATACGGCATCACCAGTGCTGTCATCTGCATAGCAATGAATGTTGGAGGTGTCCAACATATCATTGATATGCAGAAGAAACAGCGTAGGAGATAGCACACAGCCTTGGGGCACTCCAGCATTCACGGGCTTCGGGTTCGAGCAATGTCCGTCGACAACGACCTGTATGCTGCGCCCAGTGAGGAAGCTGGAGGTCCACTTGCACAAGCTCTCGGGAAGCCCAAATGATGGAAGTTTAGAGAGGAGCGCCTTATGCCATACACGATCAAAGGCCTTCGCTATATCCAGGCTAACTGCCAGGCCTTCCCCCTTGCTTTCAATAGCCGCAGCCCATCTATGTGTTAGGTATACCAGAAGATCACCTGCCGACCGACCATGGCGAAACCCGTATTGTCGGTCGTTGATCAACTGGTGACCCTCTAGGTATACCAAGAGCTTACTGCTAATTATGCTCTCCATGATTTTGGAGAGCAGGGAGGTAATAGCAATAGGCCTGTAGTTTGCCGGATCCGAACTGTCTCCTTTTTTTGGATCGGATGGACAAGGGCTGACTTCCATGAGTCAGGGACTACGACTTTGGAATAAGAGTGCCAGAATAAACGCGTTAGCACCGGCGTCAACTCAGGGGCAAACCTATGATTAAAGAGAACCTATGAGAAAATCAAAAGAAAAATATGTTTTTTTTTTGTTTATTTAGGTTTATTACGCCGTAGATTAGATACGTCATGTCCATAAAATGTCTTTCTGCATTGCAGCCGGGAGACGTTCACAGCTGGACAAAGGCCTCCCTCAAAGTTAGCAATGACGATAGGTCCTACGCTGCCCTCATCCAATTTATCCCGGCGATCTTGATCAGATCATCAGTCCATCCTGTGTCACGTCTTCCAGTCCGGTCGTACGTTCCAATGGGAAGACTTTACTGCCCCAACGGCCATATGTCGGTCAAGCTATGTGCCCTGTCCACTGCCACTTCAGTTTCGCAAACATCTGGGTTACGTCGGTTGACTTTTCTTCTTCTACGGATCTCCCCATTTCTGCATTCTGATCAAAATATTTTAATGTCGCATATTTTTAGATAACATTCGCTCCCATTGTACTCGTAGTACTTTAGAGATTTTATATGATTTCTTCACTTCTTTAGCTAACACAATTAAGTACAGTAGTTATTTTGCATCACCACGTGGAAATTATATTTAAAATATTTTAAAACTAAAAACGTACATAATACAAAAGTGTTGCAACGAGTTTTTGCTACTTCTCAGTAAAGTCCAATTTTTCTGAAATGGTAAATGTATATTTAATAATATTTCATTCTGATTTTATTTGATTTAAAACCTTAAACTGACTAATTTGTAACGTTATCTTAAAAGGCATAAAAGGCATTTATTTTCTCAAAATTGATTCCTTTAGAATTCTTTTTGATGTCATTTCTTATACTACTAGATACTACTACCGCTTCGGAAACAAATGGCGCTCTGAGAGAGAAGAAGCGGCGCAAGAAACTCTCCCAGCATTCTTTTTTTTGCCCTCTTTTAAAATAAAAATATACAATATTGTACAGTCGCTATAAAATAATTACAATCTAGTCCCAGGCTGTCCGATCATTTAGATATTCAGCAGTGGAGTAATAGGATTTACGACAGAGCCATTTTTTTATAAAACGTTTAAATTTATTTATAGATAATGCCTGAACAGTGGCTGGGACTTTATTGTAGAAGTGTATACATTTACCCTTAAAGCTATTATGTATCTTATGAAGCCTACTAGAATTTGTTACAAGCAATCCCTTATTTCTAGTGTTATAATAATGAAAATCACTATTAAGAACAAATTATGCACACATGTAAACGCTTCGATTCTTATCGTCAGCTCTGGGACTATCGCAAAAGTACGGTCATGACATTTCAGGCACAATAGATTGGGGTAAGCCTTAATTTATTAAGGGTTATGAGTCATTTGTTAGCAAAATTTTGAATTTTGTAGCCTAATTATTCCATTTGATATTTAAGAGCAGTCTTATAATTTATGATGCCCCAAACATTATTATTAATTATAAAATATTTTGAAAATGTTGAAGAGTTTATAAATAATTTTCAAACCTATATTCCTAATTATGATAGAAAATAGAATTTAATTTTGCTTTCGCATCTTTACTTTCTACTCAACAATTTTATTTTTAATTTATTTTATTTTGGCGAAAAACAGTCATACGTACAAAAAAGTGTGTGTGTACTTTTATGTATGCGCGCTAGAAGTTATACTTCTTTGGCCTAAGGAAGCAAAAATCGTTAAAATGATTTATATCTCTTGGTTCTCTACGTTTTTAGAAAGAACTATTTTGTAAAAATCTTGCAAAGTTGGCTTTGACAATTAATTATTAAACAATGAATACGACTGTATGGGCTTTAAACCTTTGCCTGTCGTATAATGAACGAAGAAACCAATAGAAAATAACGAACGACGTAAAAGTCAGAAAATTTTAGGAACCAACTTCAACCTGTTACTTTTGTGTTACAGTGATGCGCCCGCATCTTAAAATTTCATTCTCATAATTTTTTCATAACGCGCCATACGAAGTATAACTTCAAAAAGTGTAAGTTTAGGTACTTATGTACACACACAAGAAGCAACACCTACATTTTTGGCTTTTGAAAAAACTTTAAAGTAGCAAACATTATAAAATGATCGAAGAAATACATTTTATTAAAAAATGTTTTTAAAGTGATAACCCTCACTTCTAGGATTAATACACAAAATAAAATTTGGAAAACAAAATTTTATGAACGATGCCGGACTCGAACCCACGACCTCCGGCGTTCCGTGCCGGTGTTCTGACCAACTGAGCCAACCGTTCGAGTTCGAGGGTCTGTGAATCGGCCAACATCTATTTTTCATATTCCTAAATGAAGGATCACGCACCCCTAAATATTTTATTCAATTTTTTTGACAGTTTTTTAATATTCTTTTTATTATCATTCAGTGTTGAAAACTACATTGGTACAACTTAAAATATTCACCCCCCTACGATGAATACCTATTTTTGTATCACGTTTTTTATATTATTTTGTTCCATCCACTGATCCGCAATAGGGTTGTAAGATGCCAATCAAATACAATTATTGTAGTACGATAAATTTTATGTACGATATATTTGGTCTGAAAATCGGTCGTCATGTACTTTTTATACCCCAAAAATATTAATTATTGATTTTTCTTTTTTTATTTCTTTTTATGACAACGTATGCTGGGTCAGCTTAATATATATAAATTACGTGACACGTTGTTTGTCCGCGATGGTCCTAAACTATTGAACGGATTTTAATGGGGATTACTTCATGGAGTGCAGTTTAGTCCAACTTGAGAGATAGGATAGTTTTTATTTCGTTTTGGGACCCATATTAATTTTTATTTTCAATATTTGTTTTGTATGGACATATTTTCTATGAAAGAATTTAGTGACGCACGGTGTGAGAGTTCCTCTGTCAAACAATTTCATTATAACAACAGGGAGCATTTTTTACGAAAACAATTCTTGATATTTTGAAATATTATTGGCAAATATATAATATATAGCCTATAAAACAGTATTTTCTTTTATTATCTACAGAACAACGTCTGTTGGGTCAGCTAGTGTTATATAAATACCTAAAATGTATCGTATGACAACTCTATGCCATCAAAATCAATATTCACATTCGTAAAATCAGCATAATATTCATAGCAACATCGTCATGTATAATCGTCTATATTCAAATCAAATCAAAACAAATCAAATCAAAATCAGTTTATTCACGTAGGACACTTAGGAATGTAAAAAAAAAAATTTTTCTTATTGAATCTACCGCTACTTCGTAAAGGGTTGAGCTAATGAGAAGAAGTAGCAAGAAACTCATTGCCACTCTTTTATATCAAGATTTACATTTAAGTACATCGATTTACAAATCATTTCAAATTACAATATAATATGTAAAATGTATAATGATGCAACAAACACACTCAAACGTCAAATAGTCAATGTCTTACACGAGTAAGTCAAAAAAGTAAATGTAAATTAATACAAAAGTTATTGAGTACAGTAGCTGCATCATCCACATACACCATAAATAAATAAAGGTATTCTTTTAGCCAATAGTACCTAAAATAAATACAGACGATGAAAGAAAAAACGGCCCTTTTTAATTATTGTGTCTCTGAAAGACTCTTTCGAACAAAGTAATACATACTTAAAACAGTGAATAAGAGTTTTTGCTTATATCAAGATCCAAGGTTATTTAGACATTACGTTTGGGATTAAAGTAGGAAGCTGCCGATTTGTACTAAACATTCAAACATTTTACTGTAAACAAATAAAATTTGAAAACAAAATTTTATGGAAGATGCGGGACTCGAACCCGAAGCTCAGTTGGGAGAGCAGTCGCACGGAACGCCAGAGGTCGTGGGTTTGAGTTCCGCATCGTTCATAAGATTAGGTTTTCAAATTTTATTTGAGTATTAATCCCAGAAGTGAGGTTTATCACTTTAAAAACGTAATAAATTGTTTTTTTTACTGTAAAGTTAAATATATTGCTATGTGCTTCCACTGGAAAGAAAGAATAGGAAAGCCTCAGGCCCAAGGGTGTCGTATGAGGCAACAAAGGGCATTTACCGGTTTGAGGATTCTTTGCACAGGATGCCGGCTAGATTAATGGTACCACAACGGCGCCTATTTCTACAGTAGTAATGTGAAAGCTTTATTGTGTTTCGGTCTGAAGGGCCCCGTAGCTAGTAAAATTACTGGGCAAATGAGACTTAACATCTTATGTCTCGAGGCGACGAGCGCAATCGTAGTGTCGCTCAGAATTTTTGGGATTTTTTTTTATGATAATAAGTAATTGATACGCCATGCCGATAACAATGCAGTGCCGCTCAGGATTCTCAAAAAACCCAAAAATTCTGAGCGGCACTACAATTGCGCTCATCACCTTGAGACATAAGATGTAAAGCCTCATTTGCCCCGTAATTTCACTAGCTACGGCGCCCTTCAGACCGAAACACAGTAATGCTTACACATTACTGCTTTACGACAGAAATAGGCGCCGTTGTGGTACCCATAATCTAGACGGCTTCCTGTGCAAAGGGACCTCCCACTGGTTCCCATTTTCAAGAGTCCTAAGTGAGTGAGTTATGTTTTAGGAATAAACATATTCCCTCGTGGATATTATAAAAATCTATTCTAAAACTTAACAAACAACTTCCTCGAGAACCATGCTATCCGTTGGTGATAACGTCATTAAAATAAGTGCAGTAGTTTTTGAGTTTATCGCGAACGGACAGACAGACGCGGCAGAGGACTTTGTTTTATAATATGAAATGATATACTTCAGTCGTAATATTCTATAAGACTTCTTTTCGTATGCTCCACTCAAACAACATTTTAAAATATCATTTTACTTAATTCAATTACTTTTTACCAGTTCAATTATTTACATAACAATTTACTGACATTGCGTGTATATAAATTTGTTTGACTTGTTATTAATTATTATTTGTTTTACACAGCATGCGGGCAAGGAATGAAGAAGAACTTTTAATGTGATTTGTAATATCACCACAAATAAAATATGATCTTATCTTCACTACATACTATAAAACAAAGTCGCTTTCTCTGTGCCTATGTATGCTTAAGTCTTTAAAACTACGCAACGGATTTTGATGCGGTTTTTTTAATGTATAGAGAGATTGAAGAGGTTTATATGTATAATAACATCCATTAAATAGTGGAGAAATACTGTTATTTTTGAGGTTTCTAATGTGACGTCGTAAATAATTCCATTTTTTCCGCTTACATTCCGCAAACGCAGGCTGAACCCTACGAGATTTATCACAATAATGTACTAAGTATTTATTGTACACATTGAAAAGGTCTACAGAAAATTCGCATTATTTCAAGAAAATTTGATGTAACATCAAAATGAAGTACCAGGCGCACAGGATGTAGAAAGGTCTACGAGATGTAAAAAAACTATCGACAACGCTGTCAAACATGTCATGTTCGACAAAAGAGTTCTGTGGCGTTTATCAGAAAATTCGCATTTTTTCAGTGACAAATGACATAGGCTATATATTTTATACCCGTGCGAAGCCGGAGCATGCAACTAGTATCTTATATTGTTAACGTATTATTTCTCAATCCTCGCCACTAAGTCTCACAATATAATAACATACGCACGACAATCGAGCGATACTAATAATTATCATGCAAAACATGTCTGTGAGGAAGCAATTAAGAAAGCACGTTAGTACATTGATATGCAAAATGATAACGTGCCACAGTTACAATGACACTAACTACAAATAGCTTTCTTTACCTCACGAGCAGTTGCAATTGTTATTGAAACAGAATGTTCTAGACGCGAAAATGATCTTATCATATCAACCTATCAGACATTTAGTAGAATACGTTATTGTAGCATTAAGGCGCGGTCATACCTCAATATTTACAAAAATTGTGTTGTTAGGGAGTCGATTACAACATAACGCAATTAAAATACTCCGACGCAAAAAATACAGTGCACAAAGAAGGACTTAAAGAAAATTTTGAACCGAATAGAATATTTATATATAATTTGAAGTATCCATTAAAAAATTTGGGAGTTGCTTCCCAAAAATAAACTTTGGAGTCAAATTTGTCTGAATTTTTAGCGATAAGAACAAAACTATGTCACGTTTAATAGTATTGGTAAACAATTAATAAATATTCGTTTATTTTTATTTTAAGTCAGATTGAATGAGTATGCATGGCTCCAACTATACAGGTTAGTGGTAGTTTGGTGATCTTTTTCTCGCACTGTCTATAAAAAACAGAAATGTAAAGAAAGAATGAATTTTCGTCTTATATTGCGTAGATATTTAATTAGTAGTAGTATAGAGATAGTAATTTATTATTTAAAGTTTTATATAAACTGTCAAGAAATGGTTTCAATTTTGCGCTATTTTGGCGATTTTTTGGGATAGCGGCCTTAATGTAAAGTGTGAAGTGCTTATTGTGTTTTTTAATTCACTTATTATTCTATTATTCGGTAGCTGGATGGATAGTATGACAGAAGGACAAGACAAATGTAATGAAATTGCTGATTCCAGGTGGTAAACGTAAAAGAAGCAGACCAGAAAGAGGTGGGATGATGGCATCAGACAAATGGCAGGGGTAGATGTGGAAATTGGAATAGAATCGCAAACAGAAGACTGGAAAGGAAGAGGTTTGAGGAGGGGAAAAATATCTAATTATAGATAAACTAATATTTAATATTGTATTCTCTGAATAAAAGGATATTATTACTATGACCAGTACATACCGCGCGTTTTATATTATTTATACCAGCGTGAAATACCTAAAATTTAGTCATAAAATATAAATTGTGGCTTATTTACTTCTAAAAGATCGCAAAAGCAAGTACCGTTGTATCCGGTTGACGCCAGTCTGAACCCCGCCCACCACGTAACAATGTGTTTTCGATTTTGCGAATAATATATTTATTCGACGCTCTACAGTAAAGAAAAACATCATGCGGAAACCATTGACGCACAATAAACTATTCACAATCACGCTTAAAAATTGTCCAAAGCAGAACTCTGCCTACGGGTCTTTTAGGCAGTTTTCGTTCAGTTGGGTTTCGACCGCGCTTTGAATACAACGCCACGCAATGAATAAGTGTTGAGCGAAAAACTGTCCAAATAACAGCTAATCCAAACTTTAAAAGGATGAAGTGTCATATTACAGGTAAGTAGCTCCTTTAAATTAACAAATTTATGTAACTAACTTGTATAAAAACTTTAAATAATTATATAATTCAATTGCTAAAACAAAATGTTCTTGCCTCGTGTTCGCGTCCGTCTAGCCTGTCACGCGTTACTACTTCTAATGAGCGTATACATTAGACTTCGAACATTACTGCAATGAAATAAGGTGTTAATTTGAATGAATGTTTTAATGTATTGTATAAGTTGATGAATACGTTTACACAACGCCACTCGGGCATATATACATCGGCGACCTTTTAATAGGCGATTGGAAGTCTTCTTGTTTATTGTACGTCAATGGTAGAATCTTACAGCCACCTATAGATATTATTTTAAATATAAAGGAACCTAGAGCGTTTTCAGACAGGAAACGAGTTAATCGCCCGTGAATACCTGTTATACCCTATTACATATAAAAAATAGGTGGCATACAAGGTATCGCGGAAATAACCACACACAGATAAACCTCATTCCACCAACTTCGTGCGCGACTGTCCCACGAGGTGACTGACGGTGGCGTGGACGGGGTATAAAGATGTCAGCGGGTAGCGGGTGGCGTTTCGGAGAAGGACAACGCATGAGACTGCCGTACTGACTGCTGATACTGGCTTGAAAACGCCCTGGGTTCAAGCACTTTGAGGCCCAGTTCGATCATCAGATGTTGTTAAGACCAAACAACCGTTTAATGTATCTATAGGTTTAACTTGCTTTGTTACTAACACATTATGATCCTTCGTTGGTCGAAATAAAGAATTTATTATTATTATTATACACAAAACACACAAATCTTTAATTTGTGTGTTTTGTGTATTTCCGCACGATGGTTTTTCTCGTCGTAAGAATATGCTGTTCGCAAAATCGAAACCAAAATGGTAGGTGGCGGATGGGATTCAAACTGGCACCAACGGAATGGATACAACTTTACTAGCTTTTAAGAGCCTCTAGAAGTAAATAAGCCAAGTTAAATGAAGGGTTAAGTTTGAGAGCGCTTTTTTCCGATTTACTTGATAAAAAAAGGCAATATTTAGGCTATCTAAAGCTAGATGATCTAATGCTAGAAGACCTATAGATGAAACTGATTATCATGTTTAAAAAGAACAATATTATGTCCTGACAAAAATAAAACTCTTTAGCGTTTTAATATTAGTGTATATTGTGGAATGTTAATGGAATAGACGACAATTAAAAGTGAATGTTACGCGGCGCGGCCGGGAATTTTTCGTTTATTTTGATTTTGGCACGCGTGGCTAATGATCAATGTATTCTTAAAAATGTTAAACAAATGAGACTGAAAGCGTTGTGAAAAGCATAACTATATGAAGAGATCACCTATCTATATGACATATAATTTTTATACAGTGGTAATAGGGTTTAGTTTGGCAATCCTTTGGATTCGAAGCCGTAAACATAATAGAAATTTAGTCGTAAAAATAATAATCTATTATTTAAACACAAATAAAAAAGGAGCATAGATTAGGCTAAAATGGCTTGGAGGCATTAATAAAAGTTTCAAACAACATGCTTCAAGATAATAAATAACTTTGTATATTTCAGCCTTATCTTGCACCGCGGACGCTATAAAGTTTTCAAGTTAAAATGTTGAACTACCTAGTGATAAAATTTTAATAGATTATCTCTTAAGGAGAGCCGATTAAAAGTTTATGTTTTAATATGAAATTGTATAAGAAAATGCTGTATAAGAGTAGATAATATATTCTCTTTATGAGAAAAAGTGACGAGATTAGCAAGAATTTCACGTGATGGTGATTTATACGTTACTAGCTCAACCGACAGACGTTGTACTGTATATAATAAATAAAATACTGTTTTTTATGTATTTGTCAATAATTTTTCATAACATCAAAAATTATTTCGTACCTTATGCTTCTTGTTGTTATAATGAAATTGTTTCACAGCAGAACTGTCAAACCGTGCGTCAAAAATTCTCTCGCAGAAAATATGACCATACAAAACAAATATTGGAAATGAAAATAATTAAGGGTCCCAAATCGAAATAAAAAGTATCCTATCTCTCAAGGTGGACTTAACAGCACTCCATGAAGTAATCCCCATTTAAGTCCGTTCATTGTTGTTGTTTCCTCCTAGTTTAGGAGTCCATCGCGGACAAACAACGTGTCATGTAATTTATATATATGTATTAAGATGTTCAATGACATTCTCTAAAGCCAAAATATGGAACATGCCACAAATTATACCATAATAATTTCGACTGCTAAATATACATTGCCGCATTTACTTCAATTGTTTAAAATATTCTTGGTCAATAAGCAGCAATGTAAAATATTTAACCAGTTTAGGTAACATGTGTTGAATTTAAAACCCGATTCGGGTAGTGACAGTTGATAAACGAGTAAATAGGAAAGTGAGCTTACATATATATGCATGTATTTAAGCACACTTTTGCCGTTCCGCTGTCATACTGAATAAAATGTCCCTATTTGTGTATAGAACGTGATCGGCTATGTCCGTTAAATGTTGTAGATATTCTATTAAAAGGATCGCGGTATCGTTTCACATTCGTTGTAGAGAAAAATATTAGCCCAGTAATTTCAAAAGCTACGGCGCCCTTCCGACCGGAACATAATAATGTTTGCTCATTACTGCTTCACAGCAAAATAACGCATTTAGAAGGCAACTTGTTCAGGCCTTCCACTGGTTTTCGTCAAACGATTTCCGTGATATCTATAGGTCTTATATCATACGTCAGGAAGACTGTCAGATCATTTTACTCTGCTATTTATGACAAAAAAATCTCTATATAATTTTGTGTGGCTCATTATAAAAAAAATTGTTATTTTGAAGCAATCGTATTTTATCGTGTACCTTGTGGTATATCAAAAAGAAATGTTTGCCATCATTTTGATTTATCAAACAAATTTTTATAATATTTGAACATTTCTAACACCCTCAGGATCTTTAATTATTAATGTTTATTGTACGGTATTACATTGTAATCCACATTTTTATAAAGAAAAACAAGCCCGCTGAATTTCTTGCTTCATTCTTCTCAGTACTGAGGCAGTCTATCTTGAATGGATGGTAGTTTTTGACGTTCAATAAGTGACTTTGATATAGACGCTGCTATGGAAAAACAAGACTCGAGTTGCGAGCTCCACATTAAAGGCTCTTTCACACCACGTTTTTTTTCAGTCACAGTCAACCCGTGTAATGCAACTGTAACATTGTGTTCTTAACTTATCTATACTTTAACAAAATTGTAGTAAACAGCACCGTGATAACATGTTTCTGTTGTTGAAAATACACACGTTCAGCTAGTTTCAATAAGAAACAGTATATAAATGATTTGAGTTCTCTTTAGTGTTAATTCCGAGGGCAGGAGGGTCTCGTGCCAGTTTTTGGCGAGACAACACGTCCTGAGGATGCCTCGTGTAGAGCCGAAACACGTGTCGAATTGTTTAAAGACAAATATTGGCGGAATTAACACCAAAGAGAACTCAAATCATTTATATAATTATGGATTTCCGCAAAGTGGCGCCTACTTCAATTAATTTTCAAGAAACAGTATAACAATTGTATCATCGTGGCAACACTTGATACTTACGCTAGTACTATTGTTAATGAGGAAATGCTTAACAGAAACGTACGAATTGGATACATCCATTTACAAGCGAACGAAAATTGTTGGCTTGGCATGGTGAATCTAAGTTTGGGACACGTGTGTTTTAATCTTCAATATACTCGATAATGAATATTGTTATACTCGTTTGAATGCTATTGCAACTTTTGCACTTCATCCTGACTTGCACTAAATAACTTATAAAGTTTTACAGTGAATAAAGATTTTTTGACTTTGACTTTGACTCTTCAAGAAGTGTTGTTTGTAATGATGATAACAGCAATACAATATTTAGTAATCTGTCCTACTCAAGTTTAGCTACTAGTATTAGTATTTATAGTGTATGTACGCAAGAAGTTATACTTCTTTGACCTAAAGAAGTAAAAATCATTAAAATGATTTATTCCTCGTGCTATTCTACTTTTTTAGAAAGAACAATTTTGTAAAAATCTTGCAAAAATGGCTTGGACAATTAATTATTCAATAATCAATAGGACTGTATGGGCTTGAACCCTTTGCCAACCTTTGCAAACCAAAAGAAATAACAAATGACGCAAACTTCAGAAAATTTTAGGAACCAACTTCACCCTGTTACTATTGTGTTACAGTCTTGCGCGCGCATCTTAAAATTTCACTCTTATCATTTATTCATAACGCGCCTAAAGATGTATAACTTCAAAATGTGGTGTGTCAGAGCTCTAAAATAAATCAAATTCTACGAGGACATAAACTTTCAATTAAATTCATTAAAGACTCCTCCGCCAATGATATATTTGCTTTAATGGAAGCAGAAACGCAGTTCCCTAGGGCCAATCTTAATCTAGGCAACATTAAAAAAATATCATTAAAAATCAAAATGACTGAGAACGAAGTTACATTAGTTTATATTCCAACTATTTCTATTCAATAATAATATCATCGAATAATCAAGTTATGAATGACATTTCCAACTGCGTATCAAATAAAGTTCTTAATCTTCGAATCGTAGTAAATCCTTAGTGGTGGTTATATAATTTATAAATTGCTGATAAGTCAGATTCTATTAACACAAATATCAAGAACCTTGTAAGGTTACTCTGTAATGGATTACGGGCTTAAATATATTTTTACAGAAAACGGCGTTCTAAAAGTGTTTTTGCAGAATCGGTACTTACATAATGAGTACGAATTTGGATTAATAAATGAGAGAATTATAATAATAATGTAATTGATAAAGACATGTTGGAGTGATTTGGCCAAATATGGGGGGTGGATGAAATTAGATTGACTGCAAAAGTTTTAAGAGATGATGTGGCTGATAATGTTGAAAAAGGTCGACCTACACGTCCCTTTGACGATCAAGTCGAATGTCTATGACGTTCTATACATATTAACAAATCACACGATATATAAAAACAACGCCAAAATATGAAACATGCCACAAATTACTAGAAGACTGCTATATTTTTTTTATTGTCACATTTACAGTTTACACGCGACGAAAAGTGTGATAAAATTGTCTTTAAGAATACTTTTGCCCTTCCTCTAACATACTGCGAATGATATGTCCTTATATGTATTTAGAACGTCATTGCGGGGATGTATTTTATAAAAGGGCGAGGACAAGAGTACCGAGAACAAGACAGCATGTTAATTATTTATTAATATTTGTTTTATATAGAAATTCTTTTATCAATAGCAACATAAATTACTAGAATTAGGATGGAGATGGATGGACAGACTTTTTAAACAAGATTATATACCTGGAATCCTTGATAATAAATTAGTGACAAATAAATTTGGATACACACTTACAGCTCGTTAAATAGAATCCGGCAAAACAGAAAAGAGTGGATTAAAACCAAGAGCAAGCTCGTGCGAAATTTGGTGTTCTGAGTATTTTTGTATAGTTATATATACTAATCAATTCATGCAGTGGACAAATAATATGAGAACCAACAAATGTAGTCTCGACCAGGATATCATCCATCTGTAATCCTTAGATATTTAGTCACTTTGTCCAACAACCACATAATCTGGCGAGATATAGTGGGAACGTTTGAGGGGTCGAGGTCGGGGACCACGGGGTCGATCAGTGGCCCGCTAATCTGACCAAGTACAGAAATCAGCAATGGCATTTCAAGAAACTTCACCATCACGTGAACGTCGAAGCAATCCAGCTCCTTGACAACACTGATATAGTAAGAAAACTAAACCAAACCAAACCATTCGAGTTAGTGTAGTGCTAGTGAATTAGTGTAATACCTAGGTAACACTGAAAATTAAAAACGACTTAATATAGAAAGTTGCCAATATTTTGATTGTTTTTCGAAGTAATCTCCTTTCCTCTCTACATATCGTCGCATTCGATGGAACCACTGAGAAAACAGTGGGCCCATTCTTCCTTAGGGGTCTCTTCTATGGCATTTTCGTACGCTTTCACCGCATCTTCAGGGCTCGGTAAGTGAATACCTCAAATTTTATCTATAGTTCTTGAGAATAAATAAAATTTGCAGGGCGCCAGGTCAGGACTGTATGGCGGATGTTCGTTATCTCGACACCTGCCATAGTCAAATATTCAACAGTCCGTTTTGCGGAGTGCGCTTAAGCATCGTCGCGGCGAAGGAGGATCCTACTTGGAGGGCGCTGCAATCGAATTTTTTCCAAGACAATAGGCAAACAGCGATTGACATACCAGTCTGCAGTAACTGCCCTTCCATCTTCTAGCACAATTGTCGCGAAATGACCTTTCCGACCAAAGATGAAGAAAAAGATATGTGAGAGAAGAAGTATCGTTACATCGACATCTACTAATTTCCTTACGACATCTGCATGCAATCTCAAAAAAGATCGAAAACGTTTATCGTAATGTTCACCCTGCTCTCCATTTTATATAAACACACTCCCTCACTCTTATGTAGTCAAGTAATAGAAATGTTGGCACTGCGTCGTATTATATTAAGTAGACTAAGTTGTTATATGATTTAAATGATGGGCTGGGAGTTTCTTTTCACTTCTTCCCTACGTGTCAAATTTACGAACTGATTAACGTTTGCACCTGCCGGGAGTCGAACCAATATGACGGTCACCACATAGGTATTCATTTAATCTTTTACCCTAGAAATTTATATCTTTGAAACCATTAGCTTTCCCTCCGTTATCCTTCTAGAGCTACCTCCCTTAACGCCATAAGCCATATAGAACGACATTACTAAATTAATGCCATAAATCAACGCGATACCTGCTTTAATTATTGCTATATACTGGCTAGAGTAAGAAATACGCAGAGCTTATGTTGCCAAAAATTATTGTGTATTGAACTCCTAATCAACAGTTTGATGTCAATATCAGTTTAGTCCATATTTAAATTATTAACGATTATTCGCTTTTGTAATTTTATAAACAAGCTGTATGCAATTGTCGTCAATTGCATACAACTTCTCCTAATCATCCATAGATGGCGCTATTCGTATGGAATTATATAATATAGAAAAATTTGTTTATCATTAAGTTGGTGAACGATAACCGATTTTTTGGTATTATAACGCCGTTAACCGTCTTATTTAGCTTATTAGTGTATAAAACTTTAAACTATGATATGGGAAATAAAACACAAAACGTTTACCAATTAGTGCTGTTGCATATGTTATGTAGTATATTTCAATTTCTATTCGTAACACTTCGAATCTATTACAGTAAGAAAATTATATTTTTATTGAACATTTCTCTCATGAAACTTCAGTAATTTGTGACGCTCTATCTAGTCGTAATGACTCTATATTTCATTAGATTAGAATGTTTATAACTCAGCAGATAGCATAAAGAACAATATTTGTTCAGGTACTTGTCTCACATGTGTATTAAACTCTGTTCAAAGTACATTATACTTAACCCTCGATTGTTCAGGAAGTATCAATTGAAACTGTGAGATGAGATGATCGATGCACGTGTGTGTCAATGGTACCCAGTTACTACATGGCCACAAAGATTAAGAGACTCTGCATAATAAATATAATACTAGAATGGTTAGGAAACAAAAGTTAATTAATAATAAAATATCAAATTATTACGGTAAACGTACAGATAGATGTATGGTACCCTATGTATTTAATAAAATATAAATGCTAAGACAGACCCCCAAGATAAAGATAAGATTACTTAAGAAAAAGCTTAAAATGTATTATTAGATAATATGTGTAGAAATAGAATATATCATAACTAGCTGACCCAGCAAACGTTGTATTGCCGATATTAAAATCGCGATACAAAAGTAACTGTTGATCGTAGAGATGGGTGAATATTTGAAGTTGTATGTATTCTTTAATGCTGACTAATCAAAAAAATTTAAAAAACAATGTCAAAAAGATATAAAAAAAATCGTGTGGACCACCCTTAACATTTAGGGGGATGTAAAAATAGATGTTGTCCGATTCTCAGACCTACCCAATATGCACTCAAAATTTCATGAGAATCGGTCAAGCCGTTTCGGAGGAGTTCAATGTTTAACACCATGACACGAGAATTTTATATATTAGATAATAAAGTTATTCGCAGCTTACATTATTATAATTTAATTTAAGAACCATTTCATGTTATATGTGTATACCATTAGGATATTAGTAGGTTATGTATAAAATTAATTAGCACATCTTGCCGATAAACGCAACGTTTGACGAGTAAATAAATATAAGTTAAATGTAAGTATATATAAGTAAGTAAGTAAGTATATCTTTATTTGGAACAAACACTACAAATACACGTGAACATTTACAAAATATATATATATAAGTAAATAAAAAAATAAAAAAAACAGAAAACATTATCTTTATACCTCGCTGGAACGTGAAGTCCCCTCCCGTTCCCCTTTCACCCACTCGTCCTGTTGCGCCAGTATGGTTTGCAGTTTCATTACTGTTTTATGTGTGACATTTTCGTGCTGTCGCTGCTTTCTATTTGAAGATTTCAATGTAACGTTTTCACTTTTGTTGTTGATAGTTCTAGTTTGGTTGTTCTGTGTCGCTATAGTAGATCTCTCAGAAAAATGAATACTTACATTTTGTTCGTAACCCAGATTCTTTTATTAATTTTTCATTATTATAATAATAATCAGCAACATTTTTACATCAATAAATAATACAGATAGTATAAATCGTTGTTTATTTATTACTAAAAATGTCATAGTGATGCTTGTTTTGCAGACCGTAACAGAGGGACGTTGTGACGTCATCGACGAGTACAAGTCCGATCAATCAATCCGGTCTTTCAAGAATCCTAAGCGGCACCGCATTGTAATGGATAGGGCGTATCAATTACCATCAGCTGAACGTCCTTCTTCGTCTTGTCCCTTATTTTACTAAAAAAAAAACTGACACAAAGTGTCATACAGACGTAGCTTGTCACGCACACTCAAGTATTAAACCTGGCCTGTTATTATCGCTTGACTAACATCAAGAGACTCTATCTAGACGTATATATGTAAATTATCTACGCTTGCAACATAATATACATTACAACACTCAGATATATGAAGGTCGTACTATCTTTTCACACTGAAATTGTGAAGACGATAGAAATATAAATTTCAATATTACGAGAAATGTACTGTATAGAAGATGATAAAGATATGGTAATCCTTTTGTAAGACAGTGTTCAGTTGAAATAGTAGCTGAGATATCTTGAATGCAACTCAAGAAAATTTAAATTATTCCATGAATAATATTAAGGTGTACTCACCGCTTAGCAACTGTGTCTGAGCTACTTTAGATGCTTATCTAAGATCTTTATGTTTGCGTATTTTGATACAATTTTGATACAACAAACTCGTTTTGGGGTACTACACCTCAAAAGGAAAAAACGGAACACGTCCTTCTGGCCATATCTGTGTCTGTCAAGACCCTTTATCTCGGGAATGCGTGGAGGTATCATAAGTTGAAATTATAATGAATTATACGTGAATATTTCAGGCTCATGCTTTCAAGGGGACCCTGACGCCATAATTTAAGCATACGTTTTTATCATTTCAAAAGTATTTTATTTAAATATATATATTTAAAATATAAAAAATTGCGTTCTTTGTGAAATGTATTAGTTTTAGTTTTGTTTATTGGCATGATGATTGAATATTTAGAATGCTTAGGCGACCAATAAATTATTATATTTATTTATATTGTATATATGCATTCATAGTTAAGTAGTCCCTCCAGTCTTAAGTTTATGTTCCTTTCAATCAAATAAAAAATTCAAGTAACAACTAAGTTTAAGTTAAACAGTAAAAATAGTGTAACTATTAATAATTACTTATACCTGTTATAAAAATTATTAATCAATTCGTATGAACACATTTTAATAATAGATTAAGGACATTAATTACGTGTCGTTTAAGAGGTACATCAATTGTGAATCTAAACCATCCTCGAATCCTCTTGCACACACACAAAAAAATTCATTCAAATCAGTCCAGCCATAGGCGTTCACTATCAACACACGTACAAAAGAATTATATATTATATAAAGATTCGGTGTCTGATAAAGGAATACGTTGCATTTGCAAATATATTGCATATTAATACATAAATAATATTTTATAACTGTTGAACCTTAACTTCATAATATTTTTTACCAACTTCAAAAAAGGAGGACGTGTCATCCAAGATAGCATTGTAACTACATACATAGTTATAGGTGAGATGTGCTTGAGTTGTGAGGAGGCGAGAGGCGAAAGTGAGTCGCGGCGGAAGGACACCGATTCCAAATATGACAATAATCATAACTAGAATTAGATTAGTTAATTAGGTTGTATAAAAATACGCAATTATTTTTATACTTTTTAGTGCCTATTATATCTATTCTTCTGAAATAGTGTTTTTGAAGTCGGTTGTTTTTTTGTTAACATATTTTTATAGGTATATTCTATCAATATAGTAATTGCAAAGTGTACAGAAATCTACCACTTGGTTACATTATCTTTGGTCTTGACGCCGATGACGCCAAATCATCGCTTTGTTACGGTGTGCAAAACAAGCATCACTAATTAATAATATCCTAAAATTACTATTAATAAATAAACTATGATTAATTTTTTCTTTATATTGATGTAAAGGTGTTATTTTGTGATGCTGATTAATATTATAATGATGAAAAATGAATGAATAGCATCTAGTTTAAGTACAAACAGAATTTATTTTTCTGACAGAACTATTACAGTCACACAGAAGAACAGAAATTACAGAACTATTAACGAAAATATCACGTAAATGTACCTAACGCTAATGAAACTGCAAACCGTACTGATGTAACAGGACAAGCGCGAGGGGGTGAAAGGGATACGGTAGGGGTACGTTCCAGTGAGGTCCAAAGACATTGAGGCCGTATAGTAATTATATACTGTGGTAATTGTTATCAAACTTGTAAGTGTAAGTCCATTTATGGCATTTAAATGTTCTAATATCTAATCCTCTGTCTGCAGTTTTATTAATGAACCGATAGACGTTAAGAATTAATTTAAAATGTGATTATTATAATTACAATCACAGACCATCTTGGAAATTGAAAAAAGACACGCCTATTCTTAACATTATCATCTTACTTTCATGACTGCACTTCGCGAAAGAATTCCTCTAAGGCTTCCGTCCATTTTCATGAACGTAATTCGCTGAATGACCGCAGGGCAAGAATGAGGTCACATTCGGTGGCATGTTTCGCTAACAATACAAACTCGCAAATATATTGAACCTGTAAATGGCGGCAGTATTGTTTATAATACGGATTTTATAAATGAATTCCAGAAATATTCGTTAAAATATCCGTTACCTTAGAAAAGAGTGTAATTGTAGAGCATTGATTCTAGAAGCAACTAGACTCCCAATCACCTGCTAAGAGGTCGTCAAAAAATGTTAAAGCGGCGTTGTATATACGTATTCATTACCTTATACAGATAACATTAAAACTTTAATTCAAATTAACACCTTAATTCGTGGCAGTAATGTTCAAAGTTTGTATACGCTTATTAGAAACAGCCTATAGACGGCAGTGGAGTGGAGTAAGAACATTCTGATTTAGCAAATGAGATGTAATTATTTAGCAAAATGATTAAAACGTCAAGTTCAAAGTTAGGTACACAATTTTGTTAATTTAAAGGGGCACTTTTACCTGAAATATGATACTCCATCCTTTTTTAGTTTGGATATGCTGTTATTTGGAAAAGTTTTTACTGAACATTTTGTCATTGCGTGGCGTTGTACTGAAAGCGCTGTTGAAACACAACTAAACGAAAACTCTGCCTAACAGAAGCATAGGCACTGTTTGCCTTGAGACAGTTTTTTAGTGTGACTGGGAGTCTAGTTCTTTTTTGTTCGCGAATTTTGTAGAAGAAAATCTTGGATACATTAAATTCAATTGGATACCATTGGGAGGCTCCATTGCACAGGATGCCGGGTATATCATGGGTACCACAACGGCGCCTATTTCTGCCGTGAAGCAGTAATGTGTAAACATAACAGTGTTTTGGGTCTGAAGAGCGCCGTAGCTAGTGAAATTACTGGGCAAATGAGTCTTAATATCTTATGTCTCACCGCTCAGAATTATTGGGTTTTTCAATAATCCTGAGCCGCACCGCATTGTAATGGGTAGGGCGTATCAATTACCATCAGCTGAATACCCTTATCGTTTTGTCCCTTATTTTCATTAAAAATAAAGTTATGTTATGGCAATAATCTCAGAGACCCACTTTTCGTATATGTTTCTGTTTTTTAGTAAAACAGCCATGTTACTCACTCATAATGTATTTATAAGATTTCAGTTTAGTAGTATTTCAGAGATGTGAATTTTATTTTATTTAGTATAATCAACTAACAGTAACACATTAATATTTAAAGTAGTTACAAGAAACCTTATAAATTGTGAAACCGACTAGATTAACAACTAGTTGTTATTTTGTGAAGAAATAGACACATTACAATAATTATTTCATTGTTCACTTTTCTTGAAATAAAATAATGTCACAGCAGGACTGCTGTGTGTGTGCTGCACACAGATAGCAAATTTTGATTTTAATCCGTTCAGTAGTTTCGGAGTTCATCGCACACAAACAACAAACAAGAAATTTTTATAGATATAAAAATGAGCAAAGCGCAATAAAAGTTATTAAAAAAAAATAAACTGGTCATCCTACGATACAACAATGAAAATATTGTATTGGTCCTAATACGTTTGAAAATTTTTGCTATCGGTAATTCATTATATCATTATAATTAAAATCTATTTAAATCCATCCATATCTAACATTAATCGATAAAAATGATTTATTTCAACAAATTTATAATGTGATAATACTTTTTAAAGTATTTATTTAAATAAATGTATTCTTAGAAACATTAGAAAATTTTCAAGACGTGACGTCACCTCTCCCCACTTACAGCCGACAGACCGCTATATAAGCGGTATCAGAACAGATTTAAATTGTGTTGACAGTGACAGGTGGACAGGGTGAAGACGTCTATAAAAGGCGAAGTCTCCCTAGCGTCGACACATTTTCGCTGCAAACGCTACACACGGACTGACATACACCATTTACACAATCACAAACACACTCCACAAACAGACACAAACACAAACATACATGCACACAAACATATACTCTACTTACATGCATACAAACATACGTACATACAATCATAAAAACATACATACACACTTACATACATTACACAAAACATCACCACACTCGGCTGCGAGTGTGTTCTTCTCATCTTTTTATCTTCATTCTCTCTCCTTCCCACAAGCACACAGCCGCGCCGGTCCGAGGTTCGAGTCTCCTTAGGAGACGCCCCGCGACTATTGTTGCGTAGTCTTTGTGGTCTTTGTGTACTTCGCTGTAAAAGCCAAGGCTAACGTCGGTATGGGGTGACACTCGAGTCCGACATATTACGCCCCGGAATTCCTCCACTCAAAAAAAAAAGAGATTAGTTAGGACGTTACTCTGCCCGATTTCTATTCGAATATTAGTCTTTGTGTTGTATGAAATTTATTCTTAGAAGCTTAAAAACCCTTATTGATCTTATTTCCTAATTGTATTATACTTGCGTTAGTCGAAGTAGATTGACATGATTTAAATATTGAAGTTTGACTGCACAACATATTTAGAGCGAGGGTGGCTGGTGAGAGGTGAGGTGGTGGCGAGAGGGAAACAGTAATGTGCAAGCAGGAATTTCGTTTGAAAAACGGCGTAGCTACTGAAATTATTTGGTCGATGAGACCTAACATTACACTAACTTTTCATTCATTGACGTACAATAAACAACCAGACTCACAATCTCACTCAATAGTTGTCTGAACTCTGCCTACGCGTCTATAAGGCAAAGTTATGTAGCGACGGCGCTTTGATCACAACGCCACGCAATGACAAAGTGTTCAGTGAAAAACTATCCAAATAACAGCATATCTAAACTCATAAAAGATGGAGAGTTTTAACCATTTTGCTAAATAATTAGTGCTTCGTGTTCGCGTCCGCGACTTCGAACATAAATGCCACGAAATAAGGTGTTAATTAATTGAATGTTTTAATGTTATCTGTATAAGTTTATATACATACATGAAAACAACGCCGCTCGGACATTTTTGACGACTTTTTAACAGGCGATTCGGAGTCTATTTGGTTGTAGAACGTCAATTCATTGAAAAATCACATGTATCTATTCAACAATGTAAATTTATAGATACACAGATAAAGTGGAAGCTATTATAGAGCGTATAAAAACGTGATAAAAACTATCACGTGCAAATAATGCACGAAACACAAAAGCAATTAAAACTTGTTTCGTCCAATAAGTTGGAACGGGTGAATTTTGACAAAACGCTCGAACGTAGCTTGAACGTCTATGAATAATTTATACTGCGTTTGTCCTTCACATTGTCGATAAATATTTTAATGGAATATTTGAATAATACTTCTATTTACATAAGTGTCTGCTTTGAGTTATAACCCGTCGTAGCACAATGAAAAATTCTGCAAGATTGATGTATATTGTGACGTGCAGAGAATGACAATAGATTTACCATGACTGAAGATCCAGGCACGAAAGTACGTCTACCATCAAATAAATTCAAATCAAAAATATTTTATTTCATATGTAAATCACATTACACTTGAAATATAAATTTTTTATACAGCTCATTCAGATTTACTTAGATGCAAGAAACTCTAAGGTTGATCTTTTCAAAACAATTTCGTATTTTCAATTGAATTTACAAATCTTTTCAATTACAATATATGCAGTGATACAACAATAATACTCAAACGTCAAATACTAAATGCCTTACACGAGTAAGCCAAAAAATAAATAAGTAAAAAACACAAGAGTTATTGAGTACAATAGATAGAAAACATGAAGCAGACTACCCGGTAACAGGATCATCCAGCCGCCAAGAGTAGCACCCGTTACGAGCATGACGCATGGAACAACCATCACCTCCCTCGACCATATTTTAGTAAAGGGAACGGACCCGCTCCACGTCGCCGCCACAATCTATTCCATACATTCCATTGCATCGGATTCATTACCATATCATAAAACTTTCGGGAAGGTTCTTCGCCTTTAAACTGGTAATTCCATAGTTCTGAGGATCGGCCACGTGATCTATCAATTTAATTTGTACAGTCACATTAACTACTAATATAACAATACTGCGGGCCTACCATGAACTCTTATTGCGATTCAATTGACAACCTAAAATGAACTGCTTTGCTATTTCGTACCACGACGTGATCAGAGCTATCTAATTAAGGTTGACGTCAAATCAACTGATTAAATCGCAATGATGTCAATTGAATGTCAAAAATGATATCAACTGAATCGCAAACTTATTTAGTTCGTTCATTCATTCGTACCATGAGGTGTTATATCAACCTAAACTGGATAGCTTATTTGTCAATGTGACCGATTCGAAAAAAGTTGCTACTTCCTTCGAGGAAAGTGAACCGTGTTGTTAATAACTTTTAAAAAATACTGAAAACATAGAAAAGAAAAATATTATTGATTAAAGATGAGATGAGAATACTTTACTAGACTTTTTTGTAAAACAAAATACTGAAAATAAATACCAAAAATGAAAATGCTACAGACGAGGCAGTAAGGGCCCGGACTATAGCCTGTTCACAAGAACGAATTAAAAAAAATGTACTCTGTGGTCCTGTCAAATCAAATATCAATGGAGGTGCGTTCCTAACTCGTTATTTTTACGAAAACACCTAAGCAAACATTTAATTGGAATTCAAAGAAGTATATTTTTTTGTATTACTATTATTTAATAAGTACAAAAAAGGCTTAATGGCTTATAATTTGACGCTATAAAGCGCAATTTTAAAATATTCTCTTAGTATTTTCTACGCAAAAAAACCGCTAAAATCATATCATTTTAAGTTTCGAAACGCAATTTTATTTCGTTCATTCTTCATAAGCGATCCAGACGCCATTCAGTAAAAGGCACTTCATGGTACGAATTTTAGTGATTCAGTTTGGGTGCCTAAACTGAACTGCATCGGATTCGCATCGCTTATTAAAAGTTGATGGTAGGCCCTCTGATGTAAGAAAAAATTTAAAGGCAGAAACACGTGACCCCGCAACTAAATTTCAATACCTTCGATAAATAATAAAATCTGTTAAGTAGGAGTCGGACGCACTTGACGGGTTCCGCATCATTGTACAAGATTTAACACTATGTACATATTTTTAAAGACGTTTCTTTTAATTCGTATAGCAGCCATCTTGAAAACCGCCATTTTGGATTTTTATACTGCTATTACCCGCCCAGTTGTTAAGGTTCATGATCATTGATGTGACATCCATATTCATCATATTATATATCTTTGCACCTACCAGGTTTCGAACCCGGGACGTGTAGCACAGGTAGGGTCACTAGCCACTGGACTGATGTCGTGTCGCCGAAAAAAAAGTATCATTTTAGAATTAAAGGGAAATTATGAAATTACCAGCGGAGGCTCCTTTGCCGGCTAGATTACGGGTACCACAACGACGCCTATTTCCGCCGTGATGCAGTAATGTATAAGCATTACTGTGTTTCGGTCTGAAGGGCGCCGTAGCTAGTGAAATTACTGGGCAAATGAGACTTAACGTCTTACGTCTCAAGGAGACTAGCGCAACTGAAGTGCCGCTCAGAGTTTTTAGGTTTCTCAAAAAACCTGAGCGGCACTGCATTGTAATGCACAGTGCGTATCAATTAACATCAGTTAAACGTCCTGCTCGTCTCGTTCCGTATTGGTATAAAAAAATATTGGAAATAATAATAATGCGCATTAAAATACAGGTAGGAAGATGTCTGAAAGACGAGGAGCGCTCCCTTGTCAATGTGACAAGATTTACGACAAAACATTTCAAGTCTCAAGAAAATATTCAAGCAATTAACCCCATTGACATTAATGTTCAATTTACACTGACGTTAACACGGCAAAAACAATGGCGCAAATGAAAGAATATTGTATGATAAACATCTTTTTATTAACATATCGCGGCAATTCTGTCGCGGAAATTTTGTCATTATTATCATACATAGTTATTTGTTATTGCTAACTACTTTGTAAATTGTTTTATTTATAGCATAAATAACACTTATCACATACGATACATTTAATTCAACATAACTATATAAAATACTTTGATAATAAATTAGGCAGTACTTATCAACTACTTATTCACGTAGGAAAATTAGTTTAAGCGTTTTTTTTGCAATAAAATCATGGTTATTGAAAAAAAAGGCTTCTATATCTTATTGTACTCTTACTAAGTTATTTGACTGTTGACCAAGGCTAGGAATCTGAAAACAAATTTCAACTGGTTAACGTTTAAGTCATCATCATTTAAGCCGGAAGACGTCCACTGCTGGCTAAAGGCCTCCCCCAAAGATCGCCATGACGATCGCTGCTCTCATCCAACGTATTCCGGCGATCTTGACCAACTTATGGGAGGCTTACCAACACTGCGTCTTCCAGTACGTGGTCGCCATTCGCGGACTTTACTACCCCAACGGCCATCTGTCCGACAAACTATGTGCCCTGCCTACTAGTCCGGTCAATTTAGACCAAAAAATGAGGATGAAGTTACATAAAGTCCCAACAAGCTGAAAATCAGTGAAATTGTTCAAAACATAATTATAAACAATGTTCAAAAGTTCCCCATAATTCCCGTGTATGGACTTTATGTAACTTCGAATGTCTAAATTGACTGGACTATACTGCCACTGCAGCATTTTGTTACTTTTGTTCTTCGATGGCTCTCCTCATTTCCGATTCGATCTCGCAGGGAATCTCTGAGTATAGCCCTCTCCATTGCCCTCTGAGAAACCATGAGTTTTGTCATTAAAAGGCCCATAGTAATCTACGTCGTCTGCGTTCCGTAAGCCATTACTGGCAACACACAGTGGTTGCCTTCGTCTTAAGACACTATGGTATTTGGGACAAGAACATTGTACGGAAATTTAGAAAATTGGACCTGCTGAACTGGATTATTTGTCCAGGGTACTTTAACAAGGAGTTCTTATCCGCATATAAGAACTCAATGTTGATCGTAAACATTAAATATATAATTTAAAAGAGATTCGAGCGACGCGAAGAAGAACAGAATCGACTAATACAGATTAGAGAATGAAGTAAAGTAAGAACGGTCGGCCTTCGGCTCAATATAAAATATAATTTAAGATGTATTCAGTTATAAAATGAATATAATGCATTTGAGAGTATTAGATTGTTTGATTCTACTACGTGCCCGCGTGTGAGGGAGGACTCACGCGCTACAGTATGTAGGTCTTAGGACGTAGACGTGGAGCTGATGATAATATTGTGGTTCAATATAAGTGTATAATTTATAATTAATTTAATAATGATATATATTAGAAATTATTGCGATAGGAACTTCACGCATGAAAGATTCTGTAGGATAAACATTTATTTCACAAATTTGTAAGGATTATTGAAAAACAATTATTTCCTGTAAGAAGTTTTTTGAAATCAGCTCAATATCTTTTGTCCATTGTTATCACTCCCTCTTGCTCGTCGTCAACAGGCGGTAGGCGTTGGATGAAAGAACATGATTTTCGACCATGTTTGCGATTACGATTGACAGGAAAGGACCTCCTTAATCGCTCTTACGGTAAAGAAAAATATCGGGAGGGAACTTTCCATAACTAAGCGACATGCCATAAACTGTGTTATATATCAGCCTCACCATCTAGTGAAGTGGCATTTCTCTTCAGATGGAATATCTAGAAACTGTCTACCACCTAAAGCTTGTGGAATGAGCTTCCTTGTACGATAAGTTTCCATGACGATACGACATGACTACTTTCATAAAAGGCTGGCTACAGTCCTGTGATGCCTCTAGTGTTGCAAGAATGTAATTAATAAGGTGATCACTAAACATTAGATGACTCCTCCAAAAATATGTTTTATGCAAACTACTCAATAATTTTTTTTATGACAGTAAAGGACGATCAGGACTTTCAGCTGATGATAATTGATACGCCCTACCCATAACAATGCTATGCCACTCAGGATTAGACAGACTACAATTGCACTCGTCACCTTGAGACATAAGAGGTTAAGTCTCATTTGCTCAGTAATTTCACTAGCTACGGCGCCCTTTAGACCGAAACACAATAATGTTTACACATTACTGCTTCACGGCAGAAATAGGCGCCGTTGTGGTATCCATAATCTAGCCGGAATAACATTCAAAAATACTTCAGGTAACATCTCCGACCGCATTTTCTCGATTTTCGCGCAAACCTATTCAAAGTACCTTATTTAACAGGCCCACTTTAAAAATCTAATTTGAGACTCAACTCTCCAATTATCAGATCTGGTCGACAATACAATATGCTCGTAAGCAAATACTTAAATTAAGATATTCAACAATTGTTTTGGCTCACTTAAAAATAAAATACTTACGTAAGTCAAACTACTTACTATCACTGTAACTTTAGTTTGTATTTAATTGTAAATATCTTATTATACAGGTTGTCCCAAAGTTATGGGACATGAAGGGCTTTAAAGTACCTTAAATACCGAAGATAGGCTATTATACTCAAAGAAGTCTTTATGTTATTTTTAAAAGTTAGTAATTCTGCATTCAAAGATTTTCTAAAAATTACTTGCCTCGTCTGGGAATCGAACCGAATTAAATAAAAAAAAACCCTACTTTTATGATGCCAATCGAAAGAATGGCCAAAACTAATAACTCTTCTTAAGTAACATAGTATTGTAACTTTCCCTTCATGTCTCATAACTTTGGGACATCCTGTATACTTGATGTTGGTCAATGCTGTGCATTTCTGTTATATGTGTATAGATTATATTTAAACTGCGGATAATTTTAATTTAATTTTTGTTAATATATTAAAATGTCCCAAATAAATAAATAAGAAAAAATGCAACACGTTATTATACATTATCAATACTGTTAACGTAATGACCTCTTGACCTTTTCCCTTCTTGCCTTACGCGGTGAGAAGTCTTGAATGAAACTTGTATGGTTTAAAAAAATGATATGTTGATTTATACCAAAATTAACTTAATTGGTATATCAAAGATGCGGCCCACATGCTACGAAAAGATGAAGAAAGAGAATACAGATTAAGTAGACACGTTTTGACATAAAGTATCACTGTCTAAATTGAATAAATATTAAAGGTTATTTTGACTGAACAAATAGGATTTACTCTATTATTTAGATTTGATTAGAACATAATATGCTGTGAATTCTCATTTTATTATTATGTTTAACTCGCATTTTGACTGAATACTTACCTAAGTCGATTTATGTATCAAATCAAATCCAATGAAAATCACTTTATACATGTGAATCATTGAAATGACACTTATGAATGTCAAACAAAAATTTTCATATTGAATCTGCCGCCACTTCGTCAAATGTTGAGCTAATGTGAAGAAGTAGCAAGAAACTCGTTGCCAGTCTTTTAAATCAAGATTTACATTTTCATCGTTTTACAAATAATTTCAATAACAATACAATGAAGTGGCTGAAAAAGCTAAAGCATGCAAATCTAGTCTAGGCATCGAATATAATTTTGTCCCATTCGGTGTCGAGACCCTATGTCCGTGGGATCCTAGCGCTATAAGGCATTTTAAGGAAATATCAAAAATGTTAGTCGACATCACAGTACCGAAGAGCTGGCAGCTACCTCGGACAAAGTATTAGTCTAGCTATTCAAAGGGGTAACGCTTCCAGTATCTTCGGAACCTTGCCAAAAGGGACTCCTTTTAATAATATATTCTAATTAGTAGATACATTATATTTTTTAAAGTTTTTAGTTTTAGGTTCATTGTTCTATCATAATATTGTATATATAGTTACTAGCTGACCCAGCAAACGTTGTATTGCCGATATAAAAATCGCGATACAAAAGTAACTGTTGATCGTAGATGGGTGAAAATTTGAAGTTGTATGTATTTTTTAATGCTGACTCATGATCAAACTTAAAACAAACAAATTTAAAAAAATTGACAAAAAAATTAAAAAAAAATCGTGTGGACCACCCTTAACATTTAGGGGGATGGAAAATAGATGTTGTCCGATTCTCAGACCTACCCAATATGCACTCAAAATTTCATGAGAATCGGTCAAGCCGTTTCGGAGGAGTTCAATGTTTAACACCATGACACGAGAATTTTATGTATTAGATAAGATTTGATCAATAAATTAAATATCTTTTATAACAATATAATATGTAAAGTGATCAACTAGGCAAAACTATATAGGTTAGGTCTAGATTAGCGTTTTAGAAAAAAACAATAGATTCCCACTCGGGGAGACACCTACCGAGCCGAGGCGGTCCCCTATTCTAATTTCTACGTCATATTCTACGAGTGTTACGTTTGCTTTGTAAGCGAGATACGTTATCATATAATATCGAATTTTTAACTCATTTTGTATTTAGACAAAATAAAAAATTTATGATGAAAAGCGGGGAAGTGCAAGTAGGCCTCCCACATGGAACCCTTTATGTAGCAACAAGTACAATAATATAAGGGCTCTTTAATAATCATAATAATAATATTTCAGTTGTTTAAATGAAAGGTTTACGATTTAAGACGTATTAAAAAAAACTACTTACTAGATCTCGTTCGGTGGAAGTTTGCATGGTAATTAATATCATATATTTTTCTAAGTTTTATCATTATCTTATTTTAGAAGTTACAGGGGGTGACACACATTATACCAATGGAAGTGTCTCTCGCGTAAACTATTCAGTTTTGAAAATAATATAAGGGATATATATTGTAAACTATTCAGTTTTGAAAAAAATTATATTAGTAACGTCACTATAATTTTTGATGACCTACCTTTAGATATACCATACGTATGAAAAAAAAATTTTTGAGTTTCAGTTCTAAGTATGGGGAACACCCAAAATTTATTGTTTTTTTTTTCTATTTTTACTTACTAAGTTTCAACAGTATATATAATTTCGGAAAAAAGTGGTTGTGACATACGGACGGGCAGACAGACAGACATGACGAATCCATCAGGGTTCCGTTTTTTGCCATTTGGCTACGGAACCTTACAAACTAACTTAATCAATCAAATAACAAGAAATTTATAAACACTTTAGTATTCCTGATTCGACATAGATAGCCATGCAATAAAATATTACGTAATATCTTATTTTTACCATAGGTAGTAGTTGCTCTACTCAAATTTTTCTTTTGCGAGATATGGACAGAAGTCTAATTAAATATTGTCTGTATTTCAGTGGAAGGCTCCTTTGCACAGGATGCCGGCTGGATTATGGGTACCACAACGGCGCTTATTTCTGCCGTGAAGCAGTGATGTGTAAACATTACTGTGTTGCGGTCCGAAGGGCGCCGTAGCTAGTGAAATTATTGGGCAAACGAGACTTAACATCTTTCGTCTCAAGGTGACGAGCGCAATTGTAATTGTCTTGAAAAACCCAAAAATTCTGAGCGGCACTGAATTGTAATGAGCAGGGCGTATCAATTACCATCATCTGAATGTCCTGCTCATCTCGTCCCTTATTTTCATAAAAAAAATTCATTGTCAAATTTCTTTTCAGTGTACGCCATTATTGTTATCATTATTTATATAATAAAAAAATAATAGAAATTAAATCACTTAAATGTATTAAATAAAAATATGCTATCAATGATAAAGAGATTATCTATAAAACGATTGTGGCTTGACTTAGCCCGCCGGTCTTGTAAAAGGAAAAATATAGAATTAGGTCTTGAAGAAAGCTTTCAATATGAGTAAATGATTAATTTTCCACTGGCAGCCACTATATGGAACAAAATTAGAAATCTAGGTCGTTTCAATTTTTAGAACAGTGACATTGTAGTCTTCGATCGAAATAATTAATAATCTACGTATTTCTAGATTAATGCGACATATAGAATTTACCTGAATGTTGGCAAACGATCTGCTTTCGTGTTAAGTTTTTTTTTATGAAAATAAGGGACGAGACGAGCAGGATATTCAGCTGATGGTTATTGATACGCCCTGCCCATCGTCACCTTGAGACGTAAATTGTCAAGTCTCATTTGCCCAGTAATTTCACCAGATACGGTGCCCTTCAGACCTAAACACGGCAGAAATACCGCCGTTGTGGTACCCATAATCTACCCGGCATCTCGCACAAAGGAGCCTCCCACTAGTAATGTTTAACCTAATAAACGTATATTTAAAATTATACTTAAACCATCATAAAGATTCATTTAGTTTTTAGTCTATATTTATACAGGATGTTATTAATGTTAATCGTTAATATTGACCAGGCGATTACGCCGTAACTATTACAGATATCAAAAAAGTGATATCGAAAGAGCGTTACCTTAGTAGTACAATGACAGCAACAACTTTTTAAAAATCCAACGAGATTCCAAATTTTTTATATTAATCACTTCCATGCATTTAGCATGAGATTACACGGACTAGTAATAAATAAGGACTCCGTGTAACCTTAAATAACAGTGTAGCACCAAAACAAGCCGATTAACGTGTAAATACATAGCTCCACGCTCACACTTACACTACTACAGGCCGATAGGCGGCCATTATGAGAATTGTCATCGTCTGTGACAGATCAGTTTGCGTCTCAATAAAATATTTTATTTTATTAAATGCCGTCGTGCGTTGTGAAAAAGTGTAAAAACTATACTATATAAGTATTTGTGCTCATATATCAATTATATGAATGAATAATTAAGGGAGAAAAAATTGTGTAACTAGTATCCCACGTAACCGCACACACACTAGCATAACGGTGCTTCACTTGCCAACATCGGGGCGCGGAGTCCTTCTTTTTTTACTCGTCCGTGTGTGATTAGTAGAAATGTTTGAGTTTCCTTATTTTAAAAGGTTCTTAATAAAACCAATGTATTGAATCACGATATTTCTGGAACCATAAGGCGAAGTAGAGACTTAAAATTTGGTAAGAATATTCCTTTCGCAGAGTAGAGGTTAGCTTAAAAGGATTTCACGAAGTTCGACCCGCAAGCTTTTTTTATTATTAACAGAACAATATCTGTCGAGTCAGGTATTATACATATCAGTTTTACAGGGGAGCAATGGGTTTATGTGATGAAAAATGATACGAAGGTATAAAAATTTGCGATACCAAAGATCAAGAGATGCGTTGCCTGCCTTTGAGGAGGGAGTTTACTCTTCTTGAAGGTTCCTGTGTCGTTCTGTTGCGGATTAATGTAGTTGGTAGATTTCACAAACCATCTTGCGAAAAGGTTGTCGAATGCCAGACGTCAACGTTATAGGGAGGAATTTCTCATTTTACGTGATGCTTGCTAATGAAATACTGCTGGTATTAACATTCCCCATGATAAAGGTTTGCTAGAGACGGGTAGAAGTTGTAGAGAGATCCAAGTTAAATAAGTTAGCTAGAGTTAAGGGCTCCTAAATAGGTCTTGGTTTTAAATTCGAAAATAAAATAACAGACGGTATACTAGGACTCACTGAGTACAATTTCAAGAAATTTATTAAAACTTCTTTGACAAACAAGGCTTACTATATTATACTAGATTATATAGAGGATAATGATTCCTTGTTCTTGTCTGGTTCTGCGCAGGCCACTTAAAATTTTATAATATTACATTAAATAGGATAAGTTGTTAAATGATTTGAAAGATGGGCTGGTAGTTTCCTGTCAGTTCTTTTCCCCATGTCAAAGCCCCTTTACGAACTGATGTAGATTCATGACGTTTAGCAAGTGTTGTTGCAATAGCATACCATATGCTATTGTCACTCCCTATGGTAAATAAATATATATCAATCTTTCTATCTATACAACACTAGCTTTTAGGGTAAAATACACTTTTATAATAAATTCCCAGTCACTGCTCAAGCATTATCTATTTATAAATTTAAATATTTTATTAAAATATAGCTATATTATTAATCCTCTACTCCACAGCTTAATATCTAAGTGATCGGATAGCCTGGGAATAGATTATAGTTATTTTATAGCAATAGTAATTACAGTACAGTATTGTATATTTTATTAAAAAGAGTTCAAAAAAGAATGCTGGGAGAGTTTCTTGCGCCGCTTCTCCACTTTCAGAGCGCCATTTGTTTCCGAAGCGGTAGTAGTATCTAGTATATTCGAATTTTGAACTGACATCAAAAATAATTCTAAGCGAATAAATTTTCAAAATATGCCTTTTATGCCTTTTAGGGGTTATACCTACCCAGAAAAAGGATTGCCAAGTGTTTTTTGGAAGAAGTAGAGTACCTATTTCTAAATGTAGGGAGGATAAATAATAATAATAATATAATGATCAAAACTAACTTATTCGATCAAATAACAAGTTAAAGTTTTTAATATTTTTGTTTAAGACAGTCATATCTATGTTTTGCCATAGATAGTAGCTCTATTTTTTGTTTTGCGAGATAGGGACAGAAGAGTACATCATTATTGTTATATTTGTTTAAATAATAAAAAAAAATTGAGTCACTCAAATGTATTAAATAAAAATACGCTACCAATGATATAGAGATTATCTATGAAACGATTGTGGCTTGACTTAGCCCTCAGTGTAAAAGGAAAATGTAGTATTAGGTCTTCAAGACAGCTTACAGTATGAGAAAATGATTAATTTTCCATTGGCGGCCACTGAATTGAACAAAATTAGAATTAAGGTTGCCTAGTGTGTTTTGGAAGAAGAAGAGCACCTTTTTCTCGGTGTAGAGAGGGTAAATAATAATAATATAATGATCAACATAATTTCACAATTTCACTCTTTTGAAACACACAGATAGGTATATATATGTATGGATATATACATGTTTATTTATTTATAATCGCTTATAAAATGCTCACAGAATACCTTTATTTATTTATGGTGTATGTGGATGATGCAGTTACTGTACTCAATAACTTTTGTATTCATTTACATCTACTTTTTTGACTTACTCGTGCAAGACATTGACTATTTGACGTTTGAGTGTGTCTGTTGCATCATTTTACATTTTACATATTATATTGTAATTGAAATGATCTGTAAATCTTGATATAAAAGAGTGGCAATGAGTTTCTTGCTACTTCTTCTCATTAGCTCAACCCTTTACGAAGTAGCGGTAGATTCAATAAGATTTTTTTTTTGACATTCATATGTGTCATTTCCGTGGCCTACGTGAATAAACTGATTTTGGTTTGATTTGATTTGACAGGTAAGATCAGATTCACTGAAAAATACGAGTAAGTATAAAATACAAAAATGTATTTTCAAAAAATAAAGAGTACCTACAGATGAATAAAAAAGAGTATTATCTAGGTATAGTTGTTATGTATGTTAAAATGTTTAAGGACGGTTTGTTCCTACAACAGCTTGTGACTAACGTTACCTATAATATTTTATTTTATACTATTTTGGCTGCGTTCAGAAGCGTCCCGGTTTTGGGTATAGGCTATCAAACAGAATACAGATTACAGATTTCAATTGGGCGTCAATCGCCAAATCCGTAAGTAGGATGAATAGCGAAAAGTAGTATTCCTGGCCAGGATTCGAATCCGTTGATTTTAAAAAACACGATGTTTAATTACACCATTTGATAGTGTAGCTAATAATGGTCTCATTCTGGTTTGGAATTGTAAAAGTAACGATGGTAAAATAATAAATAGAAAGTTTTTATTTTTATTACGTTATTAATAAGAATGGCTGACATATTATGTAAAAATATAACTCTAGATAAGTGTTATAGATTTTAAAGTACAATCCTCTAGATTAGCGTATGGTTTTTCAAACTCTACCCCTCTAATCCCAGTAATAATTTCCGTGAAACTGAAAATATAAAACCACCCTTTTATTCGTTCAGTACCTTTCAGTTCGATTACATTTTATTAAGCTGACAAGTGAGTAAAATATCATTTAAAAAAACATCTGCCAACATTCAACAAAAGTAGGTTTTATATTATACGCTTGCCTGCTTCGTGGAAAAAATATGAATATTAAATTGCGGCCAAATTATTGTATGTGAAAATAGCGAACGAATTTTCTATCAAAAAACAAGGGCCGGATTATTCTGCATCAGTGAATTAATTGATAATATTTATTTCCATGTTGATAGACAACGAATACAACAAAAAATGAAATGGCAAAAATACTCAATAGTATGTGCCTTTATGTTACTGGTATATGAGAAAAACCTTAGGTTAAAAAAAATCAAAATTCAAGATTTGATACTTGGATAGCTTAGCGTCTATAATAAGTGGGTTTTTAACATATTACCGCCTATTATAATCATGTCGGCATAAAAAAAGGACACACAGTCATTTTACTATAGATTGAGATTACCCTCAGGCTTTTAAATTAAGAAATTTTATGAAAAAAAGAAAGCCCGCTGAGTTTTTGCGTTCGTTCCACTTGAGACCGCCTGAGGCATGAAGGTGTGATATAAAAAAAAATTAATTTGAATGACGCATACTAAATTTAAATTTTATAATAAAATGTTACATGTGTAATTAAAACAAATTAGGTACTTACATTACTGAAACAGTTTTGAAAATGTCTCGTAACTTTTCAACTGTAACCACACTTAGCAGCGATACACAAAAAACTGTTTTATTTATCATTCGATGTACATACGTCACTTTAAACGAAACAAAACACTAACGGGCCCCACTTGAATTAAATATAACACACTACGTTATTTCACGATCGGAAAACTGCGCGCATGATTGCCGCATTTTCACGTCCACCTTCGTTGAAATTCACGGCTTCACTGAGCGTCGCTGGTTGGTCGGCGAGTGTTGCCGCCAGACCACTAGGTCAACGCGCACCTGTAGAACACGCGCTAAATTTGAATTTTTGAATATCGAACTGTCTAGACTTTTATTTTTATTTCTATTGTAGTTGTATGTTATCAATGACTGCTTGATATAAATACTCTTTTCTTGCAGTATTGTTTAAACATCCTTCAATATCAAATATTAATGCAAAAAAAATATATTAAATTTGATTAATTTAATGTTAAATATTTAAAAAAAAACGAACATAGTGATAATCCTATTTGATTCAAGAATATTTAATAAATGTTATATTATATATTATAAATCAAGATAATTTTCACAAAAATATTTTAAAAGTCGTGGAAATCTTTGGGGGATGCCTTTGTCCAGCTGTGGTCTTCTTCCAGCTGATGATGATGATGATATATATTCATGTAATAATTTAAACTGTTAATTCCTCTAAGTTTTTTTTACCCTACATGTAGAATCATTCATTAATTTTCTTGCATTCTGTATAAAAAAAAATGCGTTTGTGTGAATAAACTTTACTTAAATTAGCTGACCTATAAAAATAAATATTATACTACATGTTATAGTTGATTGTATGAACTCGTATCAACACAAATTGCACAGAACGAATGACCGCACATAAAATAAAATGGTCGTTAAATAATAGATTAACTTTATTATTGTATAAGTTGTTAAATAATTTCGTCTACACAATAAAAGCTAAGTGGCCAAAGGAGCATGCGATGTCGATATTAAGGCTTAGTCTCCACTTGATTTACATCTAGTTTGATTTATATCTATATTGTCATGATTTATGTATTACTTATATACAGGTGAGACACTAAAATACTCGAGAACATGCTATTCGCTGTTAATATATATGATGATGAAGTTTTTTTAACCGACTTCAAAAAGGATGAGGTTCTCAATTTGTCGGTATTTTCTTTTTATCTTTGTTACCTCAAAACTTTCGACTGGGTGAACCGATTTTGAAAGCTGGTGCTTCCCAATGTAATTTGGTCCAGATCTGACAATAGCATCCATTAGAAAAATCATAAAAGTCTTAAATTCGATGAATAAAGATTAGATTTCGATGATTCTTTTTTTATTTGAAAGGATATATACTTCAAAGATAGTTTGGTGAGAGTTTGGTTAGGTTCTGATAACAGAATCCATGGCAAAGTAACGGAACTCTTCAATTAAGCGCTTACGTACATTGCTGCATTGAAAAATTTAGTATATCTGCACATATTTAGAAAAGTTGTTAGATAGTGTACTTCAAATTCATAAAAAATTAAAAAAATAAATAAAAATAACAATAAAACAACCGACTTCAATAACACTATTCCAAAACAATAGATATAATATGCACTAAAAAATATAAAAATAGTTGCGTACACAATCTAATTCTAGTTATGGTTACTGTAATTTTTGGAGTCGGTGTCATCCAAGATAGGCTTGTAACTACATACATCGTTATAGGTGAGATGTGCTTGAGTGGTGAGGAGGTAAGAGGCGAGAGCGGATCGCGGCGGAAGGACACCGATTCCAAAAATTACAATAATCGTAACTAGAATTAGATTGTATAAAAATATGCAATTATTTTTATACTTTTTAGTGCGTGCGAAGTCGGTTGTTTTTTTGTTATTTTTTTTTATACAAGAAGAGGACAAAAGAGCTTACGTGTAACCTAATGTTAAGTGATCACCGCCGCCCACAGTCTCCTGTAACACCTGAAGATCACAGGAACGTATGCGCAGTTCTGTGCCCTCGTCAGAATACGATGGGCGGCCCGAGCGACAATGCTCGGGGAGGGATTGTCTGACTCTGGTATAGCCTGGCCCCTGGGGTAACATCTCTTTGAGTACCGCTGACATTTTCTGGTGGAGGGACTGGGGGGATGGGCTTGGGTCCGCGGCACTACTTCACGCCGCTATTCTGTACGAGAGTGGTAATAAGTACGGACAAGTTTGGCCTGTTCGTGCTACGTCATATTTTAAGACGGCAGCGTGACTCTCCCACTTCTGAAATCAAATTCAAATTCATATTCAAATATTTTTATTCAAAATAGGATTTATAATCACTTATTGAACGTCAAAATCTACCACCCATTCAAAAGAGACTGCCTCAGACCTGAGAAGAATGGGCGCAAGAAACTCAGCGGGCTTTTTTTTTATATAAAATATGGATTACAATGTAATATCGTACAATGAACATTTATAATTAAAGATTCTGAGGGTGTTCGCTTTATTCCCAGTTCGTGGTGTCATTAAGAAAATCGTTTATGCTGTAATAACCTTTCCCACACAAACGTTTTTTAACAATTCTTTTAAATTTCGTAACACATTTGTTTTGTTCATTTTCTGGGATCATATTGTAGAAGCATATACATCGCCCAACAAAAGACTTGCTTACTCGACCCAACCGAGTAGTAGGCATAACAAGTTTATGTTTGTTCCTCGTGTTAACATTATGAATGTCACAGTTTCTAGAAAATTCCTCAATGTGCCTATGAACATACAAAACATTATCAAAAATGTATTGAGAAGCAACAGTCAAAATGTTTATTTCTTTAAATTTTTCTCTTAATGATTCTTTAGGACCTCGGTTATAAATCGCGCGAATAGCCCTCTTCTGCAGCACAAAGATAGTATTAATATCGGCCGCACTGCCCCATAACAATATACCATAGGACATAATACTATAAAAATAACTAAAGTATACTAATATCACCGTATCTATATCAGTTAACCGTCTGATTTTCTTAACCGCATATGCTGCAGAACTAATCTCCAATTATTATTGCATAATCACGATACTCGGTTGAGGTCCGCTGGTAATTTCAAGGTACCTAGAATTAATAAGTACTACGGTGATAGAACTTTAGCAAAGCTCCTACCGTATTGAACAGCTTGCCTGACGACAACTGACTAGAAACCAATAAGAGAAAATTTAAAACTAAACTTAAGAAATATTTTTTTTTATATGAGACAAACGGGCAAGAGGCTCACGGGATGGGGAGAGGTGAGGCAACCGCCCATGGACATCCGCAACAACAGGTGTGTCAAGAAATGCGTTGCCGGCCTTTAAGGTGGGAGTATGCTTTTTTCTTGAAGGTCCCTAAGTCGTATCTGTTCAGGAAGACCGCTGCCGGTAGTTGATTCCACAAAGTGGCTGTGCGAGGCAAGAAATTTCGAAGAAAACGCGCGGTTGTGGAATGCCAGACGTCTACGTGATGCGGATGGTACTTTGCACGTAATGTCCGATGGTGGAATTCGGCCGCTGGAATCAACCCGAACAGCTCCTCTGAGCACTCCCCGTGATAAATGCGGTAGAAGATGCAGAGAGAATCCACATCTCTACGCAATGCTAGAGAATCAAGCCGATCGGAGATGACTTGATCGTCGATGATTCGAGCCGCTCTTCGTTGTATGCGGTCAAATGGAAGAATCTGGTACTGGGGAGCACCCGCCCAGAGGTGAGAACAGTACTCCATGTGAGGCCGAATTTGCGCCTTATAAAGTTGCAGGCGGTGGCTTTTAGTGAAGTACTCTCTCGCCTTACTGAGTACACCAAGCTTTTTCGTGGCCAGTTTGGCCTTCTCTTCCAAGTGACCACGGAACTGAACGTCGCTCGATAAATCGACGCCAAGTATGCCAATACAGGCTGTGGCAGTTAGAGGAGTGATCTCGAATCGAGGGGATACGACAAAGGGAGACTTTTTAGTGGTGAACGCAAAAAATTTGTGTCTTCTTGGGGTTGAATTCGACTAAATTTTGTCGGCCCCATTCCGAGACTTTGCAAAGCATAGTCTCGATTTCAGACACAAGTTTGATCCGGTTCTCGTCGACGCTATCCCGGGACATGTTGGCACGGCCGGTGTAGGAAGCATACCCCGTGCTGTCGTCTGCATAGCAATGAATATTGCTGATTTGCAGCATATCATTGATATGCAGAAGAAACAGCGTAGGGGATAGCACACAGCCTTGCGGGACATCAGAGTTTATGGGTTTTAAGTCGGAGCATGCACCGTTGATAAAACCTTGATGCTCCGATCAGCCAAAAAGCTAGTGACCCATTTGCACAACCTCTCGGGAAGCCCATAGGATGGCAGTTTCGCTATAAGCGCTTTATGCCACACCCGATCAAAGGCCTTCGCTATGTCCAAACTCACCGCCAACGCCTCTCTCTTCGACTCAACCGCTTGCGCCCATTTATGGGTGAGGTACGCAAGAAGATCACCAGCTGAGCGATCCTGACGGAAACCGTACTGGCAGTCGCTGATCAGCTGGTGCCTCTCTAGGTATCCCAAGAGCTGGCGGTTGATGATCGACTCCATTACTGTGGAGAAAATGGAGGTAATGGCAATGGGGCGGTAGTTGGACGGATCTGAGCGTACACCTTTCTTAGGGATCGGGTGCACTAAAGCCGCCTTCCAT
The DNA here is from genome assembly GCA_949711755.1 of Leptidea juvernica. Lineage (NCBI taxonomy): Eukaryota > Metazoa > Arthropoda > Insecta > Lepidoptera > Pieridae > Leptidea > Leptidea juvernica. The sequence goes on along the minus strand of CATIXQ010000034.1, from coordinate 5,266,229 downwards.
AATTTCGGGACTACGCCTGATGAGTAGGAGAGCCGGAAAAGATGGGTAAGGACCGGCGCCAGTTCCGGATCACATGTCCGCAGCACTATCGGGGGAATGCCATCGGGCCCGCTCGATTTGTGAATGTCCAAGGTGAGAAGCGCCTTAAGCACGGCACCATGCCGGATTTTTACCTCCGGCATATATGAATCGCACCGCGGAATATGCGGTGGTGGTGCACCTTGGTCATCCAGAGTCGAGTTGGACGCGAAGAGGGAGCCCAGGAGATCAGCTTTCTCTTTCGCGTCATGGGCCAGCGAGTCATCATCCCTGTGCAGTGGCGGAATGGCTGGCTGGCAGAAGTTTCCTTGAACAGTCTTGGCGAGCGACCATAACGCACGAGTTCCCGATGGAAGGCGTGCAAGTCTCTCACCAATGTGCTTCGACTTCGCGTCAGCAATAACTCTTTTGAAGGACCTGGAGGCATGATTGAAGTGTTTTTTAAGTTCGCTGGAATTCACATCCTTAGATACCACCGCATTGACCCAAGCCTGATAGCACTCCTGCTTTCGGCGAGAGGCCATTTTGCAGGAGCGGTCAAACCATGGTTGGGACCTGCCACCGATAGGCACAGAGGAGGATGGAATGAAGAGTTCCATACATTGCAGTACCACATCAGCAACAGCGTCAGCAGCGGCATCTGGATCTCCCAGCGAAAAACAGATCTGCCTCCACGAGTAGGATGCAAAAAAGCACCGCATCTCGTCCCACTCTGCTGACCTATAGTGCCACACGCGGCGACAGCCTAAGAAGCGGGGCCGTGTTGGGCGCGTGATCGGCACGGTGCTCCGGATCAGGCAGTGGTCCGACGATCCCAGAGGAGGGTCAACGGAAACTTTTATGCGAACATGGGACGAGTTTCAACTTCTTCAACTTCAACTGATGGTAATTGATACAGTTGATGACCTATTTTCATTGGATCACTTTTTCTTTATTTGATTATAGTATTCACTTTATAATAGCTATGTTATGGTTATGATTTGTAAAACGGCTTCAGTTCAGATAAGTGCAGCACTGGATAGAGTAGCTCCCTTGGAATACTTATCACTGAAAAGATCCGGTGACATTCTGTTCCATTTCAACAAATGATAATTTTCGTGTTCCAAAACTAAATACGCTTTTTAAAATGATGATCCTTGGTTTTTTTTAGGAGAGCAGGAAAATATATTTACGTATTGAAAAATGGTGACTAATAAATTAATGAGAGTGGGAGGCAGCATTTTGAGAAGGAGGTGGCCTTTTTTGGAGTGAAGCTCCTTAATAATAGTTTTCACCTCTATGCTAGAGGTGGGTTGTATTGGGTTGCCTGATCGGCTAAGCGAGATGCGACGTTCAACTTCACAGTTCAGTTCGTTCACATGGGCTGGGTCGGTAGCTGCGTTCAGCGTGCACTGACTCACCAGACTGTCGGCAAGGCACTCTGCCTTATCTTCGTCATCGAGAACCAGCGGCGATCCCGGTCTGTCTAAAGGAGGCATTATTGTAGGTGGTTCCTGTTTGAACGTGCGAGGCAACTTAATGAACGACTCGTGCGTGGGTTTGAGGTCGCTGAGCAAGCGGTCCCAACGATCGCAACGGAGTTCCGCTATCCATTCCCTCACCACTCACGGTAGATAGCGGAGGTGACGCCCATCCTAGAATGTAGTATGCTCTAGTAGCTCCGCGCTTCTCAGTGAGCGGATCTCTGACCTCTGGTGTTGGTGGTATTAGTCGATGCGGTTGCATCGGAGGCACCTGCCTGGAGCAGGCCTCCATCCTGCTTTGGATGTGGGATGTCACACAGGAGATAGCGCTCTGAGCAACGTCACCCGAGTCAATGACGCCATGTTTTTAGTCCAGGGGCTGGGACGTTGTGGTCTCGAGTTCCTTCTCCAACCGTTGCCAGTCGATCACTGTGCTAGTGGGTGGCTGGTAGTTAACGGGCGAGGGTGGTCTGAGTTTAGATCGTGAATTACTTCTATTGAATTTTCATCAACTGTTACATTTTTAAATAAAGCAACATCAAATATGTCGGTTTAGATGTCAACATTAAAACCACACAGGTTTTATGAAAAAACGGTAAAAGTGAAACTTTTTTTCACATTATAGACATTTAACTAAAACACTCACTAGCTGTGTCATTGTTCACCAAAAGCAAATAAAAGATTTACTTTAATTAATAACAAAATTTACATTTAACACTGATAAAAACAAACAAAATACCGTGGAGCACTGGCACAAATGAGTAATAGTCTATACATATGCACTACACGGTCAGCTGCTGCTAACTATAGGCGCAGCCCGACCGTCTCGCGACATGCAAGACACAGACGAAAAACTTTGAAACGATGTTATTAAAGTTTCACTTTAAAAATAATTGACTACTTTACCTAAGGTTAAGTTAATTAATTCCCCAACGCATGGTAATCGCGTAGCACAGGAGTAGGAAGGAAACCTATAATAACATAAAATTTACTAAAAATGTAAAAATGTTACCAAGAAAATAATACTACCAAATATTAACGCTTTGTGTAGGTGCTGACCTAATACTAAAACACATTATCACTCCGAAATCAAATTTGATTTATTATTTCACAATATAACTCTATTTTAACGATATGAACGCAATAATTTATTTTCCCAATCTACATAATAGCCTCGCATTTAGAAAATATGAATTTGACGAACTTGTTAAATTAATTGAAATGAGTGTTCGTTTATAAATAAAATCTATTTACACAATTTTTAACAAAGCACTTTAAACAATTTCTAAACATTAGAAGATGCTTGGGATGTTATTTGCTTGTGGTATTAATCAAATGACATTAAGTTTAATGTTTCCCTTCTTATCTACCATTTTTGACATAATTATTCAAAATATTATAGTGAGAAACCTAAAAAGATTTATTGTAAAATAACAATAACAATCAATTCGAATACCTAATGTAATTTCTTGTTATTTTCATTATTATGTTGCAATGCCTAAAAAAAATTAGTAAGATCCTTGGCATATCGTATTTGATTGATCGTCTGATTTGATTCGGCCGGACCATCGTATTGGACAGGACCCCTCGCACGTATGGACGATTATAATAATAATTTTATGCAACGGACAATGCCAAATGCAAAATTAGCAATCAATATTATCCCTTCCCACAAGCACACAGCCGGTCTGAGGTTCGAGTCTCCTTAGGAGACGCCCCGCGACTATTGTTGCGTAGTCTTTGCGGCCTCCACGGCCCACGTCCTACTTCGCTGTGAAAGCCAGGGCTGCTAACAGCACAGAGGAGGTTTTATTCGGTATGGGGTGTCCGCTTACCCGGACACTCGAGACTGACATATTACGCCCCGTTCCGGGGCGTAAATACGTAACCGTATTTCCTCCTCTCAAAAAAAAAAATCAATATTATCATTTAAAATAAAAAATTAAAATGTATCATATGAAGACATTTAAATAGAAGTGGATTTCAGCGAATTAATGCACGATTTTATTAATTACGCTTTTTTTAGATTTTTAGGTCCCCCAATTATTTATGAACTAAATGATTGAAATTGATTATTAAAGTGGAAACTTTTAGCATCGTTGTGAAATGAAAGTCGATGAAATGAAAATGCGAAACACAAATTCACATAATGTAACGTGGGATAAAATGCTAAATTAAAGCATTATAAAGTGTTTTAGTACCAGGCGATCATAGTTGATGAAGAGATTGTCTTCTGTACGACGCGAGTATACTTTATTAATATATTCTGACGTCATGCGCACGCCATATTACTACATAGACACCAGGAGAGCATAAATATGGTAGTGGTGATAGTAATGTCTTTCATAGCGGTTGAAATCATGTGTCATCCTAGCATGTGCCAGGACTTCACATGCAGATAAGGGGTTCATGCACAGTGCAGTTTGCACTTCTGACATGTATATTTTTTTATAATGACACTAAACCACAGCTCTTTCATTCATAAAAAAATATCCAAATCACTCGAAATTACGAATAATCTGAGAAATCCAACAAAAAAGATACATGCAATTCAATAATTGAATTGACTCTTTATTGAAATTCATGACATTTTAACTTGATTGAATTGGTGCGTATTTGCGATAATGAAAACATACTTTTCCTTGTATCATGAGTTGTTTTTTGTTGAAAAAATGTTTTTTGGCACTTATATTGCCTGTTATTGGGCGATGTTTCGTGGTCTCTACCTATTTTACCCGATTTTTTCGATAAACTTATAATTATAATGTTACATTTGATTATTTAGTTTACAGTTTCTAGAAAACAACGGATAAACATGAAAGAAGGAACAAATATAAACTTGTTACATAATCTATCGTCCTCAAGAACAAACATTGGGATTCGCGCGCCATTACACAGGATGTGTAAATCTTATAACAATTGTTTTCTTGACATCGCCATATTTTCGTGCTCCCCTGCTGCCTTCAGACACGACTTAAAATTAAAATTAAAATCGTTGTAATCGTTGCCCCAAGTTTAATTTAGTTTAATTTGTTTGATCTTTTGTATCAATGTGCATAATCAAATTAGTTATTTATGTGAATGTTTGCGTTTGTGACTGTTTAGCTTTGATTTTCCTTTTTGTTATTATTGTATCTGTGAAACACATGTGTAAGGACGCATCTATATTTATATTTTGTATCTCTTCCTATATTGTTCAGTTCTTGTGATGTGTTTGTTATGTTTTCTTGTAATAATATATAAATAAATAAATATTCCTAGTAGAGTCTGGAGTCTACTAGGAATAGACTAGAGTCTAGGAATAGGAGTTAGTCCTTTATTGGGCTATGCTATGTATATGCTTAAAAGCATAGTACATTTTCTGGGATCATGTTGGATGCTTGATTTAAGCTTTTACCAATGAAGCCTCTTCATATCATTCCCCATATAACATGGTAAACTTAATTCAAAATTAAATAACCATGTGTGACGAATTCTCACAATCAAGTACTGGTGTATAATAAAACTGCTTGCTTCTTGACAACAATTATATTATTTGTTTCACTCTTGATTATTACTTACTTATACTTCTTACACAATTATTAACAATTACAGAGCTTAATATTCAACGTCTGTCTCCGACCAGACGCTCGATCGGAATGTCACCACTTTTTCAAAAGAATCAAATATATACCTTTCGTTTTTATAAAGTACCCTCATAACGGCATTTCGAGTCGAACAACTTACTAATATCGATTAAAACATATGAATCAAATACAATAATTGAATAGAGCATTATAAATTGAATATAGATATTAAAAATAAACTTGATTTAATTGACTAATCAGTAAAAAAATAATAATAATCATAAATTCATTACACATGTATTTTATGTTTTAATTATATATGTAGAGTTTTTAGACTTCACTATTCTTGTATAATAAGACGGCTTATAATACTTCCTACATTTCGTAATTGTAGGTGAACGGAAAATAACATATAAATTCTGATTCAAAGACAAACGGATGGACGGACAAGACAATGTTGCTATAAAGGTTCTATTTTTTCCTTTTGAGGTTGGGACCCCAAAACTCTCGAGAGCTCAACCTCATTCAAAACCAACAATTTACTTGCTCAGCACGCGCAAAGAACGTTTGGTTTCAAATATTTCAAATACATACCTCTATATTTGATTTTATTATTAAGATATAATGTTTAATAAATACCCTTTGTTTATTTAAGAATGATAATATCTACCTTTACAAGGAATCCCATTTATCGTGCCCGAACTCAATATTAAAAACAATGCATAATCCAGTGGGTCACAACTTAGAAGAATAAGCTGTATAATATATAATATAGCGGGTACTCGATATTCTAACTTAAGTTATCTCCTGGAAACTCTTGTATAAGTTCAAAGTATACAATAGTTTATGTTACCTTGCACTAAGTTTAAAGTTTACACATATTCTATATGGGTAAAACGTGTTTGTGAACACGTTTAATATAAAATATGGGCGTGAAAATTATAAGTAGGTAAGTGCAGTCATAAAATGTATTTCATGACTGTACGTTTTGACATTCAAAGTCAAAGTTCTTTATTCATTAAGGAAGCATTTTATCGCATATAGTGTACTAACATTTCTTAACTATACTAAGTTATATACGCCTTGTCATAGACGTATTGTAAACATCTAGACTACCAATTGCCTATTAAAAAGTCACCAAAAAATGTCCGAGCGGCGTTGTACATATACGTATGATACAACTTATGCAGATGTCATTAATACATTCATTTAAATTAACACCTTATTTGGTGGCAGTAATGTTCAACGTATTATACCGGGACGATACGACATCTGTACCTTCAAAAAAAGTGCGTACACCATCCTTAATGGCTGGCAATGCTCCTGTGACTCCTCTGGTGTTGCAAGAGAATGTGGGTGACGGTGATCACTTAAAACCAGGTAAACCGGTAAGCTCGTGTGTCCTCCATTTCCATAAAAAAAGTTTACGCCTTTATGAAACTCATTGAATATGGTGCGAAATGTAACGTGCGACACGTCCGTCTCTTTCGTATATTTCAAATAAATGTAACAGCAATTGAAATGTAATTATTTAACAAAATAATTAAAAACATCAAGTTAGACAATTTTGTTACTTTATAATGGTACTTAACTGAAAAATGACACTCCATCCCTTTGAAGTTTGGATATGCTTTTATTTGGAGAATAAGGGACATTCGCCAGTGGTCCTTCATCACTTGAGCTTGCTATATCATGCTAATACATTACAGTACACTCCTTGCAGTATGGTAGTAAATAAAATTCATTACAAAATACAATAATTGTAAACATCATTATTAAAATTTCCCATATGCTTAGCAATGAGACTTATTAATCGTCAGTTTCGGGAAACTCACTAGTTGTGCATGTCTTAAGGCAAAAGTAATATACCGGACGTAGTAACTTATAACGCATCAGTAAATTAACTATTATGATTAACATTAAATACAATCACAAAATAGCAACTCTCTGAACATATTAATCCTCATAGGACGTGTTTCGACAAGTAAGTGCTCAACACTCTTACTAACACAAAAGTTAGGTCATATTGAAGGTAGCATAAACTTATTATCACATTTATATTCTTTTAAATTCAAACACTTAATTCAATTTGTTACTATTGAGGGTGGCAATTTTATTTTTAATAGACTATATCTTTATAAATTAAAGCCTATGTGTTATTCCGATGTGTAAGATATATTATTGTACAGTTTTGTTAAAATACATTCAGTGGTTTTTACGTGCATAAGTAACAAACATTCGCACACACGCAGAAACTTTCAGATTTATAATATTAAGTAGGATTATTCATTTTAAAAAACTGGTAGAGTATGATAAAATTATGATTTTCCGTCTGCTAATTCCTGTCCTGTCCCGTTTTATTTAAAAATAAACAAAGATTAAAAGTACTTTTCAATAATCGTTTAAGCCTTTGGATCGATTATAAGCATAATAGAGTTCCCCTGAAACATATGTACATAGGTTATATGAATAAGATTTCCAAGGCCTGCTTAAAAGGCTCATAGTAAATAGCTGTAATTAAGTAGAGTACTTTAAAGGCTTCATTGTAAATTGCTGTTATGATTAGCATTTTGTGAATATTTAATAAATAATAAAAAAAAATATAATCTGAAATTTATTTTGTTTTCGATTATACTTCGTAGCAATAAGAGCGAATGTTGTTGAAACTTTACTTGTTACTTTTTGTTAAAACAGTAGGTTAGTCAACAACTTCAAAAACGTGTTTATTCTTAGAATCACATCAAAACAATGACTTAAAGAAAATTCATGGTCTTATAATTCCCTAATTTTTCCAGTAGATAAGACTAAATTTAGAAGTAATATGGTCCATTTCATTAAAACTTTTATCTGGATGTGTGTTATTTTCAAGGAACTTTCTTCCACGTACAAGCAAGCTGTGGAATGATATTCCATGTGTGGTGTTTCCGAGACGATACAACATGGGTAACCTTAAAAAAAGCGCTCTTCTTCTGCCTCTGGTGGTAGAAGAGAATGTGGGCAGTGCGGATCACTTAACGTACTTAAAGATTCCATATAGTTATAAAATATTCAATGAATTTAAAACAATTTCTATCGCAAGTTATATTAAAAGACCTGTTTAAATTATCAACTAAATAGGAACATTTGCAGACATTCAGTAAATATGTTATGATCCAAAGATTTACACCTACAATTGGACGTAATTCCAGAAAAACGTTCTAAGCTACAATCATGTCTAAATAGAGTTAAGAACACAAAACTGGTCACGTGATTCATATTAACGGACTGTTAAAATATGGCAGCCCTTCTGTCACTCTTTAAATGACATTATGAATTAGTAGTAGTTATATTTATTAATCTTTAAACACGAATTCCTTAAAATGTGATGTTTGTGGTTTGGAAAGTTTTTCACTAACTACCTCCAATTATCCTAGAATTAAATGAACTAACTATTACGCACATAATATCACGAACCCAAAGTCTAATATTATCTTTGTAAATACTATTGAAGCCAACATTAAAATATTTTGATTCTCAATATGAAGGCTACACAAATACAGAACACGCTTGCCTTATGAAATATTATTACTATCTCGTTGGAGTACTATTTATTTAAGGGCACTTCATATACATATTTCACTCTTAGCACATATAATAGAGAAGTCAATTTACTTGTAGAAGTTAGATGAAAGATAATTGAATTGAATTGTAACATTAAATTTCTACGAGCAATGTACTTGGACATATTCTTTGACTATTTATTATGGGATAAGCAGAACAAACTATTGTAGAGGATAACAGGTACGATACTATTTTCTTATACCTTGTATATTTTATTAAAAAGAGCGCAAAAAAGAATGCTGGGACAGTTTCTTGCGGCGCTTCTCCTCTCTCAGAGAGCCATTGTTTCCGAAGCGGTAGTAGTATCTAGTATATTAAAAATGACATCAAAAAGAATTCTAATGGAATTGATTTTGAGAAAATAAATGCCTTTAAGCCTTATTAAAATTAAAATGTAATCAATTGAATTCGTGACACTTTCAAACTAACCAATTACACATTTAAATAGTTAATTTTAATCAGCCTTACGTGAGCGCTACTCACCTAAAGCTATCCGGCGTCGTACTCGGTACGGTCTGGACCGTAATATTATAATTTTGTACGGTACACACCGTCGAATATGGTCCGATACCAGACCGCATCCCATGGTCCAGCGCTACCAAATCCGACCAAGTGTAGGCTGTAAGAGTTGACACTTGAATGGCTACGGCATGGTGTGCGACATGACGTAGGTGTCAGTGCCTACGCTACCGCGATGAGCGGCTACTATATTACTTACAGGTTGTTCCGAAATGATATAAGGTAAAATTTATATCATACTAGCTGACCCGGCAGACTTAGTACTGCCTCAATCGATAAATAAAAGACCTAAACTTGAAACTTTATTTCAATTTGATATTGACAGGCACACATAGATTTAGTAGCTCTACGCATTTCATTAATTGTCGCCATTGTAACTCGTTTAGATCGTTTAAAGCAAATCGTTTAAATATTTTCTAATATCATTATATAATTTGAGACTTAGTTATGTTTTTGTAGTTTTTCGTTTTGTTTTTAAAGTTCTAAATTACATGGCCTCAAATTTTTTCGACACACACAATACCGTAGGGGTACCTAGACAGGTAGAAAAGAGTAGAAGAGGGTAGAGTAGGGCGAAGTTGTATCATTCATTGCTACTACAGCTTTAACTTTTTACCATATTCATGTATATTTTGTTCACACTATCAAAAAGAAGAGATTTCAAGGAACAAAAAGCCTACCGATTTTTTTGAAAAAGCTGATATTTTAATGGCAGAATTTTATATTATTTTAATTTAGAAATTTAGGGTTCTTTTTCGATATTTGAGTCAAAATAAAGTGAAAACATAAATTATAAGAAATTAAAGTGTATTTGGGATATTAAATGTAAACTTTTCACGAAATTTCGGGCGAAAAACTATTTAATAAAAGAAAAAAAATAAAATACTAATTGCTCAAGCAATTATTACTAATTATCAATAATTTGAATTTTTTACATAAATTTTGAGGTAATGTAAAATAAGTGTGAACACTTAAGTTGTAGATCTTTTTATTACCTACAATTTTTGCCATTTAACTGTTTTCTTAACCCGCGGCTGGGGGCCGGCGGGGGGGGTGGGGTGGGGGCTGTGCTTAAGCATCGTATCCATAAACGTTTTACAAGATGCGGAAAGCATAACTGACTACATTGTAATAAATCACTATGTCACTTCTGTAATATGTATTTTATAGTTTGCAGCTATTTTCTATAAGTGGAGTAAAATTCTTTTGCTTGTTCAGCAGTAATTTTACTTCGAATTAGTGTGGATGTCGAGGATGTCTTTGTACTGTGAAAAACTATGCTGCGAGGGTTCAGAAACTAGTTGATTCAACCAATAATTTACCCGACTCAGTGAAGCGACGTAGATTCTCCAAATCAATTAATTCTCATACAGAAAACAGATGTGGCGACATGACAGTATATCAAAAGCTCACTGTATCTGGAGTTGACACTTAAGCAGTGATCTCGTGAAATTATAAATATTAATGATGTCTCTTTAAACGAATTACTTATGCGGTGCTATTCATAATTTGACCTTAAGTTACGATCCTATCCACATTGCTCTAGATTCGTATTCTCCTATCATTTTCCTAGAACATTAACTGAACCATAACTGGATCGTCGATCAATGATATTATTTATTTAATAAATTCCGCCAACAAGGTATACTTACACTAATATAAACACAGTATAATACAAAAACAATAATTTCATAAGGTAAGTGATGTCTCAATTATAGGTGAAAATGATATGCTATCCAATTAAATTAAGTCACAAAATAAAATATGAACTGTAATATATGATATATCTACGACATTTTAACGACAAGCTCGCCCGAAGTTACAAATATTATTCTACCAAATCTAAATGCTATTAAACACGGACGAGTAAAAAAAGAGGGACTCCGCGCCGTGATATTAGCAAGTGAAGCACCATTATGCTAGTATGTGTGCGGTTATTGGGGATACTAGTTACACAATTTTTTCTCCATTAAATAATCATATATGGCCACAAATACTTTATACTATAGTTTTTATACTTTTTCACAACGCACGACGACATTTTTAAAATATTTTATTGAGACACAAACTGATCTGTCACAGACGATGACAATTCTTATAATAACCGCAGTAGGCCAATAGTAGTGTAAGTGTGTGCGTGGGGCTATGTATTTACACGTTAATCGGCTTGTTTTGGTGCTACATTGTTATGTAAGGTGACACGGAGTCCTTATTTTTTTACTAGTCCGTGCTATTAAAAGGATTATGATCTATTATTATCTATTTAAGTTTGGAACGCAATCAATCGTCAAACTTTTGCAGAATAAGCATCTCCCAACGTTCGATCTTGTTACGAGAATACGCATCATACGATTTCCTTAAATTTTAACGTAACTTCATCAGAATTGGAACTCGGAAAACGGAACCCTGTTACAAGAATACGCAATTTGACTTATTAACGTTGCTTTTGGTTTTTGCGGTTTGCTATTAATAATTGTTGGTAGGTATTAATATTTATTTAAATAAAATTTATTTAAAAAAAATACCGGTGGGAGGCTCTTTGGCACAAGATGCCGGCTAGATTATGGGTACCACAAGGGCGCCTATTTCTGCCGTGAAGCAGTAAATTGTAAGCATTATTCTGTTTCGGTGTGAAGGGCACCGTAGCTAGTGAAATTATAGGGCAAATGAGACATATCATCTTATGTCACAAGGTGACGAACGCAACGACACTATGTCGCTTAGAAATTCTGGGTATTTCAAGAATCCTGAGCGGCACTGCATTGTTATTGGCAGGGTGTATCAATTTATCAATTCCCATCAGTTGAACGTCCTGCTCGTCGCGTTCCTTATTTCATAAAAAAAACTTTTAAAGGATTAAAAAGCGATTGTAGCTGAGGAGGTAAACTGACGTAGAACCTCAGCCCCCCTGAAAATGTGAGCCTGCAAAGGTCACGAAACGACAAAATGTTAATCATAAAAAAGTTACTTTTATTCAAAAACCTAATGTAAAATATACCTCTATTCATTCCATGCTGAAATTGAGGGCACATAATAGTATACATTAATTCGGTGATTAAGGTTACATGTTGCAATCTGTTTTAGAAGGCGTAAGAATTGCAAATATGTCCACTTATTCTAATGCAAGAAAAAAGTCTCACATTTGAACAGAATAAATTCATAAAATCTAATCTTATGATTGTACCGCCGGGCTTCCGAAACCGTTAACAAACAATCAAAATTAGCTAAATTTATGGCTGACCGCCAATATTATCTTTGTTGAAAACATGAATGATAGATGGGCTATTATTAGAAGAAACGTTTTCATGAATATTTTCTAATTTCGAAATACGAAGTTCATTCAATGAAACTGCTTCACGTAATCAGAGTTATTTTTATAGAATACACGTACTGACCCGGCAAATGTTAATTTGCCGTATAAATTAAGTACCCCGCGCCCACTCATTGAATAAATTGTTACTTTTAATGATATGCAATTGTCTTATTATTTGTGTTGCAAATATATAGACATTTTTAAGTCAATATATATATATATATATACTAGCTTACCCAGCAAACGTTGTATTGCCATCTAAAGTAATAAAAAAATCAATAACTACAATTTTAGGGGTATAAAAAAATGATGACGATTGATTCTCAGATCTACCAAATATTGATATCGTACATAAAATTTATCGTACTCCATATTCTTTATTGCAATCTTTCGGATCTGTGGATGGATCAGAATAATATAAAATCATGATACAAAAATAGGTGTTGATCGTAGATGAGTGAAAATTTGAAGTTATACCTGTTATTTAATACTGAACAATTCAAAAATAAAAACATTTTTTTTTTACAAAAATTAAAAAAAATGTTAAGGGTGAATAACCCTTATCACTTAGGGGTATGAAAATATCTAATTTTCATACCCATAGCCGATTCTCAGACCTACTGAATATGCATATAAAATTTGGTAAAAATCAGTAAAGCCGTTTCGGAGGAGTAAGGTAACCATTGTGGCACGAGAATTTTATATATAAGATATACAGGTATATAAATATATATAATATTGATGTTAAATTGAAAATTAGAAGACTCAAATGGAGATGGCCTGAGCACATGGTAAGAGGACATGACAAATGGAAAAAGAAAGTTACAAGATGGTATCTCAGAGAAGGGAAAAGGTTAAGAGGTAGACCCCAGAAAAGATGGGATCATGATATCAGAGAAGTGGCAGGAGCAGTTACGTGGAACAGAGTTGCTCAAGGAAGACACGAATGGAAACGGTTCGAGTAGGCCTTTGCCGATCTACAAACAGATCCACAAAAAAAGGACAACTATTACAATTAATAAGTAATCTAAGTAAGTTAAGATCTGAATATAGGAAATATTATTATAAGTCAAGAAATAATGGTTCCGGACAAGTAATACCAACGTATTATATACTTAAATCTTCTCCGAAACACGCTGCATCTTATGGTATAAGTATTATGCCGATCGGTTTAGTAGTTTTTGCAATATAGCCGAAGCAAAATATCGGCTCTGCATGCAGAGCCGATATTTTGCTTATAAATCATACATGTATTAGTATACTAGCAGACCCGACAGACGATGTTCTGTTCATAATAAAAAAAAAACTATTGCGGATGGAATTTCAATTGTTCTATCTACTAAAATAGTTCTTGGCAGATCTCTACTCAGCGAAAGGAATGTTCGTACCAAATTTCAAGTCCGTAGAGACTTCTAGTTCTAGAGTAAACTCTAGAACCTTAGGGTTTTAGAGATATCGTGATGAGTCAATATATAAGTGGAAATCTCTTATACATATACTAGCCGTTCACGCCCGCTTCACTAGGCGAATTTTAAAAGGAAATAAATTAAATTTTATTCATGTCATGCAAATATAATAAAAAAAATAAGTAGCCATAAACCATCTAGAATAAATTTCGCATCGAATGGTGGTAGTTTCATGTCGATACGATCAGTGGTTTAGGCGTAAAAGAGCTTCAAGCAAAGACCATTTTCATTATATAATATAAATATATATATATATATATATATATATATATAGATACTTCTATCTATCTTCATAGATAAGAGCAAATTAGCAAAGTTACTTACTCTTTACATCCTTATAACATCATTAAGTGATAAAATATTTCTGAAATATGCTGTGTTAACTTAACTTTCGGAAAATATACAGGCTTAGTCATCATCGAGTGTACATCGAGTGTATCGGAATAGTAATTTTGTGATACAAGGGTGGAAAGGTTATTGTAAATGAGATGTCAATAACAAACACGAACGCAACCGAACGACAATTTATATTTTGCCAGATGACCCGACAGATGTTGTTCTGTTCAAAACCTGGTGGTGTGCGATCTGTACTGGTGTACTGCCAAACAAGTGACAGATATTTCAAATAACGTATATAATAAAGTTACTCGTTAAGTTTTTTAATATTTTTAAGTTTCTGCGCAATTTTTTTAATGTTCTTAAATGAAACATCTTAAAAATGATGATTGAAATCGGTAAAGCCGTTATCGACGATGATGCAACGACATAACCCAAGTATTATACGACGTTTTTCATTACAGATGTGGGAAATAGTAAAACCTTAGATTAAGGATTGGTCTCCGCTGCGCTGCAACTAGATACCGCGGGCGTAATTGCAAAGTGCGGCAACCAATACTACGTCCAAGTGGGCGTACTCGAGCCAGTCTCGAACAATGTGTGACGTTGACGTGCCACATGTTCTGTTGAACTTTGCTAATAATTTAAACTAAAAGGCCTACTAAAACTTTGCATGTTTATTGATTAGTTTGTGTGTATATTTGTTACTTCATATCGTTCTAACTAAATGGATTTGCATGTAATAAGTTAACGTAACTTATAATGAGAGGAACAAATACTGAAATATAATATTTTTATCTACATAAAATAATTCGGTAATCTGGTTATTAAAATGTTAAGTTCCGTGAAATAAATTTAATTTGTTAAAATTTTCTTTAAGACTTAGACATAAAATAGTATAAATAAATGATAAATAATATAAGTAATAAACAATAAGAATCTTATCCAGGGTATCCAATGAAAAAATATTCGTCTAACCTATGGTCTATGCCGCCTTCACACAATCCGTGTTATGGCGTCGTATCGCGAATCAATGACATTTAGATCTGTCTATTTAGCCACCTACGCCAGGGACTGAAGGGCCATTTGGCATCTCATATTCATCAATTTGAGAGTAGAGTCTGAGATTTTTCTTATTCTTTTTGAACAACCCTGCCAAGAACTTAGACCCTACCGTTTGAACAGCTTCCACGAACATGTTATTATACGGTTCCACGTCAACGCAATCACCGTGGCATTCGAAGCTGCATTTCAAATCGAGTTGAAAGTTTTCCGAGTTTTGGATATGGATGGGTGCAACTCGGAGACTTCATCAGTCGAGACTGCTCCAGTTTTGGGATTATATTCAATGTGTTCTTACTATGCGGTGATTACTTCCAGTTTTCACTGAGTTCATCACAGAGACAACATTGAATATATAATGTCTTTTGGTCGACATAATTAAGTCAATCTCATTTTTGGTAGCACCATCAGGAATAAAGCAATTCCAATTGCGTTGTTCTGTCTTCATGAAGAAGGAGTTCATCATATAGAGATACTCTTCTATGAAGTCACCCAGCATCTGGCCTTAGGTGTTCCGATTTTCATAGCCAAATTACCCCACTCTCAACTCATCGCTGCTACATTTGCCCAGTTTTGCGTTGAAGTCTCCCGTGACACCGTTGAAGTGGGTTTTAGGAGTATGAATGGCTGTTGAGATGTCCTCATACTTAGCCTCTACCTCATCGTCTCAGTCTGTTGAAGTTGGAGCGAAATCCTGAATGATCTTCAGCAAACATCGTTCAGTAATTCAGAGTATTAAGTACGCTATACTATTCGACACGCTCAGTGACGTAGTTGACGAGAGACTTGTGAACGAGGAACTCGACACACCCTGGGAAAGTTGGTCGCCCTCCCGGAAGTCGAGCAGGTGTACGGAATTTAAAATTATCGAGTCCTCACCATGTCTTCGGACTTCAGATAACCCCACGACATCCCATTATAGTCTGCTTAAAGCTTCCTCAGGATCCTCTAAATTCTCGAGGCTCTATATAGACGTATAAATTATCTAAGGCAGCAAACTTAAGCCATACAACGGGGTTTGAATCTTTAATTTGATGGTGGGTTTTTCTGACAAAAATATAGTTTAAGAAATAATAGAAACATAGGTGCCCTCAGTGCATATTTGGTTCATGCTAGTAAAGTATATCAAAACTTCAAACCGAACCGAGTTTACGCCTAGAACTAGATTTAAAATGACACTTCGTTACAACTGTTTTTGTTAAGAAATATATATTTTCGGAGCGTGTTATTTTCCTTGGATTTCAGTTAAATATTTCGCATGCAGCACTTTTATTTCACAACTTTTAGAAATGTGCCTGAAATGTGTTAAAATTTTCTGTTAAGTGTTAAAACACGGATTAACGAATATTTTATTTAAAACACAAACTGCTTTAGAGTTATTTCGCTTGCTATAATAAAGGTGAATAAAAATTTGTCCAAAGTATGTAAGTGACGGCATTGCTTATTATATTTTGAGAATGTTGGGAATGTTTATGTAGACTGCTTTTTAGCGTCAAATTCGTTTAATTATTGTAAATGTTTCCAATCTTTCACACCTTTTAGAAGAAAGCTATTTGTGTTGGCTAAAAATATACACTAGAAAGGGTATATAAATTTAATATAATGTACTTTAAATTGACGGGACTAGTAACTAATCAGATTAAATAAAAACTTCAAATAATTTTCAAAAAGATGAAAAACTTTTTTACGCAGGGAGAGGTTGCATGTTTTCAGTTTCTTTAAAACGTTTATCTTATATTAACATTTTTTTCCTATTATTGTGCGCAAAGTTCGATTTTGCGCATGCATTTGCGTTCGCAAAGTACCACTTTCCCACATTGACAAGAGCGTGCGGGAATGTGGTGAGCGTGCAGGAATGTTTGAAAATAATTTTAGTGGTCGAACTCTTCGCAACTTAATTGGAAAAATAGTATATGATACTCATGCGCACGTAGGTCATCCGCACGAGCGAAGCGACCTACTTTGCGCACTTGTATCGTAATGTACTTACTATAAATGGCATCTTTCAAATTTTATTTTGTATTTGGTTGATTTCAATGTAAAATAACACAAGGTGTATGTTACAAAATATGTAAGATGCCATTGAATGTCTAGATGCTGCGCACACAAGCATCTAATATTTGTTGTAATATAAAAGCTAGTGTTATGAGGTTCTAAGTTAATAAGTTGCTTAATTTAATATCATGACGATTTGAAGACGCCTGGGTATGGAGGTGTCATTGCGGCTATAACTGGCAACTTATAAATATATTAAAAAAAGATGAATGAATGTGAATGACAAAGTGATTGAACCCGCTGTAATAAAGTTGTGTTCAACACTTAATTTGTTAGGAATAGATTCTCTAGTACGTTGCACATAATATTATCTTAATCAGCCTAGCGAAACTCTCTAGGAACAAAGCATTTCACCAGATTGTATTAAGCGTGCAGTGATTGATATATTGACAGAAAACGGCTATAATCTTGTAAAAATCGGAGAAAGCCTAAATTAATTGTATAACTGCTTGAACCTCTTTTAAATTTTATATTATTATATTAACATTTATAGTAACCATAATTTATATTAACACTTATTTATTATTAATAACCTCATATTTTATGATTTTTCCGTCGTCGATTTATATTCATAATTATAATTTAAGAATTACTAGTCGCTGCTACTCCCAGACTCAATAATGTAGGGGCTACTGAAACCAGTGCTACATTAGCACCACGCCATTGCATCTTTTTACTGAGTTAGCTCCATTTGGTGACATTCACTGCCGCACAGTACCTTTTTCGTTTTAAGCTATAAATTGTATTATATAATTTGTTTTATTTGTTAGTTCTAAGAAATTTTTACTTATTCTGGTTTGTATCATTTTAACAATTGTGTGGTGGTGGTTTTTGTTAACAATAATTTTTTATTCTATTCTATTCTATTCTAAATAAACCACGCTTTAAACATCTGTTCGCTTTCAAATTGTGCTAGATTATACTTCGCCGCCCTATTGTAATTACTATTTCAATTTTATGTTTCATACCAAACTAAATTTCAATTTTTACTTACGCAGTCTCGCCTCTTATTAGTATTTACATCCTCTTCGCCTTCATTTATATAGATAACACCTCAGAGAAGGGATAGACGTTTACACTTAAACTAATACGAATTGACAGTGAAGTATTACTTTTATATGTTGATACAAATAACTCTAACATTGTATATAGAACAAAATATTAAATACAATACGTTTGTTTAACTGTAAAAGTATTACGTTATTAAATACATTACATTTACAAACCATTACTTTGTTTTGTATTAACATTTTACTAAGGGTACTAAATTTCATATTTGCACGACTATTATATGTTCAGGGAATAAGTAAGATTAGGTTAACCACTTATTAGGTGTTTATTTAGAAATACGGCTTTACTCACGTTTTATCGGTGTTGTTTCTGACTAGTTTCGGACCATTTGGAGGTCCTTCGTCAGGGTGACGGTAGTGCATTTGCGATAACGTCCCGTCTTTTCTTCCCTCATGAAGGACCTCCGAATGGTCCGAAACTAGTCGGTAGTGACACCGATAAAACGTGAGTAAAGCCGTATTTCTAAATAAGTAAATAATGTCTCACGAAAGATTTAATAATTTAATTGTTAACCGATACGGAATTATTAGGTGGTAGATTTTGACATTATAAAAGTTCTTAAAAAAATCCTTTTCTGAATAAAAATATATAAATATGAAACTATATAACTGAATACGGTACAATAAGCTTTTTAATAGCAAAAGGTTCTGTTAGACCAACGTTTTAAAACAACATTCCAGCCGCGAATAACCCAGTGAAACCGACCAAGCGTAAAGAAAAAATTTCCATTGAATTCCAACAAGAATTAGAACCCTACGGGGCAATATAGCTGCAAAATTCTTAGCTCGTTTCAATCGTTTCATAAATATGTTAATGTTTCTCCCCTTTGAAGGATTAAACTTTTCACTTTCCGACACCCTTTGTTGGGAACTTAAAATCAATACTGTGGCGGTTTAAGGAAGCGGAAGAGATAAATTAGATTGTAAACCATTGAGCGACCCACCGGAATAATTTGATGTTTTGATAAACTTTAAGTATCTCACTTTGATGATATTAATAACTTTTAATTATTTTAGAGTATTTAAGTGATAATGAATATTTAAATAATATACTTTATAAGTGATTTAAATGTGTATATCTACATCTTAATAATTGCAAGTAAAATTGATATTATTCTTTTTTTTTATGAATCGAGGGACCAGACGAACAGCACGTTCAGCTGATGGTAATTGATACGCTCTGCCAATTACAATGAAATGCCGCGCTGGATTCTTGAAAAACCCAAAAATTCTGAGCGACACCGCAATTGCGCTCTTCTCATTTGCCCAGTAAGCTACGGCGCCCTTCAGACTGAAACACAATAATGTTTACACATTACTGCTTCACAGCAGAAATAGACGCCGTTGTGGTACCCATAATTTAGCCAGCATCCTATGCAAAGGAGCCTCTGAAAGGTGAATTCTATTCTATTTTACATTATGTTTTGTTGCCTTTCCAGTTAAACGTTTTTTAATTACCCGATATTTATTTTATTTGAATAAAGCTAAATTAGATTTACATTTATTTAAAAATATTAATATTCACTTTGCATTAAAAAAAACTGTGAGTGTTTTATGGATATGGGCACATATAATTACGAAACAATATGAAGACTTTGCTTTGACTTTGATTAGAATTTCAGATGCAATATATATATTTATACAAAATATAAGAAATAAAATATCAAAGATAATTCGGTATGGCTGTTCATACCTCTACAAAAGTGTCGTTTATATTTAGCTATTCAAAATTAGAAGTAAAACAACAACAAATGAGAAATACGTGTAAATAAATAATATTACTAATCACCACATTTCAAGATAAATTGCATAAAATACAAAAACAAGATTGTTGTTTTAGAAACTAAAATTGAATTTATTTAGTCGATTTTTCCAGTTGTCAAAACAAATGATGATTAAAGTGAAGCTCTGTCAAACAACGGAAACGGATCTTTATAAATATACTGATCACAAAATTTTGTTTTTTCTCTTTTAATTCTCTACTACTGCACCAAGCCAACTAGGTTCCTGTGAAATATGACTTCACCCGCGAATGTGTCACCAAAGAGTTATTATTACCAATGATTAAATTAACTATGTAACATTAACTATAAAAAGACGTATAGTTTTGACACGTTTTGGGAACAGAATTATGCTGCCTTAATTAATGATGTGCCGCTGCGGACGATCTGTTGTTATCAACTATCGAGTTGTGTTTATTTTAAATGCGAAATCTTTTGTAGTACTTAAATATACAGGGTGTTAAAATCCTGTACTATATCTTAAGTTGTGTATTGGTATCAAGTAGTGAGAACAAATAAACTCATTAAAAAAAGGTTATTAACACACCCATTTATAAAAGTTTGAACATCTTTGCCTGCGGCAATTTTATTTTTACCCCGCCCACACACCCATTTCATTCATGTAGCCTGCGAGGCGGGCAGGCGGCGGCAAAAACAAATGTTTTATATTAATAATAAACATCGCCGCCTTATTGGTTTGAGTCGCCGCACCGCGCACTTGATGCCATTGGACTCTTAGGTCAGGTGATGTCCTTAGTTTACTGGTAGAATATATGAAATGTTATTTTTATTGTAGCATTTAATGTAAAGGGTTTTGATTTTTTAGTGATGTCTCCGCTTTCACTATCATATCCGTGTCAATTATCGTACAGGGTTTTGTTAACATAGTGTAGATGTATATAATATATCGATGGTGAACGCTGAGAACCGTACTAAGAGAAACGCGGCTCTTGAAGGTGTGTGCGGGCGGCGAAGTAGTATTCCACCTGAGTCCATAGACTAAGCCTGGTGAAATGAAACAAAACTATTAAGTGAGGGATACACTTATAGAATATTTTTATTAGCGCCATAACTAACGAGGGGCGCAGGTCTCGAACTTGCACAGAATGATATTGGTATAGCCATCAAAATATATTCGGTAATTCTTGCGTTCATCAAATTAATATGAGGTCAAAAAAAGATTATAATATTAACTTATATAATCAAAGTAATCGAATCGCACACGAGTTCTAGGCAATCAACAATTACAAATCAAGGCAGTTGTTACACCCACAGTTGATTTAGTCCGAAACTTTTGCAAGCTCATTCCAGAAACAATTAGGTACATTAAATATTTGCTGACGTCTAAATAAACAGATATTTCTTCGTAATAGAGAATATTTGTTCCGCTATAAAGACTGTATTAGTTTTTCATGTTTTAGACGTTAGTTAGACCATGTTTTAACGAAAAGCATTGCCGGAAAATTTTTCGTTAAAATGAATTTCAGCGCTATATTTGCCATAAAATACTGCTTAATTATATTTTCTAAAGTATCCTTAATCACAAAAGCAACGCACAGACAATTTATAAAATTAAATAATGTATGAAAATACTCCCTCCTCAAGGTATTTTCGAGAGGTCTTTGTGAAGCAACATAACTCTGATGAAATATTAAGTGTTAAGCTGTGTTCATATTGCGAATAAATTAATCAAAACTTTTCTATTATTATATTTAATTTAATAGACTTCGGCATGAAATTTTATGTTTGATATTGAGTAGGCGATTCTTACATATTAAATGTATGAAAAAGTATGTGCAAATTACTGTAATTATGTAGAATTAAATGCATTTATATGATTATTTTTAAGAACACCTTATCACTTCAAATACATTTTGAAGATTTATAAGTAAATTTTAAATTTAGAGATATTTACCACACTTAGTAATTTAAGTGAATGTAAAAATAATTAAATTTATCTATGTGAATTGAATATACCATACCATTATATATTATAAACATGAACCTTTGTATGTTTACAAGTTTTGATAATCAATGATACTAAAACAAAACAGCTCTCAATGAAAATTTGTCATACATATTAATTATATTTGTAATGTTGTGTCAGTTTATTACTACACAATATATTTTTAATAAGACAAACTGCTTGCCGCGGCCTCTGTTGTCTTGGTTGGTATAATGCGTGTCATCCATAACTTTACCAATATATTATACAATCTCTGCTATACTTATGTTCGCCTGGTACCATAAATTGCGCTGTGGGAGTAGACGTATTACTTTCCTTCATTCGTGCAGAGAGATAGCGACTACCCTTTCGTAATATACGCTTATACGGTAAATTCACTTTCGCCACAAAGTACCATATGTAAGTTCTTGCCCAGTACTTCCCTGGGGCATAAAAATAATAGGGAAGTCCCAGGCCCAATGGTGTCGTAACAGGCAACTAAGGGCATTTACAAGAAGGACCTTTGCACAGGATGCTGGGTATTTTATGGGTACCATAACGGTGCCTTTTTCTCCCATGAAGCACCTGTAATGTGTTTGCATAATTATGTTTGGGTCTGAAGGACGCCGTAGCTTTTAAAAGTACTGGGCAAATGAGACTTAAGATCTCACGTTTACTTCTTGTGTGCCGCCCAGAGTTTTTGAGTTTTTCAAGAATCCTGAGCGGCACTGCATTGTTATAGACAGGGTGTTTTAATTACCACCAGCTGAACGTCCTACCCGTCTCGTCCCTTATTATCATAAAAAAAACCTAAGGCGTAGCCTAACAGTGTAACAAAACCTTTTGCACATAAGTTTGCTCATAATTACCACTTGCACCCAAGGGCAATATCTGCACTGCTCCTCTTGTCCCTTATTGTCATAAAAAGAACTTGTAGGGATTTATATACTCATAGAACATTGCATGCGTGGTCTGTCACCGCAAGTTACCGTGCCGAACGGACGTATGTTAAACACCTATTAAATAAAGAGTACATTTAGTTCCGCGTCGGTGTTTATCTCATCTCTTAATACGACAATCCTAAAAACTTCGTATTTAAATTTTCACAAAAAAAACAATATTCGGTGTGAACGTAGCCTATGTTATACGTTGAAGGCGCTTCGATGACAGAGGAGTAGTACTTGTGTGATGTATGAGCAATTTTAAATATTGATCCGGCTGGGATAATGTTAGCGATATCTGAAATGTGTGAATGGGATCATACTCTGTTCGTGTTTATAACGGGCTGCTTCCATTATTCTCATAGTCTTAGGAAAATAATAATATAGTCATAAAGCTATTCTAGGTTTATGTGTCTTTCCTTTACCTGTAAACTTTCAATGATATAAAAACACCCTCAAATATCTTATGAATTTAATTTAGCAACTGTTGTACTAGTATTTTGATGAAATGTGCTACACAAGGGTTTTTGGGGCAGAAATATCGATCTAGTTTATATTTTCTGGGAAGCCGTTTACTTTTTTTTATAGAAAAGAAGAACAAACGAGCGTACGGGTCATCCGATGTTAAGTGATTACCGCCGCCCACAGTCTCTTGCAACACCAGAGGAATCACAGAATCGTTTTCGGCCTTTAAGGAAGGTGTACGCACTTTTTTGTAGTTACCCATGTATCGTCCCGGAAACACTGCACAAAGAAGCTCATTCCATAGCTTTTGTTTCCTTGAAAACTACACTGTGGAGGACCGCCACACATCTAGATGGAGGGGATGAAATCCTAATTTGTGGCGTGTCGTGCGAAGGTGGTACTTATTTTGCTTTTATTTACTTAAATATAGCCCATATTTTCCGGGGCACTATGGCGGCGCAACCAGTCACCGCTAGCAAACAAAATATATACACCTCTATAGTGAGTTACCTCGTGTCCGATTGGTTGTGCAACCAATTTGGCGGTGTGACCAGCTCGGACGCGTGCACAGAATATTACAGGCCGCGCTGACACGCTACAGCTGGTCAGTAATTGGTGGTAACGCGACCACTAATTGCTATAGACCTGTATGGTGTCTAACTCACTCGGTCGCCAGCCCGGCTGCCAGTGACACTCCCACCTCATTGCATCACGTGTGTATTGTTGTCTTTTGTTTTTAAGTGCGTTTGTTATTTTCATACGATGGATAATTTCAATACAGAAAAGTTTACTATCGAAATTCTAAGTATACTTTACATTTAAGATAATTCCTCATCAGATTACTCCAATTGAGATTTAAAAATGAAATGCCAGGGCTACATAAGGATGACCCACCACTGTTTATTTACTCTGAAACTTTCCTTTCCTACTTACATACAACATGCTATCTCTACGAGGTATATTTATATACCGTCTCAGTGTGGTGTGGTGACTCTGGTGTCTGTACGGTGTCTAGTTTGATAGCTTACGGACATGTTCCGGCCCTGAATGTAGTCTTGGCACCAAAATGAGAATATAGATAAAGCGTTAGGCGTTAAGGGATGAGACGAGCAGGACGTCAACTTAATGGTAATAGATACACCCTACACATTACAATGCAGAACCGCTCAGGAGGAGGCTCCGAATTATTGAAAAATCCAACAATTCTGAGCGGCAGTCAATTGCGCTCGTCACTTTGAGACATAAGATGTGAAGTATCATTTGCCCAGTAATTTCACTAGCTAAGGCGCCCTTTGGACCGAAACGCAATAATTCTTACACATTATTATTTCACGGCAGATATAGGCGCTCTTGTGGTACCCATAATCTAGCCGGCATCCTATACAAAGGAGCTCCACTGGAATGTAATCTATGCACAGTAGGTTTTTGTGTTAATGATAAACGTCCCACAATATAAGTATTATTAATAAAATATTTATCATAACTTCCAAAAATTTAATCAGAAATATATTAATTTATATGTATATGTTATAGTATAACTTCTCTACGTCGCTCCTAGGTTTGGATGGTCAAATCTAAGGTTTGACAAGAACCCTTAGTGAAAGTTCAAGCTAATAGTGTGATTGGGTACTGACTAACGGATTTATTTCTCATCCTAAGCACAGTAGACATACTCGTATGTATTCCTAGGTGCAACCGGAATGGACAGGCAAACGATTAAATTTAACAATTGTTATAGACAAACTTTCAAGCTCCGTCACTTCTAGGTCTGTCAATCAAACCTATGGTCAGATAAAGTCCAATATCGATCATTAACTAACAAATTTATATCTAATCCAAGTAAAAATCGATTTAGATAGGCGAATGTCGAAATTACTATTACACCAGAAGGCAAATCGTTAAAGTAAAATGAAGTAAAACTTAAAACTCTATTTCATGAGTTGACGCTGGAAAAGTTATGTCGGCAAAAAGTTGTTCGAATTTGTGCCATAATACTGTAATACAGTCTTGAGGTGCTCTGGAGTCTTTTTCAAACTGACGCATTCATCCTTAGAAGCTGACAGATTCAAATTATACAGCAGCAGCAATGTGCAAGCAGTAATGTGTAAGCATTACTCTATTTCGATATGAAAGGCGCTGTAGCTAGTTTAATTAATGGGCAAATGAGCCTTAACATTTTATGTCTGAGCAAGACATGATAAATTTTATTTGATACAATATATTCTAGTCCTAGATTTATTAGCAATCATTGAATGAGGATCGGGGACTATTAGCCTTTTCTTTTAGAGGCTATTTAATAATAATATTAGATTTTCTTTAATATCTGTACTTACTCTTTAGAGAAACTAAAGCCTAAGACATGTGCGAGGGAAGCGATAGCTGGCCCATGCGTCATTGTTGTGAACGGGCGCTGCTTGTGATGCCTGTTCGGTCCTGTCTTCGGGGATTTTTATTTTATATTTATAATACTATATTACTGAGACTATTAACAGTGCAACAACTCGTTACTCTTTTCTAGTTTTATTCATGATTAATCACTTCTTTTTTTAACTTACGAGTAAATCTATATGTCTGAGTTATATTGGTGTATCAGTTACATTGTATGAAATACAGTGTAAAATGCTAAAACTTTAAATATAGGTAAAAGAGGGGCAATGAGTTTCTTTCTATTTCTTCTCATTAAAGCTCAACTTTTCCGAAGTTGTGGTAAAATCTTTCACTTTCTCATGTAATTTTGACCTAAATGAATTAATGAACTTACTTTATTTGTTCCTTTTATGATTTTTTCTTTGATGATTCTTTTTTATTTGAAAGCTGTTGCTTCCCATGTGGTCCCATTGTAATTTGGTCCAGATCTGACGATAGCATCCATGAGAAAACCATAAAAGTCTTAAATTTGCTACGTATAGCAAAGTGGATGATTAATTTACGATTAACTCAATATCTCGCCAACAAATTTCGATGATTCTTTTTTTATTGGAAAGTATATACTTCAAAGATAGTTTGGTGATAGTTTGGTTAGGTTCTGATTACGGAATCCATGACAAAGTAACGGAACTCTTCAATTCTTAGGAGCAAAATAACGATACACGGCCGAATCTTTTTTATGCTATCCGAATATTTAATTCATCTACCATAACATAGTTATGGCCAAGTAATTGTCGTAGTCGAATATGATGATCAATGGGACTCCTTAACGACCTACAGTAAGGGTGCGATCTGTGGCAGAATATCTTACTGTCTGTAATCAAATTGCGAAGCGCTTACGTTCATTGCTGTATTGAAAAATTTAGTATATCTTAGCCGATTTGTTAGTTAATCTACTTCAAATTTACTAAAAATCATAATTTTTTTTTTTAACAAAAAATACCCGATTTCAGAAACACTATTTCAAAACAATAGATATAATAAGCACTAAAAAGTATAAAAATAGTTGCGTATTTTTATCCAATCTAATTAATTAATCTAATTCTAGTTACGATTATTGTAATTTTTGGAGTCGATGTCATCCAAGATAGGTTTGTAACTACATACATAGTTATAGGTGAGGTGTGCTTGAGTTGTGAGGAGGCGAGAGGCGAGAGCGATTCCCGGCGGAAGGACACAGATTCCAAAAATGACAATAATCGTAACTAGAATTAGATAAATTAATTAGATTGTATAAAAATACGCAATTATTTTTATACTTTTTAGTGAATATTATATTTATTGTTTTGAAATAGTGTTTTGGAATTCATTTGTTTTTTGGTAAAAAAAAATTTACAAAGGATACGTTATATCAATATATTCAAATTAAAATTTAAAACAATCGCCAATGAATATAATGTGATATTATACGAAACCATAGCGATAAATACGTGGGTAACACTGAAAATGTGTAGAACTGGCCAGATAGAAACATTGCTAATGAAAACTTTTTTTGAATTTCAATTTTAGAACTATTTGGTAACCTAATGTCGTATATTGCATTCATTTGCCATTTGTTTTTGTGTATTGGCGGCAAAGCTAAAACTCTTGTTACACGTGGTAAATATACAAAGTTAAGATAGGCTGCGATTAGCATTTCTTAATGAAGCCCCATCTCGTTCCACTATTTACAATTGGTGGTTGATGGTGTTTTAAATACGTGTGCGAATTATAAGTTTTTTAAATAATAACAAGAACTTGGAACAAGCAGCGGAAATAAGTCGCAATATACGTGGGTAACACTGAAAATGTTTAGAACTGGCCAGTTAGAAACATTGCTAATGAAAACTTTTTTGAATTCAAATTTTAGAACTCTTTGGTAACCTAATGTAGTATAATATTGCATTCATTTGTCATTTGTTTTTGTGAATTGGCGGCCAATATAAAACTCTTGTTACACGTGAAAATGAACCTTACGCGAGAAAATTTTCCGTCAATGATTTATTATGACTTTTGTGGGCTTACTCAACAATAGGCTGCGATTAGCATTTCTTAATAAAACCCCATCTCGTGCAACTATGTACAATTGGTTTAACGAGTTTAAGCGTGGATGTAGAAATCTCAATGATGATCCACGTGAGGGACGTCCTTTAACAGCTACTACGGATGATAACACCAGTGCTGTGCGACGCATGATAGAGGAAGATAAGAGAGTGACCTATCAGCAGATATGGGCAAGTCTAGGCATTGGTATGAGTCAAGTTCGAAAAATATTATACGAACATTTAGGCGTCAGGAAGCTTTGTACCAGATGGATTCCCCATACTCTAACCGACGACCAAAAACACCTTCGCATGGACTGATGTCGCCAAATGTTAGATAAGTTCAACGGTGGTGACTCACATGCTGTATTTGACATCGTCACAGGTGATGAAAGCTAGATATATTGCTACGAACTCGTAACCAAAAGACAATCAGCTCAATGGGTGTTTCCTTTCGAGAATCGGCCACTTAAGGTAAAGAAAGGAAGAAGTCAAGGAAAAAAGATGATTGCCTCATTCTTTGGTTGGAAACGTCATTTGGTTGAAGTTGAATGGACAGTTACTGCGGACTGGTATGTTAATTGTTGTTTGCTTGTTGTATTGGAAAAAATTCGACAGCAGTGCCCTCGAAGCAGGATACTCCTTCACCACGACAATGCTTCAGCGCACTCCGCAAAACGGACTGTTGAATATTTGACTATTGCAGGTGTCGAGATAATGAGTCATCTACCATACAGTCCTGACCTGGCACCCTGTGACTTTTATTTATTCCCAAGAACTAAAGATATAATTCGAGGTATTCGCTTTAGCCCTGAAGATCCGGTGAAAGCGTACGAAAATGCCATAGAAAAGACCCCTGAGGAAGAATGGGCCCACTGCTTTTCTTAGTGGTTGATGTGTAGAGAGGAACGGAGATTATTTCGAAAAACAATAAAAGTATTGGCAAGTGTCTACATTAAGCCGTTTTACATTTTCTAAACATTTTCAGTGTTACCTAGGTATATAAATAAAATAATTGCTGGAAAATTAGTAGCATGACCAAATAATTTTTGAGTACGCCAACTTTCGTTTGCTTCTAGATACTGTCATTTTCGAGAAACTTCGGTGGTCCAAACAAAGCGTCAGTTTTGAGATCCTCGGCAACCTTATCCTAATAAATACTTAATTTGAAATTCCTGGAAAATGTATGTATAAGTATGCTATTATCATGTAATAAATATTAAATTAAAACACATCAATCAAATGAAATTCCTGTGTAATGAAAAGGCTGGCCTCGTCTACAGTACCCTGGACCTGTCAGAAATGTCTACCGTACCGCTACTCGCGGATAATTTTCGAAGAGTAATTGCGTTCTAAACGAAATAACAATAAAGATATGTTTAGGTCACACTAATAAAGGCATAAAAGGCATAAAAAGCCATAAAAAGGCATAAAAGGCATTTATGTTCTCAAAATTGATTCCTTAAGAATTATTTTTGATGTCATTTCTAATATACTAGATACTAATACCGCTTCGGATTCAAATGGCGCTCTTAGGAGAAGAAGCGGCGCAAGAAACTCTCCCAGCATTCTTTTTTTGCGCTCTTTTCAATAAAAATATACAACATAGTTCAGTAATTTCTATCGCTATAAAATAATCATAATCTAGTCCCAGGCTGCCCTATCACTTAGATATTCAGCTGTGGAGTAAAAGGATTGACGACAGAGCCATTTTTTTAAAAGACATTTAAATTGATTTGACCCTCAAGGCTATTATGTATCTTATGTTAATATAACCCACATTTACTTAATTACTAAAAGCACTAAACCGAAATGCCGTTGTAGGAAGGATTTAACTGTATCACACCTACTAGAAGTCAGTCTGTGAGAAAAATCATTACGTGAACTTCACGACAACCTAAAATATTGTTTAGATCAAGATATTTGGTGTAAAAATGTACAATTCCTTAGGTTAATAAAAATCGACTTTAAATAAACTAATACAAAAACTAAAGAAACGTGTAAATATTTTTTAATGAATTAAAAAATCTTTTTGATAAAGTTGCTAAGCATACACACCGTACTTTCGGAGGCTATAATTATGAATCAAAAATTAAATACAGTTATTAAACAGGATGTTAATACTATGTAATGAGAGGCGGGTCTGCCTAAGTAAAAATTGAAATTTAGTTTAGTATGAAACGTGAAGTCATTTGACATATGTTTGAAATAGTAGTAATTATGGTACGGCGATTGGCAACGAAGTATAATCCGACTAAGTTTGAAAGCGTAGTGGATTTCGGCTATCTCCGTTTTTTACAAGATTATAGCAGTCATCTGTCAATCTATCAATGACTGCACGTTTCATATAATCGCGGGAATCGATTTGGTCTTAGAGAGATTTTCTAGGCTGTACAGTTAGAGACAAAAGAGGAAAGCAACAGAAATTGTGTTTCATACAAATATTATAGAAATTTGCGACGATTCAGATTATTAATTTGGTTTTTACTTATGATTTGTTTATTTTAAATTACAAATGTCGAAAAAATTATTGATCAATATACAAAATCAACCAAAATAAGGTAAAAATAAAATTATCAGAATACAAACCTTTTTGTATGCAACATTTTATTGTTATTTCCATAAAGCTAAGAAAAGGTCTTAACGTGGGCTATAAATTATCAATACTTAGTATTGCTCCCTCTAACTCTTCGAACTGTTTCCAATCTTCTCGACATACTCCTTATCAAATTATCAATAAAATCTTCAGGGATTGCGTTCCATTATCCTTGTAACGCGTTCTCAAGTTCTCTGATAAGACAAGTGGAGACAGGATTTCTTTTCTTAATAATATATATATGTTTATCGAGCCTTATTGGAGATAAGCTTATATTTTATTAAAAGAAGATTCGTCATAGACTGTTAAATAAAATATAGTTTCCTGGTGTAACTACCAACCGTGTATACATAAAGTATAAAGTAATAGCGTTCATATGAAATAGCAGTGTGATCATTAAGGCAAGAGAAGATAAAAAAACAGTAAAATTAGGAGCCGCCATAGAGTGTGTAAAACAAAAACATTTTAGTAAAGTATGCTGGATTTGTATAAAATC
Source organism: Leptidea juvernica (assembly GCA_949711755.1). Lineage (NCBI taxonomy): Eukaryota > Metazoa > Arthropoda > Insecta > Lepidoptera > Pieridae > Leptidea > Leptidea juvernica. The sequence goes on along the minus strand of CATIXQ010000034.1, from coordinate 5,235,068 downwards.
GGATTACTGCACTTTATTTATTTTAAACCCATATTTTTGAGTATTCACCCAACATGTCTTGTACAATTTCGGATCCTGAATAAAGCGCCAACTTTTGATGGCACTTGCCAAGTCCCATACTCTACTTACTCTTCACTGCGGACCTGCCGACATCTGAATCTTTAATTACGGGAACCTTAGCTGACGATACCGCTATACTACCTACACATAAAGAACCAAAAATAGCCGCACAAATACTTCAAGAAGGGTTAAATGACCTATCCCTATGACCTAAAAAGTGGCAGGATAAAAGCAAATGAAACAAAATCTGTTAACGTAACATTCACCTTAAGAAGAGACTCTTGTCCTCCAGTTACAGTTAACAACATTATAATACCACAGACAGATGATGTAAGATACCTTGGATTGCACTTAGATTAAAGACTTACCTGGAAAAACATATTTTCACTAAGAGAAAGCAACTTGGTATCCAAACGCGAAAACTTTACTGGCTCATTGGACGAAAGTCTCAATTGACTCTCCAAAACAAAATATACAAGGCAATACTGAAGCCCGTCTGGACGTACGGAAACCAACTGTGGGGTACTGCCTCCCATACAAACATTGAAATCATACAAAGGTTTCAAAATAAAGCATTCCGCATGATGCCCAATGCCCCCCGGTTCTCGTACCCAACGAATTATAACACCACGATCTACGCCTGCCAATTGTTAAACAGGAAATTAAATGCCATAACAGAACCTACAAAGAGCGCATCAAAAGACACCCAAACACTCTAGCTCGGCCACTTATGGAAAACCACAACAAAGCGCGACGTCTAAAATGCAAAATACCCCAAGATTTAATACAATCAGTTTTATGTTTACATTGTTGAATGAACAAACAAATTTAGTCCCATCACCTTTGTTACGTGTCTCTTCCGGGGGTAATACGTCACAACAGCCGACCAATCACAGCGCGTCATTTCATGGGACGAGGAGGTATAAAAGAGCGGCTTCCGGCTCATTTGATTCAGTCTCGTGCCAGATTTTGGCGAGACAATACGTCCGGAGGATGCCTCGTGTAGAGGCGAAACACGTGTCGAATTGTTTTAAAATCAAATATTGGCGGGATTAACACTAAAGAAAACTTAAATCATTTGTACAACAGTTTAAACACAGCTACTGTTACTGTTTTAACACTGAGGATGTGACACAGGTGACATACCGAGCACGCCAGCAATAGCACCAAACAACATACTGCTGAATGTCCCACAAAGGAGACAGATTATAGTAAATAAAGTATAGTTAAACATTAAAATAAAAGATTTTTCTCATAATGTTTATACCATTAGTCCTATCGTCTCGTTCCGGCTTGACGTTGAATTTTGGGACAGCCTGTATATTTCGTGTAACGGTCCTAAATTTGACGCTTTCGTGTAACGCTTAGAAATCTGACACTTAGCTCTGTTAGAGAGCCCGCGCAGATAATAAAATATAAAGAACCATTCTTGGTTTAGGTTCTAAGAAAATTTAGTAAAAAATAAAATAAAAATGCTAGATCTACACAAAATAATCAGGCTACTTAAGTGGCACTGGGCAGGACATATTTGTAGGATGGAAAACAATAGAATCGGAACCACGAGAAGAAAAATAATAAAAGTGAGATCACGTAAACACCTTCAATAACAGATTTGGATTCCAATAGATGCGGACGGTACTGGAAAGAGATGTTTGGTAAGATTTAGGAGAGGCCTACCGTACAGGGGCGTCTTTTTCTTTTAAATTTGAACAAAATAAATAATTGACATACGTAAAATTATTCAAATTATAATAAGTTTTAGATGTAAAGTCTCATTGTAGTAGATAAATAAATGTTATTTTTATTTTATGTTATTTAACAGCGTTAAAACTTAATAATTATGATAGTTAATACATTTAACATACCAATGAAATAATATTAGCATTCTAATTTTATCCTCCGTATAAATTATAACATGCCAAATGATTGAAAATGTGTTCACTTATGTTGTGTATTTACGCAAATATGCGGTGTGTATATCGATACTATTATAAACATATTCGTTCAAACATTTAAGTGGGAAAAAGACTGAGGCTCTCACAAGTTTAAAAGATGTACGGCATTATAAGCTTGTAAGACTTGAATTTAATATATTATGCAGCTTTAATAAATTGTTGAGAGAGTTGTTTTCATAAATGTTAGATTTTAATAAGACCGTAACGTATACCGGGAAAAACAAAAACTTACATCTCCAATTAATTAGAAAGGAAAAAATTTGATGTGCTTTTTCAACCCAGTTTATTTGCGATTTTTATTGGAAGAAGTATAATAATCTAGAATGTTCCATTATCAACAAAATTCGTATACCTAAATATTCTGATCCACAAAATAATATCTTGCTGAAGATTATACCGAGTGCTGAGGAAATCTCTAAATAATGAGTTATTTTTAGTCAAGAAGCGGTTTAAGATTCGCAGACTCGACGAGATCCTTGTAAAAGCAAGTCTGTTTAATAATTGGACGATATTATTTTTTGTATAAGTTGTGAAAGTCTGTTTCATTTTGATCGGTATTTTTCAGTTACGTATTACATAAATTACAATTGGTACTGTGGTATTGTAATTCATGAGAGCTGGATTTATAATTCATTGGAAAGCAGTTTTTTACCATTTAAGGATTAATGTGTGTTTATGAATGATTAAAATGATAACATATATAAGGTGTCATATTTTGATGCCAAAATGGTTTTACCTTTAAATTTTTTGTAGTGTATAAGTTAATTTTAGATCATTTGTATTATGAGATATGAAGTTTACCAGTTTAAATGAAATAGCTCACTATAGGCAGAAAGTTTTGATGAGTAGTTAAGTCACAAGCAGTTTTCATATACTAACGACTCTGCATAAGTTCTTTGATTAAGGCGTTTCTATAAATACGTAAATATGTAAGTATCCATCCTTACACTGTGCTTTAAGTATGTGTCTAGAATGTTGGCCATATTCTATTTCAATTAATAATAATTTATTGCAGATAGAAGTTGTAGAATTTATAAGGTTATAGTTTTTGAATTCATCATCATCATCAGCTGGAAGACGTCCACTGCTCGACAAAGGCCTTCCCCAAAGATTTCCACGACGATCGGTCCTGCCCTGCCCTCATCCAACGTATTCTGGCGATCTTGACCAGATCGTCGGTCCATTTTGTGGGGGGCCTACCAACACTGTGTATTCCGGTACGTGATTGCCATTCGAAGACTTTACTGCCCCAGAGGCCATCTGTCCGTCAAACTATGTGCCCTGCCTACTGCCACTTCTGCCAATTTTTGAAAAACAATCATGTAGCCAATTGTACTTACTTATTGAAGATTTCTCCATGTGTTCTCTAATACACATATTTGAGCATTATTAGTTATTACAAACATTTTAATTCAATAGAAATCATATTATATTTAAATATACTTAAGCTTCAAAATTACCAATAATTAAAATGAAAAAAACTTGAACTGTCTAAGTTCAATCAGACTTTGAGTACTTTGCAACTAAAATAAAGATTACGTCCACCAAACGCAATAATATTTGAATGGGAAATCTCGCCGATTCTTCTCTTTGATCAAGAAGGTATACGAGTATTAATATGTTACTAGATTGTCTTTCATAACAACCATGATACGTCAATAATACTGAAATATACCCTAATCTTGGAATTTTTATCATTTATGGAAATATCTAAAAAGGCCATCTGCATAGATTATATAGTAGAAGGCTCCTTAGCACATAATGCCGGCTAGATTATGGGTACCACAACATGGGTGCCTTTTTCGGCCGTGAAGCATTAATGTGTAAGCATTATTATGTTTCGGTCTGAAGGGCATCGCAGCTAGTAAAATTACTGAGCAAATGAGACTTAAAATCTTATGTATAAATATGACGATCCGTATTTTTGGGTTATTTTATAATCCTGAGCGGCACTGTATTGTAATGGGCAAAGCGTTTCAATTACCATCAGCTGAACATCCTGCTCGTATCATCCCTTATTGTAATAAAAGAATATACCTCTTTGTCTATGTGTTGTTTAGTTCAAGACGTCATAGCTTCAAGTGGTCTACTAGATCAGAGGCAAAGTAACAAGTTGCTCGCATCCAGAATGAAGTTATAATTTAATAAGCTTGCGAAATTATTCAGTTGCTGAGTTTATATTAAGTCAATAGTTTTAGTGCCTGAGGGGGTTAAATTGTGGCTAAAGTTGGAGAATTCTTGCTCCAAACAATTACCTATGAGCTGTAGATATATTGAGAGTATACTAATATACAATGAATAGGTGACAGTTTTCTTAAAATCGTAATTTTGTCTTCTAGAAGTCCCTGATAGGCAAATGGAACTGGCCAGAAATTAGAAAGATATTGGGATCTGCGTGATCGTCAGTTTCTTCCAAAAATACAACTATTCATGCAAACTTATACCTTTTTAAGTAGGTATATCATCTATATACATATATCTAATATACGGAACTGACTGCCAGCCACAAGTAAGGATATCATCCCCACCATCTGGATGTGTGGCGGTCCTGGTGTTGCAGGAGATTGTGGGCGGCGGTGATCACTTAACACCAAGTGACCCGTAAGCTCGTTTGTCCTCCTATTCCATAAAAAAGAGCCTTCACTAGTTGGAGAGGAACTGGAAGGAAGAGGTGGTTTGAGCTTAAGTTAGAGTTTAGTATTATAATAATTATGAACATTGTAGAATGTTATATAATTTAATGTGAGAAAAACTGTGTCATGAGACACAACTTTATAAGTACCTCTTCTTTAAGCTTCAATAGTTAAATTTTATGTTGAGGAATAAATGAATATGAATTAGTCCAGCTCATTAACATCTTAGTTGCAAGTTAGAACGTTCAACTGGGAATAATCAACTTGCATAGTGCTTTTGACAGAATTAGTCATCCATTTAAAAGTGTGAATAGATTAGTTGTAAGTTAAACGGTAGCTTTCATTCTAATATAATAAGGTAATTTCTCTTGTTAACATAGTTTTTTTTTGTAAAAATAAGGGATGAGATGAGCAGGACGTTCAGCTGATGGTAAATGATACGCCGTACCCATTACAATACAGTGCCGCTCAGGATTCTTGAAAACCCCAAAAATTCTGAGCGGCACTACAATTGCTCTCGTCACCTTCAGACATAAGATATAAAGTCTAATTTGCTCAGTAATTCACTAGCTACGGCGCCCTTTAGTCCGAAACACAGCAATGTTTACACATTACTGCTTAGGCGCCGTTGTGGTACCCATAATCTAGCAGGCTTTCTGTGCAAAGGAGCCTCCGATAAATGTGAGATTATTGACTTTAATGACATGAGAGTTAAGATCCTTGTGAATTTTGGATGCTTATAGATAATCCCTTATGAAATAAATAGCTAAAATTTCATTCATCAACTTTTCGAATTGAAAACTTCTATTAGCCCACCGCACACATATTTTTTCGTAGGTAGGTTAGGCTGATCCGTCACGCTCTGAGGTGAAAGCTGAGCGGATGCGGATATACATTGATTTTTTTTTACAAAATATGGGTGTAGAAATAAAATAATAAGAATGGTATTGTTGTTAATATTTTTATTTATTATTAGTAGTAAATAAAAATTCTTATATTAACAATTCTTATATTTGCAATATTGATTTTTTAACAAAATTGCCGTCTTCTCGGGGTAGTATCGAATATCAAGCTTTATTATTTTGACTGTACTTCCAGTGTAAAAACAGAGGCAGATCATTTTGAAAGGACATTAAAAGGAGCGATCTTAAATATTATGTTATGATGAAACTAACCTGCCTCAGTTATTTCCTTCGTCAATTGTTTTACTTTACTGGAGCTCTTAAATCAACTCAACTCTTCTGGGTGCATTAATTTTAGGTGATTTTTTTAAAGACGAGGTGGTACGGCCTTTGCGAGAGTAGGCGTTGGCCATTTTCATTTGCTTAAAATAATTCAAAATATTACTTAGTGTCGGTATTGAGGTTGTAATTTACTTGTAGTAAATAATTATATAAGCTGCAGAAATCTCCATTGAGACACAACGCACGCTGTTTTTTACAATAACATTAATCGAAATATGAATATATCGGTCTTAAGGGCGCCGTAGCTAGTGAAATTACTGAGCAAGTGAGACTTAACATCCTAAAGAATAATTGAGAGCAAAATTCAAAGAAATTAACATCTTGACTATTGCTTCTCAATATATTCTTGATAATGTAATGTATGTTGAACGTATACAGAATAAGTCCCTTAGGTTCATGTATCTCAAGCAGTTTGGCGTATATCCGGGCTACCCATTATTGTATCCTACTTTGTTTCTGGTAGGCATGGTGGGTTATTACAAAATTGAGGTTAGAAGAGAAGTCGCTTTTGCTATGTATTTACTAAAAGTAATTAGAGGTAAGATACACAGTCCTAGGCTCCTGGAGTCAGTACTGCTGTGTGTCCCTGACGAGTACGTAGGACGGCGGCGGCGACCACCGCTGCTGGTGGTGCCTCTTGCACGCACCAACCTTCTGCAGCGCGCACCGCATACGGGTGCGCTGCGGGTGCTCAACGCGATGTCCGAACACTTAGACCTGTTCTCTTGTTCGATGAGTGAACTCACTAGAGCTGCGTATTGTATATTTTGTATTCAAATAGAGTAATATTATCTAGTTAATTAAGTTTTTCTTTTACGAAATATGTGTTTCAGTTATAGTATTGTTATAACTTTCTTTGTTCATTACTTTGTCGCATTAGGTTAAACCTGTAATGATGGATGTAGTGTGGTTATATAAATAAATAAAAAAAAAAAAAAAAATTTCATAGGCATATAAGTGAATTTAGTAGAAACTGTAATAACCATAATGTTAACACCAGGAACGGCTAAGTCGAGTAAGTAAGTCTTTTGTGGGACGATGTATATGCTTTTACAACAAGATCCCAGAAAATGTTCAAAACAAAAGTATCACGCTATTCAAAAGAATTGTTAAAAAACGTTTGTGTGGTAAAGGTTACTTTAACATAAATGACTTTCTTAATGATACCACAGATTGGGAATGGAGTAACCACCCTTAGGCTATTAAATAATAAGTTTAATTGTACAATATTACTTTGTGAACATATTTAATCAATGAAAAAAAAAGCCCGCTGAGTTTGTTGCGCCCGTTCTTCTAAGGTCTGAGGCATTCATTTTGGAATGGGTGGCCGTTTTTGACATTCAATAATGATGTCATATCCTATTTTGAATAAAAATATTTGAATTTGAATTTGAATATGTCTCAAGGTGACGAGCGCAATTGTAGTGATGCTCAGAATTTTTGGGTTTTTCAAGAATCCTGATCAACACTGCATTGTAATGGGTAGGGCGTATCAATTACCATCAGCTGAACGTCCTGCTCGTCTCGTCCTTAATTTCATAAAAAAAAAATAATACGTTAAGCGGAGCTGAGCACGGAATGTTTGACTTAGAATTTAATTAATGATACACATAACAAAAGCATCGAAACTTGTCATCGAACGAAATCTTTGCTACAATTAGTCAATGAGCACGTGTGGATGGCATGCATCAATCGCCGACATAATTTCTTTCCTGCCGCAACTACTGTGACATCCGCATCCGCGTGCAACTCTGCATCGATTACTGCGGATGCGGATGTCCAAATTGATGCGAAAGTTACGGAATGACGGATTACGCAGATGCGAATATTCGCAACATCCCTGGACTCTAAAGTATTAATTATTTTGTCATTTTGAAGCTGACAATGTATTGAATTCACTGGTTTTCAAATCAGAGGTTTAATAATAATAAGTTGTAACATGAATGACACATAAATAATAGGATGTCACAAGATTAATACAAAATGCGTGTCGTAAATCAGGGCATGCTATTTGGTTATTAAAATACCACGTTTAAAAACAATGAATGGCAGTGACTCTTACAGTATAATATTCGAATCTATTTGACTCTGGAATAAATGTCCCAATAAATATGCTTGTTTCTCTGTCCCTGTTGCAATATTCGGTAATATTGGACTAGTTACTAAAGCTTTCAATGTGAATGTTTAACGAGCACCTTTCAATATGGGCTGTGGTCTTACTTCTAGCGGTATAAAGATATCTAAAAACGCGGAATAATTGATATAAGTTAAATGTCTATCAACATATTAGTATGTACATTCCACGTTCAAATCGGGTATTTTGCAAGACAAAAATTTATATTCTTATATTTCTCAGATCATTTATACGTCTAGATAGACTATGACAGCTGTGAAAACATTGAAAAAAATTGAGTTGAGAACTTACCTATATTTTGAGCAATTCACGCATACTTACACAAAGTGTCATACAAATCGTGGTCCTAGAAAGCTTCACTGACTATTCCCGCGATGGTAGCCGTACGTTTGTATGTATGTGTGTGTGTGTGTGTGTATGTGTGTGTGTGTGTGTGTGTGTGCATGTATGTGTTTGTGTGTGCATATATTTATATAAGTAAACCTCCTATAACTTTTAATGGCATGACCGATTTCATCGCGGTTGACGCCATTCGAAAGGACTTGACCATACTTGAACACAATTTGGACCGATTCGGACCGGTAGGTTTTGAGAAATCTCAAAAATACTACAATAAACAAATCCACTGTGTTTTTTTAGAATAACCTTTAAACGGCTTTACCGATCGATTCCAAAAAATAATCAGCTCTTAACATCAAAAATCCACGTCAAGCGCCACCAAGCCGACCAAAATCGGTTGATTCGTTCGTGAATTCGAAAGAAAACCGAACAAAAAGTGTTTTTTCAGTCAAATATGTAATGGCAAAGATCGATTAAATAATTCCGAAAAATCCGGCGTTTATAAACTAAGTTGTGACACTTGTAACGGGGTATATATAGGTCAAACAGGTCGAAATTTCGAAATTAGATTAAAGGAACATATTGCCGCATTTACGAATAATCATCCCGAAAAATCACACTTCGCGAAACATTTAATTGATACAGGTCACTCACTCGGAAACAATAATAATTTTAATATTTTACATACATGTGAAAAAGGATTTCGCTTAAATGTGTTAGAGCAATTAGAAATAATAAAACACAAAAATAACAATATGTTTACATTGTTGAATGAACAAACAAATTTAGTCCCATCACCTTTGTTACGTGTCTCTTCCGGGGGTAATACGTCACAACAGCCGACCAATCACAGCGCGTCATTTCATGGGACGAGGGTATAAAAGATCGGCTACCGGCTCATTTGATTCAGTCTCGAGCCAGATTTTGGCGAGACAACACGCCCTGAGGATGCCTCGTGTAAAGGCGAAACACGTGTCGAATTGTTTTAAAAACAAATATTGGCGGAATTAACACTAAAGAAAAAATAAATAATTTGTATAATTATGGATTTGCGCAAAGTAACGCCTAATTCAATAAATTTTCTTAAATCAAAGTTTCAAAACTTTATAAGCTCTAACCAAAGCTAGAGAAACCTCCACGGAATTCCACCCATGCTGGATTTATTATGGTCAATTGTTAATAAAAGTGTTTGCTTACCGATACGAAATTTGGAATGATCATAGGCGTGTCCCTATTCTTAAAATTCTTATCTTCAAATTCTTATAAACCATTCGTCATATTTTGTATTTCGTAAATCCAGGCCCGAAAATATCACAAACATACACTACGGCCCATCAGCAATTATCCAATATAAAATCTTCTCTGTGGGGATCAAACTGTGGCGTGAAGCAGTAATGTGTTAACATTACTGTGTTTCTGAAGGGAGCCGTAGCTAGTGAAATTACTGGGCAAATGAGACATAACATCTTACATATATGTCTCAAGATGACGAGGGTAATAACTAATAATTATAGATCCGCTCAGAATTTTTGGGTTTTCAAGAATCCTTATAATAATATATAATCCAAATAACAATTTTAGGCAGGGCGTATCAGTTACCATCACCTGAACGTCCTGCTCGTCTCGTCCCCTATTTTCATAAAAGAAAAACTCACAGCTCGTTTCTTGAAAGACTCGAATGCACTTGACTAAGAGCCCCACAAAAGAAAATGTTATATCCATCTATATTTTAATTTGCCTTTTTTTAAATATTAAACGCTGTAAATAGCGACCTACATCGGTATTTCCCCACGCGGCTTAGCTAGATTGCACAGGGCACAGACTGGCACGGTTCCATACTTACTGTGCATTTTTATTAACATTTCCGATGTTTATAGCTTCATTTTATACAGACTTTACTTCCTGAGCTTCCGAACTATAATATAAGTTTACTTTTTAAGATACGTACACTATTTAAATTTTTTGTTTAAAGAAGTATCTACTTAGTCTTAAGCAATGACATCCATCATATATGAGACTATTTTTTTTGGATTTTGATTCAATTGTTTCTTATGTTTTGAGTTTGATTCTTTTAAGGATTCTGTTCTGAATGTGAACCCTGTAGCTTTACTATCAGTTCGTCTATCTATCAGCAGGCTACAATTTTATACGGCAATTGGCCAGTGGAAATTTTGACAGAATTTGTATAAAATTTGTCTACAGAATGTGTATATAGTATGTCTGCAATATGATAAAATGCAAGATGATGCATTGAAATAAAAATAAAAATTACGTAAGTGTTTGAATAGGACCCATAGTTATATTGTACATTACCTTCTGATCGGAATACTTCGTATGCCAGTTAAACTCGCACTTCGCACCAAACTGGTAAAGCTAAGTGAAATAAACTTTTAAACTTCTTTTAAATTAATGAATTGGAAAAATAAAAATAAGAGCTCCTTCGGAAAAAGAAGAGCTTAGCCATTTCGGAGGTGTTTGGTAACAAACACCGAGACACGAGAAATTGATATAATATAATATATTGTTATCGAAAAAAATATTATCTTATCAATGATAATTAATTAGTTTTTATTGTTGCCGTTATTTTTGGTTTTCATCTTATTTGTTAAAGTTCGGAAATTTTTTATCGTACAAAAAAATGGCAATTTATATTACATAAAAAATTTAACCCTTCAGAACTATTACAATAATTTTACATTAAACAATTTATCTCTCAGAAAAATCAACTTTCATTCTTAATTTCAACGACTGTCTTACGAATTTTCGATCAGGCCACGTGTCCTGACGCGAGTTTAAGATTTTATACCCATCCCAAGAAAAGTGCTCAACGCCGCTGAAGACGTTTTCACCTCAAAATATTATTACACTTACTGAAAGCGCTAACTACGGCATACAATTTTGTAGCCACTTACTGCCGTATAACTATAAACTATTAAACCCCTTACGTCAACTTAATTTCATGCTAGCTGTATTTTAAAGTGTATTGTGTTATAAAATACACCTTCACCATTCTTGGAAACTTTGCGACCTTTCATTTTATGTTTTATGCAGAGTTAAATCATATTGTATTTTTTTATTGTCCTAGGACACGCGTAGGGACTGTATTTGATAACTTGAAGAAACTATATTTGTTATTTTTTACATTCAAATAAATCAAATCAAAATCATTGTAATTAATTTGACGGGTACTCCCGTTATATATTTTATTAATTTGATGCCGATATTTCGATCCAATTGCATGAACAGTTCCGTCGTTACCACGTTTCATGCAATTGGATCAAAATATCGGCATCAAATTAATAAAATATATGTCGTGAGTACCCGTTAAAGTTCCGCGATGATATGAGTTTAAGATCAAAATCACTTTATTCATAAACAATTTGTTATGTTTTTGAAGTGATAGCCCTCACTTCTAGGATTAAAGCCACAACCTGAGAGTTGAACAAAGCATACAAGATTTTATAACGATACGTCACTCGAACACTGGCACGGAACGCCAGAGGTCGTGGGTTCGAGTCTCGCATCGTTCATAAAATTTTGTTTTTCACACTTTATTCATTTAGTTTTCTTTTTTACCTCGTATTCGGAAAAGGTTTAGCTTTTATAAGAAGAATTGGCAAGAAACTAAATGCCACTCTTTTAAGTAAACAGTTACAGATTAATCGCTTTATAAATCATTTCAATTACAATATATGAAAAGCTTTGTAACAAAAATATTCAATCGTCAATTACTCAATGCCTTAAACAGTCAACAAAAAGAAAATGGAAGATAATAAGTGAAAACAGAAGAGATATTGAGTTGAGAGTTATATGCATCAATCCATACACACCGTAAATAAATATAACTTTTATACGACCATTTAGCAGCACTTATAAAAAACTAGCTGACCCGGCGAACATTGTTCCGTCTTAGAGGCAATAAATGAGCTGAATTTTGATTTAAAGCAGAATTTAATATCAATATTTTAATAGGATAATAAATATAAGGAAATAAAAAAATCAAGTTCGTTAATGATTCTTTATTGGCTGTGTAATTTGGTGTTTGGGTTGCACTCTTCAGTGAAGCACCTTGTGATAAACGCCATTTACCGTTTTATTATCATACGCAAAGCAAATAACGCAGATGGTCTACCATCCCGTGAACATGCCACTTATAATTCATTGAACATGGGAAATGGATTCTAGATTCAGACCACAAACTTTCAAGGATTGGGCTTAAGATTTGAATGGTCAGGGCGAATGCGAGACGGATCGGAAAGGAAAGATTTGCGGGCTAACTCGACATGCAAAATGTTCATGAAGTAATTGCTGCAGATCTTGAAGAATTGCTATTATCATTGCTGCATTGATCTCTTGACATCGATCAAGTTATTCCTCCATTTTGCCCATGAAGTATAATTGTAAAAATTTATGCTGTGCATCTTAACTTTAATTTAAAGAACGTAAAGCAGAATTTCTGCTAACAGTATCATCCTGCCAACAATAGTAGCGCCCATTCACGAGCATGACGTATGGGCCAACCAGGGCCTCCTTCAACAATATTTTTGGGTAGGGAACGACCCGCCCCACGTCACCACCACAAGCAGTTACATATAAGCGAGCATGACGAAGCCTGTTGCTGTGCCTGAAATTATGTTCATCTACATATATTATAATGTAATACTCAATAAATACCTCTGCTTACAATTTGACCATTTTGATTAACCATTATCTTAGAGAATATCTCTTACAGTTCCATTCAAAATCCCCAGACATCCATTCACCCTAGAGTAGAATTAATTACATACTAAACATTTTTATAAATCAGAAAATAAGTTTAAAAGCAAGATATTGTCACCATACATTTCCTAAATATTTGTTTCAACAGTAAACTGTAATCTTTAACATGCACTTTTATTAATTTTTATATTACGTTTTTTTTTTTCACTTCTTTAAAATTAAAATAAAACCTGTTAATATTTTTTTATGAAAATAAGGGACGAGACGAGCAGGACGTTCAGCTGATGGTAATTGATACGCCCTGCTCATTACAATGCAGTGCCGCTCAGGATTCTTGTAAAGCCCAAAACTTCTGAGCAGCACTACAATTGCGCTAGTCACCTTGAGACATAAGATGTTAGTTCTCATTTGCCCAGTAATTTCACTAGCTACGGCGCCCTTCAGACCGAAACACAGTAATGTTTATTACTGCTTCACGGCAGAAATAGGCGCCGTTGTGGTACCTACCCATAATATAGCTGGCATTCTGTGCAAAGGAGCCTCCCACTGGTAAAAGTTCCATGCTATAAATTTAATTAAATTTTTTATTTGATCTCATAATCATTATTGTTATATTATCTATATTATTTACATGTAACTGGATACAAATTTTACTTTTTATTAACCAAACTGAGGTGATGTGTACATCTATTTTGTCACGTGTTTGTTCCTTTATTAACTAACTCATTGATTGTTAAATATCTATCTAAAATATATCATGATGTTAATGTTACATATAATTAAATAAAAAGAAAAAGACGATATTATGAATCCAAGCACTAATAATAATTTGAATGGAAAGATTCACGTAAATAAAACGTGTGACGTTGTGTTAACAGCTTCGTTCGCACCATCAATCCGCGTCGGCCGACCGATGTTTAAAATTTCCCAACATTTTAGTTTAACATTTCCTGTGTTTATAACACTATGTCAAGATTTTCGCGCGTGGAACATAAATAAACGTTAATGTGGTTCATTAATAAAGTTTTTCTTAAAGTATCATCTTCACCAACGTCTCCATTCTCTAAGAACTTGGCATAAAATAACGCCTTTCGGTGTTAGTACAGAGTCGCATTCTTAAGTTCTTCGGTTACGTCTCTCGGCGCGAAAGTGAGTCCATTGAGCGCCTTGTCGTGCAGGGCAAAGTGGAGGGTACCAGAGGGCGAGGAAGATCGCCAGTCGCCAGTCGAAGGTGCAATGAACTAACCAAATTAAGTCTGATGTGGGCGGTCCATAGAACGAGTGTAACCAGGCGAATTACATCTGCCCCAAAAGATGTCACTTCGTAATGACCACGACTGCCAAGAGAGTAACGAAAAAGAAGAAGATCTTCTTCAACTTTTCAATGCATCCAAAGCGTTCAATAAAAAAAAGGGTGTGTGTAAAGGTGTACACACGTAAGAAGTAAGATTTACATTCAATTAGTATCTGCAGTGAATGTATAAATCCATTGAAATGAGCAAGTATTCGTAATTATGAATGTGAATCAAGTAGACATTATTTTTAGACGTATTTTCAGTTTCAAGTTCTAGTCAAACTTCAAAGCACCATCTGTACAGTACACCTAAATATATTTTTTTTCTATTCTAAGAAACGCGAAAATAATGGTGATGAATTATTTACTTCTTTGCGCATTCTTTCAATTATATTATATCACTTAAGGCTTTTAATTTGCTTGTCCTAAAGGAAAAAATAATATTCATGAAATGCTCAAGCGAATTAAAATAATAAGGATTACGAGTATTTGTGTAAACAGCTTTCCAATTACCGGTTTATAATTGCCCATTTTTAAAGTATTAAAATGGACAAAGTATTCTTTCCTTAAGAGATATACATTTATTTATTTATTTATAGCTTTATTTCCTTACATCTATACATTTAGATATTAACTTATAAATTGTATTTGTTAATATGTGTAAGTATTTCACAATTTTAAATAAAAAATACCAATTTTGTTAGTATAATTAGTTATTATTTTCGACATAAGGACCGCCCTTAGCGGTAAAAGTCTCCTCCACTGATTTCAACTTGTTCCTTTCTCTTGCAATTCTTGTCCACATCTTTCCTGCTGTTTCTACTATGTCATCGCTCCATCTCTTATTTCTCACATCACTCATATTTACTGATACTTAAAATAAAATCAGGTGATCTTCAAACAAATTATAAATAAACATTAAAATCACGCTCACGTGTTGGATTTATCAAACGAAATCACTCAATCACTTTTACTATAAATTCACTTGGATTTGAATAAGACTTTTAATTTTATCACTTACTAACTAATATATTATTCTTTACGTCACTATACTGAACATTGATAAAAAACACCATGCCGCGTAACCGCAAATCGCAAGTGACGACATTGCTATTAAAATTCTCTCATACGTCGATAAAGAAGTTTCACTTTAAAAAAGCAATGGAGACTTATTGTAAATAATTTTTGTACAATTTAATATAGTAGGACATGACAATAATACGTTGGTTCTTGGCGGGTGAGGGATGAACCGGAGGCTCCGTGGTGAAAGTTTTTTTTAAAGACGATAAGGGACGAGACGAGCAGGACATTCAGCTGATAGTAATTAATGCACCTTGCCCATTACAATGCAGTGCCGTTCAGGATTCTTGAAAAATCCAAGAGTTCTGAGCGCCACTGTAATTGCGCTCGTCACCTTGTTGCCCTATAATTTCACTAGTTACGGTGCCCTTCCGACCGAAACACAATAGTGCTCATTACAACTTTACGGCAGTAAAAGGCGCCGTAGTGGTACCCAAATCTAGTTGGCATCCTGTGCAATGAAGCCTTCCACTGGTAAATATCCTTAGTCGCCTCTTACGACACCCATCACCTTGGACTCCCTATTCTTTTTATGCCCCGGAGAAGCACAGGGCAGACCCATAATGTTACAAAAGCTTTTGTTTATGCGTCAAATTTGTGTTACGAAATAAAAAGTTATTATTTATTGCGTTAATAATTTTATTAATTGCGTGTCAAATAGCTATGACGTAATATTTATTGTGCTTATCACGTTTTTTATTGTATTTAATGTGTTTTATTCAGTAATTGATATGATTTAAATTACTGTATAAAAAAAGGAAAAAAAATGTCGCATTTTTTGTTTTACTTGCAACTAACTTCAAAATGTAGTCGCGAAATTTTATTGTATCTTTGCTTGTATTCTTTTGATTCCAAGCTTTATTGCTAAGGATGTATGCGATGCCTATGCGGTTTTTAAAATCTCAGTTATTAACAGCTCTGGGAATTGACCTTAAGGCGAAGAGAAAGCAGAAAACAAACAAACATGGTGTTTTTAGACAAGTTTTGTGGTAAAAGTAAAGCATTTCGAGCTATGAACACTATTTAATCCTGTTACACATATCCTTAAATCTTATTTGTAGGTTGCTAATGGTTGCTGTTGGTTATAGTTAACACTGCCGAGCCTTTTTGAATTACCACTTTTCTTTGAAGTTAAACAAGTTTTTTGGCAAGGCGTGACGCATTTTTTTGGTACTTCTCTCAGGAAAGTTATTCTTATAACTTGTACTTTTTTGTGTAGGTTCATTTATTCAGATTAGTAGTGAATAACGAGGGTTGTAAGCATATAAACTGTTTTCCACGCAAAAATTTTGAAAATATTGGGTTTGTTACATAGATGGCGGGCCGGCAGCCGTGAACTCATATCGCTCAAGGTCGCTGGCATTTAGTGTCGCCTTAATATTGTAATATTTGAATACCTTAGTATTTAATAATTGATTTTAGTTAATAGGTTTAATAGGGTCGATATTGTTTTATTAGAGACAATTTTGTGTTACAAAATGAAATACAGATTCATGAATAATATAATTAAATTTATTATTTGCGTGTCCAAAATTGTGACGAAACGTTATGTTGTGTTCATCACCTTTTTATACTAAAGCATACAAAATTTTATATAATTTTACTATATATTATTCAATAAGTGAGAAGTATTAAGTTATTTACTTTATACTTGAAATCAGGGCCGGATTTAAACTTAATGCCACCCCTGGGCACCGGAAAAAAATCCGCCCCAATACTGGAATTTTACTTGAAGTAAAAATATAAAATACTAATTAAATTTCTTTAATTCCACAAAATAAAAAAATCGATTATTATTTTAAATCTCCAAGGAAATAAATTGATTAAATCTTTTTTATTATTAATTTTGACTAAACGTGCCGAAATTATAATTTACAAATAATGGGTTAACTGAATTTCTTAAATTATCAATAAAACCAAAAGTGGGCAATCTCGATAAGACTAAAATTTTTTTTAACTTTGCCGCCAACTGTAAAAAATTGCCGCCCTGAAAAATTTGCCGCCCTGGGCACTTGCCCCAACTGCCCCTAGTGTAAATCCACCGCTGCTTGAAATGTGACATCCTAAAATATACAACACTAAGAAAATCACGTAAAAATTATATTCCCAACCGGCGGCTTAAGTAGAAATATATTCAGCAATTCAAAATTCATAACACTTATAAAACTCAAAAGCATCAAAATATGTCATATTGTCAAAAAATAGTGATTGAAAGATTTATAATATGAATGCTTGATGACCGTTGAAGCACTTTGGGTAAAAGGTTTAACATGTTTTTCATAAAACATTATCAATTATAGCTTCGATTTGTTTGCTATATTTAAATACAGAAACATTGTAAATATTATTTTATATCCAATATAATATATTATCTTTTTTAATTAATAACGATGTCATTTAAAGCTAAATTAATTAAATCACTCGATTCTGTTGCAGCAATTTAAGATTGTAGAAAATATTATTATTGTTGTATTTTACTTTCATTATATACAGCAGCTCGAATTGTCGTGGACCCAGTGCTCTGTGAAAGGCTAGATCAATTGGCATTGCGTGGAGACGTCGCTTCATTTTGTGTCTTATACCACATTTATCATGGGGAGTGTTCCGAAGAGCTGTTTTATCTGATTCCTGCCGTTCAATTCCACCTTCGCATGACACGTCACAAATTAGGATATCATCCCCACCATCTGGAAGTGTGGTTTTCAAGGAGCTTTCTTCCACAGGAGCTTCCTCGTGCGGTGTTTCCGGGACGGTGTGATAAAGGTTACTATAACATAAACGAGTTTCTTAATGATACCACAGATTGGGATTGGAGCGATCGCAGTCAGGCTGTTAAATAATAAGTTTAATTGTATGTTATTACCTGTAACCATATTTTTTATAAGAAAATAAGAAGCCCGCTGTTTGTTGCACCCGTTCTTCTCAGGTCTGAGGAATACTTTTTGGAATGGCTGATAGTTCTTCACTTTCAATAACTGATATCACAAAATATTTGAATTTAAAATTGAACAAGAAAAAATATCAAAGAAATCAGATAAAAGTTTTATTATAATTAAAAATTTATCTCGATGGACTTTCAACGGTTCGGCGTCAAATTTCCAACGACAGTTTAATCCACTTATAAAGTAATTTAATTAATTGTGACTCAAATATCTTAAGGGAGTGTTAATTATGTTTTTATCTCAGCTCCCAAAGTACTTTAGTTACCTGAAGGCTTCTTTCAAAAACTGAAGTTAATGTTATTTTAAATTCTTATGAAACGTGAGTTAAGTCAATAATGTTGATGACTTAAAACTTCGCAGTGCATTCACACGTGTCGCCGAACGACAACTTCCAATAAATAGCCTACCGATAATGTTGAGCTGCCATTGATACAAATCCAAAAAAAATCACGAGTTGCACTCCGGGAGTTCCTACAGAAGTGAAGACTTATTTTGGCGCGTTAGACAGTTTTTAGATTGGTACTAGAGTTATTGGGTTATGAATTGTATTTTATTTATGAACTGGATTGTATTAATTAATAGAAACTTTAAAATTCATACAAAAACATACATTTAAAACACTTACAAACAAATATTGGAAATAAAAATAATTATGGGTCCTATATCCTATCCTATTTCTGAAGTTCGACTAAACTGCACTCCATGAAGCAATCCCCATTAAAATTCGTTCATTAGTTTTGGAGTTCACTGGGAACAAACATCAGGACACTGCATTTATTTAAATAAGGAGGAAGATATCGCTATAGAAAAGGGCTAAGTGCCGAACGAATAAAACTTATAAGACTTTTGAAATCTTTTCAGTAATTTTTCCGTGATGAAAACACAAATGAAAAGCTCTATATGAAAACGTCATGCGTCATGCTCGTGAACGGGCGCTACTTGTGTCAGGATGATCCTGTAGCCGGAAACTCTTATGGTTTTAAAATTAAAAGTTATATTTTTTATAATTGCTAATAAAATCGTCACCTTTATTTATTTACGGTGTGTGTGTGGATTTATGCATCTACTGTACCATGGCCTAGTATTATTGTTGATACAGTAGTAGTCGGCCATGACTACTCAATAACTCTTGTTTTTACGTATTAATTTACATATTTTTTGAGTATTTGTAGTTTGAATATTATTGCTGCATCACTTTACATATATTGTAACTGAAATGATTTGTGAGTGAGTGACTCTCACAATGAGATTATTGCCCCTTCTTACTAAAGCTCAACCCTCAAAGGCGGCGGATATAAAAATAAAAGTCATTTCCTTGACCTGCTACTTACTTATTCATATTAAGTGGTTTTAATTTGATTACCCTTAAGGATTGCTAGCAAGAAGATTTTGATTACTGTTAGTAAGAATATAATATTAATATATAATATTAATCACATGTTTACGCAGATTTGTCACAATGTAAGTAGAGGTATTTGGAGTTTTGCATGATAAGTAGATTAGGATTCTTTTATTGTTGTTTCCTTGAGTTCTCGTAACAGGTTTCGTCATACTCACTTTAATATCACTGCTTGTGGCGGCGACATGGGAAGGGTCGTCCCCTATCCTAAAATATGGTTGAGGCGATGGCTGGCTCATGCGTCATGCTCGTGAACGGGAGCTGCTTGTGATGGCAGGATGATCCTGTTGCCGGAGACTCGGTTTCAGATTCTTAAAAGTTATTATATATTATATAATACTAAATTTTTATTTATAATCGCTTATAAAATGCTCACAGAATTCCTATATTTATTATTGATTTATGGTGTATGTGGATGATGCAGCTACTGTTCTCAATAACTTTTGTATTAATTTACATTTACTTTTTTGACTTACTCGTGTAAGACATTGACTATTTGACGTTTGAGTGTGTCTGTTGCATCATTTTACATATTATATTGTAATTGAAATGATTTGTATATCGAAGGAAATCTAAATCTTGATATAAAAGAGTGGCAATGAGTTTCTTGCTACTTCTTCTCATTAGCTCAACCCTTTACGAAGTAACATTCATAAGTGTTATTTGCGAGACATGAATAAAGTGGTTTTGAGTTTGAGTTTATCATTATATTTATAAAGATTACTAGCTGACCCAGCAAACGTTGTATTTCTATATAAAGTAATAAAAAAAAATCAATAATTCATATTTTTGGATTATAAAAATAGATGCAACGGATTCTCAGACCTAGCAAATATAACATACAACAATTATTGTATTCGATTGCCATCTTGCAAGCCTCTAGCGGATTTGTGGATGGAACAGAATAATATAAAAATCATGATACAAAATAGGTGTTGATCGTAGACGAGTTAAAATTTGAAGTTGTATGTATATTCTATTTTTAATGCAGAATTATAATAAAAAAAAATGTCAAAAAAATTAAATTTAGGGGTAAGTTTAAGGGTATTTACCCTTATTATTGGGAGGGGGGTATGAAAAATAGATGTTCACCGATTCTTAGACCTACCCAATGTACACACAAATATTCAAACAAATTGTTTTAGCTGTTTCGGAGGAATTTGGTAACAAACACCGGGACACGATATATACAATAATAATAATATTGACACACTTTTTACACAAATTATCTTGCCCCAAGTTAAGCATATATGTTGTGCATATATAGCCTGTGTTATGGGTTACAAGACAATGATATATTTAATACAATATACTTACTTAAACATACATAAATACATTTAAACATGCATGACCCGGAAACAAACATCCGATATTCATCATATAAATGCTTGCACCTACCGGGATTCGAACCTAGGACCTCTAGCTTAGTAGGTAGGATCGCTAACCACTCGGCTATACAGGTCGTCAAAATAAGGTAATCCTTGTTGACACAATTTATTCTTAACATAATAAGTATATGTAAAATATAATGTGGCTTAGATTTTGCACATAACGTTCAGTTCAATGAAGAGCAATGTTATACATCTAAAGAGTGTCACAGAAGCTTGAAACCATGAAACATATTCAGAATATTAAGTAGCTCTCCACCGATTAGTTTACTAAGACCTTTTGATATCAAGCTGTTCTTAACTTCGTTGAAGAGATTGTTACCAGCTAAGCTTAACTAAGTCTTCATGTTAACTTAGTATTAAATTATTTTATGTGTACCTGTAAATTTCCGAATGGCTTTTATCTATCTACAACATATGAATATTGACACACTCTTACACAAATTATCTTGCCCCAAACTAGGCATAGCCTGTACTATGAGTGCAAGACAATGATATATTTAATACAATATACTTACTTAAACATACATCAATATAAATAAACATCCATACTCGCAAACAAACATTCATATTCATCATTTAAATGTTTGCACCTACCAGGAATCGAACCCGGGACCTAGAGCTAAGTGGGCAGGGTCGCTTACCACTGGGCTATAGCGGTCGTCAATATAGTCCAGTGCCCCAATTAAGCACTATATATTTACAATAGCTAATTTTTTTTTAATGAAAATAAGGGAAGAGACGAGCATTCTTGAAAACCCCCATAAATTTTGAGTGGCACTGCGGCTACGCTCGTCACCTTGAGACATAAGATGTTAAGTCTCATTTGCCCAGTAATTCTACTAGCTACTACACCCTTCAGACTAAAACATATTAATGCTTACACATTACTGCTTCACGGCAGAAATAAGCGCCGTTGTGGTACCCATAATCTAGCCGGCATCAGTGCAAAGGAGCCTCCCACTGGTAGTGGTTACATGATTACATGTCGTAAAAGTTATTATAACGAGGTAGCGTACCAAGAAAAGTGGCTGAATTTCCGTTTCCAAATCAGTTGGCCGAAATAGTTTAGGTTTCCAGTAGCTTTATTGAGACGCGTAGACAGTAAGTTGAAAAATATCCGCGACTGAGGCACAATACAGTTATACCTTACCATACCTTACCATAGTTTTACCAGTGGCAGGCTCCCTTGCATAGGATGCCGGCTAGATTATGGGTACCACAACGGCACCTATTTCTGCCGTGGAGCAGTAATGTGTAAGCATTACTGTGTTTGGTCTGAAGGGCGCCGTAGCTAGTGAAATTACAGGGCAAATGAGACTTCTAATCTGAGACATCTAATGTCTCAAGGTGACGAGCGCAGTTGTAGTGCCGCTCAGAGTTATTGGGGTTTTTCAAGAATTCTTAGCGGCACTGCATTGTAATGGGCAGGGCGTATCAATTACCATCAGCTGCCCGGCCCTTATTTTCATAAAAAAAATACTGAGTTTCATATTTAAGTAAATATCCAGGCCTATTTCCACTCTATAAATTCTAACGTAGATCCACTAGATGAAGCCATGACTGAAGATTTAAAGAAGCATGTGAAGATTTACGAACGATGCGTTATATTAAATTATCGGCATATCTGTTGGGTGAAGAGTGGGGAGATCTAATACCGCATTGTCTTTAAGGATTGGGACTTCATTGTTTTATCCTAGAAGTAAGGAAAATTACTTCAACATTAAATAAAAAAAGTGTGTGGACTTATGTACGCACGCAAGAAGGTTGTAGAAAGAACAATATTGTTGTTATT
Source organism: Leptidea juvernica (assembly GCA_949711755.1). NCBI lineage: Eukaryota > Metazoa > Arthropoda > Insecta > Lepidoptera > Pieridae > Leptidea > Leptidea juvernica. Next base: position 5,212,086 of record CATIXQ010000034.1, on the reverse strand, counting down.
AAATACAACCAATGATAATATTATTATTCTTACTGCAACATTTAGTTAAGTAACGTGTAATTAAATATCAATAAACTATATTTCGAATAAAATTAGAGATATTTTTTTTAAACTTCTATATTGTTTTTTTTTAGTTTATTGGCCAATACAGAACAAATACATGCATTTTCATGAAATAAGTACCACGAAAACCTCACGGGTTTATTTGGGTATCTAGAGCCATTCAATTCTTTTTTTCCAAATTCTATTCTTTTTTCAGGAAGTATCTTTTAATGCGAGTTTTGATTTTCGTGGTATTTATGTACATTTCTTGCAGCTCTTTGGGCAGTTCGTTAATGTAATCTGGTATTACGTAATTGGCCGTTCTCTTTCCATATTTATTATTAATTTTTGGTAAAAAGTATTTGTGATTTGTATCAAGTTGTCGTAAGCCAAAGGGTGTGTTTTTTCGATTAACAGGGTGGGATTATTAATTTCGGTTTATTAATAGAAAATTTAGCTTTATCATACATATTCATGACACAACAATGTCCAAAGAGCTGATCATAATTTTCCTTATTTTTATTTAGTACAGGTTTTGGTACAATTGTTTTGAGTAAACTATGTATTGAGTTTTGAAACTATGTATTGAAATTAATTAATTTATTGTCCATTGGCTGTGGTCCACTAGAAATTTTCTATGAAAATAAGAGACGAGCAGGACGTTCAGTTGATGCAGTGCTGCTCAGGATCCTTAAGAACAAAAAAATCTGAGATACAATACAATTGTGCTTGCAATTGCACCGTGGGACTTAACATGTTAAGTCTCATTTACCCAGTAATTTCACAAGCTAAGGCGCCATTCAGACCGAAACACAAAAATGCTTACACATTACTGCTTCACGGCATAAATAGGCGCCGTTGTGGTACCCATAATCTAGCAGGCATCCTGTGCAAAGAAGCCTCCTACTGGTAAAATCAACATGTGAGTTTCAAGAGGCTTGGTAGCTGAAGTATGATACAAATTTTGATACAAGTGGTCTAGTTGACCTGCTAACGACAGGATGTCGAATTTGCGTGACGGAGTGCACGGGCATCGTACAAATCCACCCTGATAATTGGACGTAGTTCCTGAAAAACGTTCCAAGCCACAAACATCACATTTTAAGGAATTTGTGTTTAAATTTTAATTTATATTAGTGTATTCCATACATGTGGGTTGGACTCCTAAGTCATGATGTTATTTAAAGAGTGACAGTAGGGCTGCCATTTTTTGTCAGTCCGTTAATACGAATCACGACGACATGATTGTGGTTTGGAATGTTTTTCTGGATTTACGTCCAATTTATCCCTAACGCGTCCAAGTACATAAGCTCAAAAACCAAAAAATCTTTTACAAAAAAACAACCGCCTTCAAAAACACTATTCCAAAACAATAGATATATTGTGCACTAAAAAGTATAAAAATAATTGCGTGTTTTTATACAATCTAATTAATTATCTTATTCTAGTTACGATTATTGTAATTGTTGGAACTAACAAACAATTTGTCTAAATATGTGTAAATATACTGAATTTTTCAATGCAGCAATGAACGTAAGTACATTGCAATTTGATTACAGACAGTGTTCCATTACTTTGTCATGGATTCCGTAATCAGAACCTAACCAAACTCTCACCAAACTATCGTTGAAGTATATCTTTCCAATAAAAAAATAATCATCGAAATCGGTTTGCGCGATATTGAGTTATTTTTCAATTTATCCACTTTGCTATACGTATGTATAGCAAATTTAAGACTCTTTTATGGTTTTCTCCTGAATGCCATGGTCAGATCTGGACCAACATTACAATGGGACCACACGGGAAGCACCAGCTTTCAAACAAAAAAAGAATTATCAAAATCGGTTCACCCAGTCGAAAGATTTGAGATAACAAACATTAAAAAAAACATACCGACGAATTGAGAACCTCCTCCTTTTTGAAGTAGATTATAAAGTTAAACACAAAAACAGAATGTTAGTAACAGTTACTGTTACGGCTTAGCGTAACTAAAATAGAAAACCAACAATTGTTCAAATGGAATATTCATTAAACTCCGGATCAATATAAACATGGCAGTCAGTTTAAGCTGTCGACAAATGTTTACTGTTTATGTTGCATTATTTGTATAACACCTTGCCGGTCCACGTAGGGCTTACACGAGTATATCATATTTTATGTTTACATTTCATAAACTGGTCTGAATTGTTGTTGAAGCATTTAATTTGTCTAATTTAATTTTATGTTAAAACTTCTAGTTGCCCGTTGAATTCGCAACTAAAAGTTTTATCTCAATAACATGTTTAAGTAGGGATTACAGGGAGAGTTGTCATACTGAAACATGCAGGACAAGCCTGTGTGCCATTAAGTTGGCAAAGCGACATCCCATGCACAGACGCAGGCCAAGAAAGGGAAGATATTAGTAGGATTGTACCGTGCATTGGAATATCATACATTTAATTAATCTTATATTTTTATATCAGATTTATATAAGAGCCATTCTAGTTCAAATTCAAATTCAAATAGTTTTATTCAAAATAGGATGTGAAATCACTTATTGAAAGTCAAAAAACTACCACCCATTCCAAAATGAATGCCTCAGGCCTGAGAAGAATGGGCGCAACAAACTCAGCGGGCTTTTTTTTTTCATCAAAAATATGTTTTAGAATTAAAGTAACATTGTACAATTAAACTTATTATTTAATAGCCTGAGGGCGGTCGCTCCACATACCTGTATAATTTTTTTTGTTAATTGGTGAGTGACTTTCCGTGGCAGGCTTCGTATAGCTTCCATGCTCGCTTTGGGCCGGTATCAACCACAGCGGAGATGAGAGGAGATGTATTTTGATAACCAATCAGATTTCGTTATTTCCGCATCTCCACTCCGCTTAGCTTCGGTAGAAATGGATCAATCGGAGAGGAGAGGAGATGTCTCATTTATTATAGAATTTTGTGCCGTGTCGAGCGATCACATGTCACAGGTCACATCTCTCCGCTTTGGTGGAAATAACTTGACAGCTTTGCGGCTTATCTCCTCTCGTCTCCTCTCCTCTCTCTTTTGGTGGACACCGGGCCTTAATATCTTTGCTGGGGAGAGGTCGTCTTCTATAATATATGGCGTTGTGAGCTTACTTGCGTCGTGATCTTACGAGGGACGCTTGGGGTGACTGAACGATCATGTCATAGCGAACTCTGCGTTGGTAATTAAGCCTTTACATAATAATTATTTGTGAGTGTCTTTCATATTATTACAATATCACCAATTTGTTTGTAATGTTTGAGTGCTACTCCTTCATCACCTACCAAAGACCTAATAGAGTTAAATTAATATTATGACTGTACAGTTTATTTGTAATACATAATAGTAATTACATTTAAGACATTGTTAACTCAAACTGTAAATTAGTTTATACCTTATTATTTTATTAAGTTTTCCTTTTTTGTGATTATTTAGTTTGAATATCAGCTCTTTACGCCTGAAACACAGGATTACCTAGTTCAGGCACAGTATTAACTAGCTCTTAAGTAAGACTTTTGTAATATTATTTTTTTGTAATTTAAAAATCGTTTAATAAATAAATTGAAAAGAAAAAAGAATAATAGTCTTTGTAAAATTGCAATGCTTTTATTGATAAAACAGTTTAAAATATATATAAGTATTAGCTGACCCGACAGACGTTGTTCTGTACAAAATAAATAAAATACTGATTTGTTATGAATTTATCAATAATATTTCATAACATTAAGAATTATTTCGTTAAATGCTTACTGCAAATGTCATGAGAGCTGCTGAAAACCAGTGTTGTGTTGGTGTCTTCTGCACTGACCAACAATATAGAGAGTCAGCTCCTTTTAGCAGGGAATCACGCGCCGCACAGTTCATTAATATTTTGTTTTTGTTTATATTTTAATAATTTTAATTTTAAATTTAATTTAATTTATTTTTTTAAGATTTATACTGTAAATTAAAGGTGTGTATTTTACTGTTAATAAAGTGTTTCTATTCTATTCAAAATATGCTCCCTGTTATTATAATGCAATTGTTTTACAGCCAGAGCTGTCAAGCAGTGCGTCAATAAATTGCCTCATCGAAAATATGTCCATAAAAAACAAATAATGGAAATAAAAATAATTATGGGTCCCAAATCGAAATAAAAACTACCCAATCTCTCAAGTTGGACTTAACTGCACTCAATGAAGTAATCCCCATTTAAATCCGTTCATTAGTTTAGTTGTCCATCGCGGACAAACAACGTGACACGTAATTTATATATATTAAGATGAAATGTTAAAGACTTTAACATATAATGGAATGTTATGTTTATTTACTATAATATTTTTTAATTCTGTGCGTACATAGTGCAACAAAAATAAAATTACAAAACATGAATCCAATCCCTGTTGTTCCAATAAATTGCGTTCGTTTAATAAAAGGCTTATTATTCATGTTTCCATGACGTTGTAATGAAAGCAGGGATTTATTTCGCGACGTTATTTTCATTCAGAACTTAATAACTCTTCAAGATTAATTTTGCGAGTGGGGGCGCTGTAGGCAGTCTAATACATTCAGCATTTTGATACCTTTCAGATTTGGTTTGATTTATGTGTTTTATTTTTAACGTGTATTGGTTTCAAATTATTTTTCATAATTCTTAGCGCTATGTTTAATAATCGTGAGACATTGGCGTCAAGTTATGAAGGAACTTAGATTAAGTATTGGTCCGCTGCGTTCCAACAGATACCGCACTACCTAAGAACAATAGCTTTTTTATTGCGGCAACTATGTGCGTGGCATCTTGACACTCAATGGCATCTTTAAAATTTTGTAACTTACGCTTCGTGTTATTTTATATTGAAATAAGATATGTGATCCCAGTGTTTTTCTTATTTCTTATAGTATTATTTTTACAAAGTTTTACCACGCACCCAGGCATTTTAGTTTCAATTATAAGCAAAGTTTAACAGAACATGTGGCACGTCAACTTCACACATTGTTCGAGACTGGCTCGAGTACGCCCACTTGGTCTTAGTATTAGTTGCCACGACTACGCCTGTGGTATTTAGTTGGAGCGCAGCAGAGACCAATCCTTAATACCTATCCTACGTATAGGACAGATATTTCAAGTAATCATAACTAATTACGTTATAACTTAAGACAATAGGACCTCTAGAGACTTACTAACTTGCTATCACACAGATCTCGCAACTTTTTTACGGTAGTAGACTACTTTGCGAGACTTGGTTTTTTTACAAGTTACGTTTTTGGTGGCTTTAAATATTATTCAAAAAAACAATGTTTATAATTGCCATGTACAATAAATACTAAGATTACATAAAATTTAAATGAGAGCTAGGATCATCCGTTGACCGAAACACTTGCCAGCGCTTGGGTTACCTAGCAGTAGCATTATTGAGGCGCGTAGAAAGTACCATCTACATTTTCCGCGCGTCCGGGCCCCAAAGGCCAAGTGTCTCGACACCAAACAGCACTAAGATTAAGACATTTTGAACTTCGATTATAGTTTAAACAATTTAGTATCCTAAGTGATCTCCCTCAGATCTGGGCTTAAAAAAAACAAATTAGATTTGTAACTACCGCCTAAGTGCTCTTACCAACTAAGCCAACTGCCTTAATGACGCACGATCCGTAAGAGTCTACGAGAAGGAGTTGGATTCTAACAGTGGGAGGCTCCTTTGCACAGGGTGCAGTCTAGATTATGGGTACTATAACGGCGCCTTTTTCTGCCCCGAAGCAGTAATGTGTAAGCATTATTGTTTTTCAGTATGAAGGGCGCCGTAGCTAGTGAAATTGCTGTGCAAATGAGAATTAACATCTTATGTCTCAAGGTGACGAGCGCAATACCGCTTAGAATTTTTGGGTTTTTTTAAGTATCCTGAGCGGCACTGCATTGTAATGGGCAGGGCTTATCGTCACTTATTGTCTTAAAAAATATTCGTATTTTCGCTCAACTCTCGTGTTGTGGTTATTCTCTGTTAATACACTAAATCTCAAAAGATTATTGGCTGAGTAAAACATTTCGCACAATTTCGGTTACTGTACGAATACGTAGCGGCTTGAGGTATTCCATCATGAATATTTTAAGCAATAAATCTTGAAATGGCTTAAAATATCGCAGCAATCACTCTTGTTTATTGCCAATGTAAATATCTTTGTTTGAATTGGCTTGAATTAGAAATGAGTTTCATTTATTTAAATTGCAATTGCTTATACAAATTACATCACATACGAACTACACCATACTTAGTACCCTTAGTTATTATTTCATAAAACCCTTTAAAATTAAGAATGAAATATTGGACCTTTTTGCCCCTACTACGGGGCAAAAAGAGACAGATGACAATGTCTAGAAAAACAGTAAAAATATATATTTCTATAATGATGAATCAACCAAGAATTGATCCAAACATAGTTCGATAGTTGTTTGTTTCTCTTGTGTTGTTTGTTTTGATGTAGTAGGTTTAGTTTTCGCAATATAACTGCTAAAAGTGAAATTGGACCTTTTTGCCCCGCGCTACCCTAGTACAATCAATCCAGGAATTAGATATAAGATTATTATAAAAAAAATTAAAACAATATTCAAGGCGTTCTTTTTAAATAACATGTATATTGGTTTAATAACTTTATTTCTTCTGTTGCCTTTCGTTGTCGAAGCCATTATTGGTGCGTAGCGTTTTCTGCTATTCGCAATTGAGTACTTAACTGTTCGTTATAAAGTTGAGTATTATTTACTTATTAATATATCATTTTATTTAATTATAATTTTCATCTCAGATCATTTCTTCTTCATTAATTATTTCTTCAGTATAAAAAATAGATGCAACCGATTCTCAGACCTAATAAATAAAATTTGTGTATTTAAAATAGCATACTATATAAACAGGATTAGTCCAGAAATCGACGTCAAGTTGGAATCGGGTAAAAGGCCAATAAGTACTAGAATAAAAAAGTTTTTAACAAAAAAACAGTTGACTCCAAAAACACTATTTCAAAACAATAGATATAATTTGCACTAAAAAGTATAAAAATAATTAAGTATTTATATACAATCTAATTAATTAATCTAATTCTAATTACGATTGTTTTTATTTCTGGAATCGGTGTCCTTCCGCCGCGACCCGCTCTCGCCTCTCGCCTCCTCATGACTCAAGCACATCTCACCTATAACTATGTATGTAGTAACAAACCTATCTTGGATGACACCGACTCCAAAAATTACAATAATCGGACCGGAAAATTAAAGAGTTCCCGTGGGACAGTTATAAACCTCAACTTTTTATGTAGCGTAGTACACAACGACTTATGCGCATTATTTACTAACATTTGGCATTTTGATAATTATATTGCCGGTCAACATCTTGGATACCTTTCATCCTGGAAAACTATCGAGTGGAAAAAATAAAATACTATAGTTTCTTATATAGGTTAGTGCACAACAGCTTATGCACCTAATTTAGTAAAATTTGTCAAGTTGATACCTTATATTGCCGGTAAAGCAATGTGTAAGTATTATAAAATTTAAAAATCCCATACAAAGGACGGGTTCCCGCGAGAAAGTAAAAGATTATAAAAATATAGTCCAGCATAGCGTTATTCATTTTATTCAATCAATTGTGTGTGACGGGCATCATTTCCACCTGAGGCAAAAAGTGAGAACGACAGGTCATTTAGGTCAGATATAATATATAGGTACGTCGTTACATACTAAACTTAATCTTAGAACCCTGTGAAAATCTCAGCCCTACCTTCTGGCTTTCCAAAGAAGTATCTACTCATATTATAAATACAAAAGTTGGATGAATGTATGGATGTCTGGATGTACGGACCTGTGAAAATCTCAGCCCAACCTTCTGGCTTTCGAAAGAAGTATCCACTAATATTATAAATACGAAAGTTTGTAAGAATGTATGGACGTCTGGATGTATTGATGCATGTTTGTTGCTCTTTCACACGAAATCTACTAAATGGATTTAATTGAAACTTCACAATAATATAGCTTACATATCAGAATCATACTTGCATAACAGATATGTAAAGTAGATAATCTCTGTCTATACTTTATAATTTGAACGAATATTTGAATAGTTATGACGATGACGATAAACAACCTAGTGTGCGATATATTGGTGCGGTCCGGTGGCAGGCGGTGGGACGGGCTTGCGGGCGACCGGACGGCTGTGGGTGAAGGGGTTATTAATTTTAAGCGTCTGCAGTTCCTATTAATTATCATTTTCAATGACTATCAACAAATCGCAGGGTCAAACCTTAAACGAAACAGGCATACATTTGGGCTTGCCATGTTTTTCCTAAGGCCAACTCTAATTGACTTGCTCAGGCGTTTTTAAATTGCAAAATCTGCATGTTTATGCTGACTGAAATAAATCATTTAATATAATTTAGGAGGACATAGGAATATATTGCAGTAACTACCTTTAACTTTTGCATTACTATCAAACATCATATACATACATCCGACCTATTTATCCTTACAAACTATCGCGTTTATAATACCGATTGGTGAAAACATGATAAAAATTCTTAGTACAAATTAACATACATTACAAAATATAGTTGTTTGAACTCTAATATATAGATAATAAATAATATATAGAACGGCTGGACTGATTTTCATAATTTTTTATTTGATGAATTTGCCTCCGTCCCGAATTGCAGAGTAATATAAAATCATTGAAAATTTTACGAAAAAAGAAAATACTTTCTTTCATTTAAAATCACTATGACAATTTTTTGAGGATTGGCAGCCTTTATCTCTGGATCTACTAAGCCGATTTTGAAATTTATGTTACGAATATACTATATACTAGCCCTAAAAATTAATATACTTTTTCATAGTAGTTATATTTGTAAAATACGTCGGAGAAAAAATCGTCGAACCCTGAAAATAAATTATATGGCAAAACAACGTTTGCCGGGTCAGCTAGTATTCAATATTGTTTCTGGCTTGACATCGACTTCTGGACCACCTGATTAAATTTGAACCTTGGGCATGAAAATCATGGATGACAATATTTCCATCTCATAATCGAATAATAATTTCACACATAAGTGTATAAGCACGTGGGTGACTTAAACTGATACGGCCTCACAAATGAACTTCTTATAAAGTTATGCCTGAGAATAAACCAAGAATATGCAAGAAAAAGTTTACCAATAGACATTTTGCTTACGAATGGTTTATTTGGACGTATAACAATTTCTGTGTTTATTTGCATGGCTGCTTGACATTCGGAAAACTTCAAAATTATCATTGTATTGACAGTACTGTCAGCGATAGTCAACATTTTGCATATTCTTGTTTTATTATCAGGTTTATTTTACTAAACTTTTTACCAAGTTTATTTGTGTCACCTGTATAAATACCACTGGACAGGCTGTTCCATACGTTTGAAAGCAAACTTTTTGTTCCTGTTTGAAGCGCCACTCGCGAGCGTCCAGAGAACTAATCTTGACGTATAATACAAATGGCTGCGAAGGAACGTACAATACTCTGAAGTATTTTTGCATTTTGAATTAATTTCGTTCGTTTTCCGTTTTATTTATACGTATAGAATCAACGTATTAAAGTACACAATTATTTTTGTAAATAGTTTCTCACCATCTATCGTTGTTTCCTAAGGTGGTCTTGAATAGTTTTAGTACCGCAGACTCTCGCTACATGGCCAACTGCGCCAAAATGGCGAATATCAAACAGGCTCAAAAGCACTTTGACAGCCGCCAGTCCAGTGATATATAGTAGAGGTCAGTATTGCAATATTATATTTATAAGTGACTTTATGTGAAATCTTATCAGAATTAATTTATTCAAAACAATATTTGTTATCAAATGCATCCGTCAAATTTACATCGTATAATGAATCCAACGTGGTTTCGAATAGTAATTTCCTATAGATATCATTTGACTAAATTAATAGCTTCCGAACTTGCATGAGTTGAAATTCCTATGCCACGTAATTATAAATTCCCAACACGCTGCTTATTTATATTCAGATTTACATTCAGTTCGTTATAATTATTTGAGTAAAGATGAAATATGAATTATTATACCCCAACTAATCGTAAATTGTAATGCATTGATTTTATGCAAGCCTGGTAGTTCCTTAATAAATTGGCTTACGGATGAGATTGCTTTTATTTTCAGAAGTGATTATAAATGGTCTTGGATAATTTATACGTCTATATAGAGCCTCTTTTTAGGCAAAGAAGGACAACAGGCCAGTTTAAATTATTTATTAATACAGCTTTACTCACGTTTTATCGGTGTCGGTACCGACTAGTTTCAGACCATTCGCAGGTCCTTCGTCAGGGTGAGTGTGGTAGGGTCGCGATAACGTCCCACCTCTACTACTCTTACTCGAACTAACAACACTCACCCTGAAGAAGGACCTCCGCCTTAAACGACGTATCGTAAGACGTCGCTATCTTGCACACTAGTAATCGAAGCAAGCAAGAAAATTTATCTAGACGTATAAATTATATCAGCTCACATTTTAAAAGTAACAGCAAAACAACTTGCTGTAGCAACAATACCTAGGATATAGTTTTATATTTATTTAAAATTCTACTGATTGTGTGTCCCATATTACTTGCCTAAGGATGCCTTAGCGCCTACCGTTTCTTACTGTGATTAGGCCCGGTATCCACCAAAGCGGAGAGGAGATAAGCCGCGAATCTTTCAGCTTCAGCGGGCGCTTGAGGCACAAAATTTTGTAGACAAATCAGACATCTCCTCTCCTCTCCACTTGATCCATTTCCACCGAAGCTAAGCGGAGAGGAGATGTGGAAATAACGAAATCTGATTGGTTATCAAAATACATCTCCTATCATCTCCGCTTTGGTGGATACCGGGCCTTATGCATTGTATTATATCAGTTTTATGTACAGAAATTATGTAAGAGTCTACATTGCAAATTAATTATGCTTTGTTTTTAGACTTTGTGTATGTATTTAATTAAGTTTTTCGCTAGCTTTCTATTCTTAATTTTATTTATCATTTCGAACACAACTCGTGTTAGCAATCCTGACAAATCTTCGTAATTTTTGTTTTACTGTTATCTTCTGAATATATAATTAGGAAATAAGATGAAAAAAGGTTTTTAAGCTTCTAAGAATAAATTTCAAACAACACAAAGACTAATATTCGAATTGAAATCGGGCAGAAGAACGTCCTAACTAGTCAACGGTTGCAGCGAAAATGTGTGGTAGATAGGATAGTTTTTATTTCGATTTGGGCCCCATAATTATTTTGATTTCCAATATTTGTTTTGAATTGACGTATTTTCTAGGAAAGAAAATATTGACGCACGAGTAAACAACAGGGAGCGTATTTAACGTAATAATTCTTGATGTTATTAAATATTATTGACAAATTCATACAAAAACAGTATTTTATTTATTATGTACAGAACAACGTCTGTCGGGTCAGCTAGTCTTTATACATAGGCTGCACTAAAAGTATCGGGAATGGAGTATTTCCACTGTTCCTGTCATATTAAAATCATTTTAATTGAAAACTCCTTGGTTTTAAAAATCGAATACCATTTATTTATTTAAAAAAAGATTCTCGGTCTTGTCACAAGGTCTTGTCATACTTGTTTAGTCATTGAGAAAATGGAATTGACTCGAGAAAATTCTAGAGCGATGATTTATTATGACTTTCGAAGTGGTTTAACACAAAAACAGTGTGTTGACCGGATGATTTCTGCGTTTGGTGATGAAGCCCCATCCCTAACCACAATTTATCGCTGGTTTGCTGAATTTCAACGTGGACGTGTCAAGTTCAGTGATGATCCTCGTCAAGGTCGTCCAAAAACTGCAGTCACCAAAGAAAACGTTGATGCTGTGCGTAAGCTGATTGAGGAAGATCGACATGTGACATACCGCGAAATTCAGGCAACTTTAGACATTGGCGTGAGTCAAATACAAATAATCTTGCATGAACAATTAGGTGTAAAAAAGATATTTTCCCGATGGATACCGCATTTGCTCTGTGAAGAGCAAAAAGCGGCTCGCGTTACTTGGTGCCTCAGATCTCTCCAAAGATTCCACGCAGGATCCTCAAATGCTGTATACAACATCGTATCAGGTGACGAATCCTGGACGCGTACGAACCCGAAACAAAAAATCAGTCACGAGTTTGGGTGTTCGAAAATGAGTTAAAGCCAACAAAAACTATTCGTTCACGGAGTGTTGCAAAAAAATGGTGGCCACGTTTGTCTCCAAAACAGGCCATGTTGCGACTATTCCTCTTGAGAGACAAAGAACGGTTAATGCAGAATGGTATGCTAGCATTTGTTTGCCGCAGGTCGTTTCTGAACTCCGTAAAGAGAAGTGCAACCGCCGCATCATCCTCCATCACGACAATGCGAGTTCTCACATCGCACACAGAACAAAAGAGTTTTTAAAGCAAGAAAACATAGAATTATTAGACCATCCGCCGTACAGCCGCGACCTAAGCCCTAATGATTTCTATACTTTCCCTAAAATAAAGAATAAATTGCGTGGTCAGAGATTTTCATCACTTGAAGAGGCTGTGGACGCCTACAAAACGGCCATTTTGGAGACCCCAACTTCCAAATGGAATGGTTGCTTCAATGATTGGTTCCATCGTATGGAATAATGTGTAAAATTTCACGGAGAATACTTCGAAAAGCAATAAATACAATTTTTTATAGTAATGTTGTGTCACTTCCTTGATTCCCGAAATTTTCAGTGCCACCCTCGTATATATATTTATATATATAAAAGTGATGTGTCTTCAGCTGGATTCGAGAATGGTTTAGATTCACAATTAAACTACCTCCTAAACGGCTGGACCAATTTTGATTATTTTTTTGTTAGTTTCAGTGAATTTGAGATTGGTTTAGATTCTCAATTCCGTCCATATAATATAATTCTCCTGCTCATGTGTATCTTAGTGAACTCCTCCTAACAACTGGACCGATTTTTCAAATTTAAGACGTGTGTCCAGCACAACGTCTGTTGGGTCCACTAGTATTAATATAAATTTGTAACGTTATAAAAAAATATATAAAAAAAATATTACTTGCTGTGACTGTCGTAAAGGTGGCTGAATTATAAGGGGATACATAAACCAATTAAATAATTCAAAAGTCATTAACCAATGTTCATTTTCGCAAAAGTGATGTTATAATAACTTGTGTTATGATCTTTTACATAAAATTCTCGTGTCATGGTGTTAAACTTTGAACTCCTCCGAAACGGCTAGACCGATTCTCATGAAATTTTGAGTGCATATTGGGTAGGTCTGAGAATCAGACAACATCTATTCTAAGTGTTAAGGGTGGTCCACACGAAATTTTTTATTTTATTTTTTTTAAATCTGTTTGATTATGAGTCAGCATTAAAAAATACACACAACTTCACCCATCTACAATCAACAGTTACTTTTGTATCGCGATTTTAATATCGGCAATACAACGTTTGCTGGGTCAGCTAGTATATCTCTAAAACTTCACATAATCTCAATATTACAATGTATGGATATAAATTGTTCAGAAATTAAAATGGATTTTAAATTAAAATATAAATATTTAAATTAAATGAATTGCATCATATTTCAGGAGGCTAAGATGATACCATACATAGACGATTGATAGCCCAATAATAATGCATTAACAATTTTGATATGTTACTGTGTCCGTCAGCTAGTTTAATATTAAAATGGGATTCAAAATCACTTATTGAACGTCAAAAACAACCACCCATTCAAAATAGAATGCCTCAGACCTCAGAAAAACGGGCGCATGTTTCGAATTTTATTTTATATACATAAAATAATAATATACTAATCTTAAACAATGTGTTACTTTGTTAAATTTGTAACATAAATTATGAACGATGCGGAACTCGAAACCGCGACCTCTCAGGTTCCGTCCGAGCGCTCTTACCAACCTGAGAGTTGAACAAGACATACCAAGATTTACGTACTAAGCGTCGCTCGAACGGTTGGCTCAGTTGGTGAAGTTATTGAAAAGAGCGCAAAAAAAGAATGCTGGGAGAGTTTCTTGCGCCGCTTCTGCTCTCTCAGAGCGCCATTTGTGTCCGAAGCGGTAGTAGTATCTAGTAGTTATTAGAAATGACATCAAAAAGAATTCTAAAGGAATCAATTTTGAGAAAATAAATGCCTTTTATGCCTTTTAAAGCGCTCGGATGGAACCCGAGAGGTCGCGGGTTCGAGTCACGCATCGTACTTAAATAATTTTGGTTACAAATACAATTTATATAACTATTTTTAAGCTTTTCAAGTGAATACTAGGCGTAACTGTTTCTGAATTGACAATTCAATCAATATCGGTTTAGTGACTCTAGATTCGGTTTCCATTTCAGTTTTTAGACAAGTCTTGTGGTGAAATTATAGCATTTCGAGCTATGAACACTATTTAATCCTGTTACACATGTCCTTAAGTCTTATTTGTAGGTTGTTAAAGCTTGCTGTTGGTTATAGTTAACACTGCCGAGCCTTTTTGAACTACCACTCTTCTTTGAAGTTAAACAAGTTTTTTGGCATGGCGTGACGCATTTTTTTGGTACTTCTCTCAGAAAAGTTATTCTTATAGCTTGTACTTTTTTGTGTAGGTTCATTTATTCAGATTAGTAGTGAATAACGAGGATTGTGAGCAGATAAACTGTTTTCCACCCAAGGATTTTGAAAATATTGCCTTTGTTACATTGATGGAGGGCCGGCAGCCGTGAACTCATATCGCTCAAGGTCGCTGGCATTTAGTGTCGCCTTAAGTGAAAATTTCTTTAGCGGCGTTGAGCACTTTTCTTGGGATGGGTATAAAATGTTAAACTTGCATCAGGGCACGTGACCTGATAGAAAAATCGTAAGACGGAGGGACGTGAATCTTTTGTGACATTTATATATACTAGCTGACCCAGCAAACGTTGTATCGCCGATAATCACGATACAAAAGTAACTGTTGATCTTAGATGGGTGAAAATTCGAAGTTGTATGTATTTTTTAATGCTGACATTTTATTATTACGACATTCATAATCAACAAATTAAAAAAAAATGTCAAAAAAATAAAAATAAAAATCGTGTGGACCACCCTTAACATTAAGGGAGATAAAAATAGATGTTGTCCGATTTTCAGACCTACCCAATATGCACTCAAAATTTCATGAGAATCGGTCAAGCCGTTTCGGAGGAGTTCAATATTTAACACCATGACACAAGAATTTTATATATTAGATATATAATAACAAAAATATAATTTGTAAGTTAAATTATGTTATACAAATTGTAATTTTTGTGTTCGAAAGCGCATTAAATTAATATTTTAATTAACCATATAAATGCTAATACTTTTATATTGATGAATAAAGCAATTCGTGCGAAATAATTCCTTAACCATTCCAAAATATTCAAAAATGCACAACGTTAATGTTCAATTTTTCACTTTTGCCGGCACTCCCGGAATGCATCCGATATTTTTTATTGGGAAGTTAATTTAAACATACACATATTACCCATCTAGCAGATAGACTCAGCTCTGCGGCATATGCAGTTAGAAAGATTAGAGAGTACACGAATGTTGCGACCGCTAGATTAGTGTACTTTAGTTATTTTCACAGCATCATGACGTACGGTATATTACTATGGGGTCATGCTGCTGACATTGATATAGTGTTTGCACTGCAAAAGAGGGCTGTTCGTGCTATATATCAGCTTGGTTATAGACAGTCTCTCAAAGAAAAATTTAAAGAAATAAATATTATGACTGTTTATTGTCAGTACATTTATGAAAATTTAATATATGTTCACAAAAATCGTCACCTTTTTGCTCTTAATAGTGATTTTCATTATTATAACACTAGACATAAGGGATTGCTGGTAACTAATTCTAGTAGGCTTCATAAGATACATAATAGCTTTAAGGGTAAATGTATACACTTCTACAATAAAGTCCCAGCCACTGTTCAGGCATTATCTATAAATAAATTTAAATGTTTTATAAAAAAATGGCTCTGTCGTAAATCCTATTACTCCACTGCTGAATATCTAAATGATCGGACAGCCTGGGACTAGATTGTGATTATTTTATAGCGACTGTACAATATTGTATATTTTTATTGAAAAGAGCGCAAAAAAAAAGAATGCTGGGAGAGTTTCTTGCGCCGCTTCTTCTCTCTCAGAGCGCCATTTGTTTCCGAAGCGGTAGTAGTATCTAGTAGTATAAGAAATGACATCAAAAAGAATTCTAAAGGAATCAATTTTGAGAAAATAAATGCCTTTTATGCCTTTTATGCCTTTTTAATGGAGTTTCTAGTTAATTTAAATGGAGTGTTTAATGTTATTTTAATCACCACAATAACAGTTAAAGTTTTAATTTTACCAAAAACAAACTTTTAAATGGATATGAATAAACAACAATATTAACGTAACATATCATATCACTTAAGTTTTCTCACAAAGACCTCTTGAAAATACCTTCTGAAGCATTTCCGAGTATTTTCTTACGTTTTGTATAACGTGTTTTCTTCGGTATGTTTAAGTAAATTTTGCTTTTGTGTTGAAAATATACACTTCTATTTTAATTATATGTAAGAGAGAAAGGTTCCTTTACGAATTCAAATTTTGTGAGTGTTTTCGTTGAGTGGAAATTCCAGAAATATTTGTCTTTGAGGCGAGGTTTTCCCAACACTTAAGGTAAAAATTGCGCGAACGTTAGATTCGATAGGTACGCATGGACACGGGCGTCGGGCATGGCTGAGAACGAACCGAGCGATGCGGGTCAACGACCGCCGACCCAAAAGGACCGCGTAATATTTTTTAAAACTTACAGATGTGCTAGAGTACGGAATTACTGTGATAATATTTTTTAAGCATTTTTGAAGTAAATCTTTTTTATCGACGTATGAGAGAAATGACGATTTTGTGATCGCCGCCGCGGCCATCTTGGATTTCAGAAATAATCACAAAATCGTTATCTGCACCCTCGAGAACCTCGGACACGATTTCCATATTGCTGAAATCATAATTTTGCGAGGCGGCCATCTTGGATTTCAAAAATGATCCCAAATTCGTTCTCTGCACCCTCGAGAACCTCGGATACGATACCCATATTGCTGAAATCATAATCTTGTGCGGCGGCCATCTTGGATTTCAAATATGATCACACAATCGTTCTCTGCACCCTCGAGAACCTCGGACACGATATCCATATTACTGAAATCATAATTTTGTGCGGCGGCTATCTTGGATTTCAAAAATGATCCCAAAATCGTTCTCTGCACCCTCGAGAACCTCGGACACGATATCCATATTGATGAAATCATAATTTTGTGCGGCGGTAATCTTGGATTTATCTAACTTCCCTAAAGTACATATATACAAAAATCCCGCGTGGCATAATATTCTAAATAACATTACGTAAATTTTATTTTAGTACTTTCCTACTTACATTTACCTATATATTTCAACAAATACGCTGTCGCATCATCATTATTTTTTTACTATGATTCCCGCTTTGTACTTGTTTGCTAAAATCTTACGTAATGTGAGCCCGAGAGACACGAACACAGTACCTTCCTTGACAGTGGTCACGGGCGTACTGCTGGCTTGAGCGAGCATGCAACCAAGGTGTCGCGTTTGGTTTATTATGATAAAAATTAATATAAAATAATTCACAAAGGGTATTGATAAATCCCACAGTGAAAACTTATAAATACTAATAAACTATCGAATAAAATAAGTTTTGTGTTTATAGCTATCATAGTTTTATGATAATATAAACAATTCAAATAAAAAAGACAATTTTTCAAAAAAAATCTATGGAGATTTTTTTTCGTAATCTTGTTTTCGAAACAGTGATAATTTAGATAAAGAAATGAAGATAAACATGTCAAAAATTGGAATCGTAGTATTTGTAGAAGTATTTTAAGTAGATTTTTATAAATTTTACTTTTTAGGACTATAGCGCCTTAAACAATTCGACACGTGTTTTGCCTTACTCGCGGCATCCTCAGGAGACGTTGACTCGCCGTATTCTGGCACGAGACTCCTCTACTACTACTACTCCAAGTTCCTGCTGAGTCGAATTGATTATAGACTAATATTAGCAGAATTTAAACTCAAGAAAAGTCACTAAATTTGGAAATTTATGGATTTCCGGAAAGTAGAGCCTACTTCAATATTCCTTTACGGAATTGAGACTTAGTACCTTGATAATTATTATTAAAGTAAAGCCCCATCACCCCATTGCTCCATCGCCCCAAATTTTTTCGTCCATCTATCGACATGTCGCAGAGCAGCGTGTCACGAAGTATACTGAGTCAGCACCTTTTAGCAGGGAATCCCGCGCCACACAGTTTTTTTTTTTTAATTTTAATAATATTTAATTTAATTTTAACTTAGTATCTTAGGACTTTAATTAACATTGGAAATTGTTGTGTTGTGGGCACGGACGAGTAAAAAAAGAAGGACTCCGCGTAGTGATATTATTAGCTAGTGAAGCACCGTTATGCTAGTGTGTGTGCGGTTACGGGGGATATTAGTTACACAATTTTTTCTCGCTTAAATAATCATATATGGCCACAAATAGTTATATAGTATCGTTATTACACTTTTTCACAATATTTCTTTGAGGCGCAAAGTGATCTGTCACAGACGATGACAATTCTCATAATGGCCGCCTATCGCCCTGTAGTATTCCTAAAGTTAAAACCATCAAGTGTAAGACTTCCCAGGCTGGCTAAGTGCCAGAACCAAGGTTTTTTAATAATGCGTGACGTCATCAGGTATCATCTTTCGTATATCAGTCATATTTTTTAAATTGTGAGTCAATTATTCCATTCCATATTACAAGTTACGATGCTTATGAACCGATCTGAATTTACTTTTCATTTCTATTATTTCAGATTGTTCCCATTGTAAGAATTAATCTGATGTTGGAATCTCTGATAAGTGACAGAACTCCTCAAATTTTGAAAAATCAATTAAGTTGGAAATACACAAGCAAACTAGTGGAACTGATAATGAAGACCACAAAATATAGCCATAAGAACTTTGTAAAGAAAGGCAGCTGGATACATAACAATGGTTTTCATTTCAATCACGAATACTGGACAGTTTTGCGCTATTTCTCTCTATATCTCACAGATTTGCAGTTGGCCATCCAGACTTAAAGTATTCTCTTGGTTAACTTGACAAAATTATTTCTATATATATTATATGTATACATTTATTTATAAATAAAATTCGCTACTGAATTATTTTTCTTTGTGCTAAAATTATAATAATATGTTCATTATAATGTAATGCAATAACTAATATGTTTATCATATTGTCATGTGTATAGTAATTGCTCCAATTTCTAACAAAGGAACAATTATTAAGGTTGTATAAAATTTATGTTGATACCATAGATTAAGAATTGGTCTCTACTGCGCTCGAACTAGATACCGCAGGCGTAGTCAAACAATGTATGACATTGACGTGCCACCTCTTTTGCTAATAACTTTAAAACTGCTAATAATTGAAACTGAAACGCCGGGTTGAGTGGTAATACTTTGCAAAAATAATACTACAAGAAATAAGAAAGACACTGGGATCACATATTATCAGTAAGTATTTTGTATTTTATTAATTACAATGTAAAATAACACGAAGCGTATGTTACAAAAATTTTAAGATGCCATTGAATGTAAAGATGCCCCGCAAATAAACATCTAATAGTTGCCGTAATAAAAAAGGTTTTGTTCTCAGGTAGTGCGGTATCTTGTTGGAGCGCAGCAGAGAACAATCCTTAATCTACGGTTGATACTTTATTTTGACATGTTTCATTTAAACAATACTGTTGTAAGATAAATCCGTCATCAGATTTTAATATAAACAATGTTCTTGAGAATGTTCTCTGCTGTTAAAACATAACGTACCTAAATCAAAAATTTCTTAAATAATCACAAAACTTCACCTATATATATTATCTTAAGGTAGTAATTGTTTGTTTAAGATAAGCAAAGCTGTTTTGGTCTTCGAAATTTTTATCTAAAAGTTATCTTGAATTCTATGAGCAAAAATCTTTGCTCGTAAAGTTAATGATAAACAGGTAATTTACGATACCGTCAGTGGTAATAACAGAAGGCTTTATTACTATCGTAAACAGAGCATTGGGAAACAATATTGGGTTATTCCGAACGTTTGATTTTTCAAGAAAAAAAAGATAATATGTACATAATGCTAACCCGAATGTCTCCTGCTGTTTCATTCTTAATTTGTCAAAAGCCATAGTGAGAATTAGATGCACCGCAATTATCTATTCTCTTTTCTTGTAATTTTGTTATGACAAATTATAGTGCAGACGATTCCTGTAAAAAAATCATAAAGAGATACCAAGACAATAGACGCATTGTCATCTGAGTGGCTAATCTAAGGCCAGTTGCCTCCTTCGCCGCTGAATACTAAAATTGTCACTGAGCAACACAGTTTTGAACGCAATACGAATAACGCAATGTTGGCATAAAAATACGCAATACTTTATACTTCATCAGTGGTAAACGACCTAATCGCATCGCATCAAGTTCTCGGTGTAACGCAACTCATAAATCTTTTCTACAAACGCGAGGACGCACGCACCTTAGCACCAGGAGTTCCTAGAGGTTAGCGGGGGCCCCACAACAGATTCCATAGACAATAGACGCATTGTCATCTGAGTGGCTAATCTAAGGCCAGTTGCCTCCTTCGCCGCTGAATACTAAAATTGTCACTGAGCAACACAGTTTTGAACGCAATACGCATAACGCAATGTTGGCATAAAAATACGCAATACTTTATACTTCATCAGTGGTAAACGACCTAATCGCATCGCATCAAGTTCTCGGTGTAACGCAACTCACGGTTAGCGGGGGCCCCAGCTGTAGACAAACTCACCTCGGAATCTCAGGTATGTCGGCCTATTGCTTAGCCATAACTGATTTGCAATTTTAATAATATAATATGTTTTCCTACGCACGTGCTAATACAAAAATCTAATCAGAAAAGAAGTTTCGTTCGATTCGGTATTATGACACCACGAAGAGAGTAAAACTTATTCTCACATAAAAAAAACTACGTTAAAAACCATTAATATTTTATTAATATTAAAGGTAAAGGTTTGCATAAGAGGTGTGTTAAATTAAATTTTTAGTTATTTAATACTTTTCAGTTTTTGAAGTCGGTTTTTTTAAACGTAGTTTATTTTTATTTTTTACTATTTAGTGTCAGTTAATAATAATATATGCATATTCTGCATCGAACTAAAGAAGAATTACGTAAATCAGATCATAAATCTCAGAGTAATCGGTGTACATACATAAAAAAAATATCGGTCGATTGAGAACCTCCTCCTTTTTGAAGTCGGTTAAAAATAAGATAATATTAACATTTGCACAATAGTCGAAATAAGAAAAAAGCAAATTTATAATGCACTACTTATTTATAAATAAAAAATATAATGTAATAAACTTTATCAGGTTGTGGCTACATTATGTTGTCGTAATAATTTCATTGACTTTTACGTAGTGTAATATTTTTCATATTACACTACGTAACTAATATAAAAAAATATTAAGTTGTGGAAGAATACGAATTTTTATACGTTTTACTGCATATTTTATTGTTTTGGAATATGTTTTTTGAAGTCGGTTGTTATTTTTGGTAATTTTTTTTGTAAATTTTGTGTTTTATGTGAATCTGAAGAACACTAACTAATACATACATACATATTATCACGCCTCTTTCCCGTAGTGGTAGGCAGAGACCACTTCTTACCACTTGCTACGATTCTTACATACTTGTTTCGCTTCGTCAACTTTCATTATTCCTTTCATACATGCTCTTCGGCTTAGGGTAATCTTGACGTGGCCTTTTTTTAGAATAATATATTCGTGTATAATTTGTGTGAATAATATATTTAGACATACTAAACGCGCTGTTCATATGAGACAGCACCGTTTAAATGAAACAAACGAAGTCATGTGAAAATTAGTGACACTCGTAAGATTGAGAAAATTCAATATTTACTGTAATAATAATCAAAATTGGCCCATGCGTTGAGTATACGCCACAAAGTAACCAGAGATACAAACCAACACAGACTGATGAAATCAATGGTAAGTTCCATGTACCTAGAATTAATAACTAATACGTTGATAGAACTATACAGCTTGTCTGAGTAGATCCGACTAGAAACCAGTAAGAGAAAATTTAAAACTTTAGAAATATTTATTATCAACACTACCTTCAAATTAGAATTTTTACTATATTGTTATCAAAATTTGTGTGGTTACGATTATTTAGTGTGGCAGACGCATCCAGATGGTGGGGATGATATCCTAATTTGTGGGGTGTCGTGAGAAGGTGGAATTCGGCAGCACGAACAGGTGAAACAGCTCTTCGGAACACTCCCCTATTTTCACTTTAAAATCAACCAAATGAAAATTACTTAGCACGTACGTTCAAATGGAAATTAATTAAGCTATTTATTATAAAATTAATTAATCAAATATTTTAACTACCAAATTTATTATGAGTTAAGCAAAATTAGTAAGGCTTTACTGGTAATGACATAATGATTGTTAATTAAGTATTGTAATTAACATTTTGTCACATCAATGAAACACTTAAAATTTATATTAGCCTTACATTTTCTATCTATTTATATACCACTGCTTCAGTTAACTTTAATATTAATGTTCAGTACCTATTTGTATTGTATATAATATTAATTAATTAATTTTTAATATTCTTTGATTTTTTTAAAGACAATAAGGAATGAGACGATCAGGACGTTCAGCTGATGGTAATTGATACGAATTAACGGGCAGGCGTTATAATGCAGTGTAACTCAGGATTCTTCAAAAACCCAAAATTTCTGAGCAGGAATCCAATTGCGCTCGTCACCTTCAGACATAAGATGTTAAGTCTCATTCAAGCCCTTCAAAGAGAAACACAATAATGCTTACTCATTACTACTTCACAGACGAAATAGGCACCGTTGTGGGACCCTTAATCTAGCTGGCATCATGTGCAAAGAAGCCCACTGTTAAGTGCCAGCCAACTGCAATTGTGAAGATTGGTTGGTGAAGATGCTAAGTTGCCGTCTATCGCTGTTGTGCCTCAACCCTTAGTTGAAGGTAGTCGAAAATTGGTGGCGCTAGGCGCGACCTTTCTGGTGACGTATGTGTGGGCGTTATGCATCAGCCTATATAGCCCCTATTCCGCTTGCAACCGCCGTACGAGAAGGTGCTGTCTGAGACTTTCTCAGCGGCCCCTCAATTGATGACACCACATTGGTTCTGTATGGATGCTGTTTATGGCGAGGATCAATAAAGGTAGGTGGTATAAGCATTGTGTTTTTACCTACCTACCAAACAATATTTTTTAATGATAATGAGGGATGCGACCAGGAGGATCTTCATTCAGCTGATGGTAATTGCTACGCCCGGCCCTATTACAATGCAGTGCCGCTCAGGATTCTTAAAAAACACAAAAATTCTGAGTGGCACTACAATTGCGCTCGTCACGTAGAGACATAAGAGATGTTAAGTTTCATTTCCCCAGAAATTTCACTAGCAACGGCGCCCTACAGACGGAAACATAAAAATGTTTACACATACTGCTTCACGGCAGAAATAGGCGCCGTTGTGGTACCCATAATCTAGCCGGCATCCTGTACAAAAGAGCCTCCCACTGACTGTATTCCAGTGGCTGACCCAGTGGATTGTATTCCACTTCTAATATAGAAGATTACAAAACAAACAAAAGTTATGAGTTTAATTGTATTTAACTCTTATTAGGGTTTAAAATCCTAGGGACCCTCTCCAAAAACAGCTTTGATATTGTGAGCTGATTCTACTGCGTTATTTCAGCTTCGGTACTAATACGCAAAAAATACTCTAAAATTCAATTAAAAAAAAATTATTGTTACACAATCACATGTTCTATTTTGAAATCTAGTATATTCTAGGTGTCATATGAAAACCCTGACTCTGTAATCTCTCACTATGCATATTATATTTTTTAACCGACTTGAAAAAGCTCTCACTTCGACGGTAATTTTTTATTGTTTGTTAGCTCAGAACTTTTGACGGGATGAACCGAATCTGGTATAAAAACAAAATTAATAACAGATTTTTCATACATGTAGAAACAAAGATACTATATAATTGCTCTCATGTCTGGACTTTTTCAATCATTTCATCGAGCGCACCGCTTAGCTGCCTGATTTGTGGACAGTACCTACTTTGTAAACGCCTGGATCCCTTAGCGCTGCGTACAGCTTTTGCTTCATATATTGGAACTGCTAAGACGATGTATGATAATATGAGTCGATTCCTGCAGCAGATTTTGGGGTCACAGTTCGGGTCGGGTTAGGTTAGGCTACAAAGGCTAGAATAGCTCAGAATTCGCGGGTGTAATTAGACAGACTTCACATCAGAATTCCTTCAATGTAAGTAATGTGTCGTAATATTTATATCTAAATTGGCGTTTGAATATGTGTATTTCGTATCATGAAAGTTCTAATAAGTCCAAACAAGGATTCATGGTTTTATTAAGCATTTTCAACACCCACCTGCTGGTTAACCTCCAATACGTCCCGCGCGCCCGTAGAGGCGACTCGGTGAGCTGTTTTGGCGCCAAACCCGGCGCGGCCACTTGAAACGTGATATCTCACCCATCCCACTTATGCTTATAAAACTCGAGGTATCATTATGCGGTTTATGATACGGGTTGCTAAATAAACAAGCTAGGTTATTGTAAGCTAAAAACTTGTTTTTTGATAGATTCAACGTGGACGTGAAAGTAGATCGTCGTGGAAATCTTTGGGGAAGACCTTTGTCCAACAGTGGACGTCTTCCGGCTGATGATGATGATGGAGCCTTACGCAGCAAGAAGGGCTGATAAGATTCTAATTGCTATTTTCACATCATGCCATACTTATAGTTTTCTTTTTGTAAGTATTTTAATTATTAAGAAATCATAATTGATTATAGCATATGTATTTTATACATGACCATTTCTTTTAAAGAATCCTAACCAATAAATGAGCTTTCGTTTAAGAAATATTTATTATATTAGTCATTAAGCTAATAAAATTTATTCCAAGTAATTTTTTCATTATTCACAATAAGTAGAAAGGTGCGTTGGTCCATTCATTCACATTCTTTCATTAATCAAAAGTGACTTGCTCATAATGTGAAGTCATTTATTAAATATTCGTTCATCGGTTAAAGGGGCAATAACAGCTATTCATACGGTATAAAAGACCTAATATTTTTCTTGTAAATGAAAAGTGGGTCAGCTAATATTGTAAACGAGCAGAGATATTGGATCGATAAATGTGTTGCCGTATTTTAAGAGCGGCCAACCCGTCATATTTTATGGTGTGATTACGGCGTTTAAAGTGCATCTTTCTTAAGAAAAATACGTGTGCGTCTCGGGACGTCCGACAGTGATATAAGTTCAGTTGAACTTTTTTATATTGGAACAGACATAAACTGATGATGCCTACTACTCGGCTAAGTCGAGTTAGTAAGTCTTTTGTGGGGGGATGTATATGCTTTTACTACAAGATCCCAGAAAATGTTCAAAACAAAAGTATTACGTTATTCAAAAGAATTGTTAAAAAACGTTTGTGTGGTAAAGGTAACTATAACATAAATGACTTTCTTAATGATACCACAGATTGGGAATGGAGTGACCGCCCTCAGGCTATAAAATAATAAGTTTAATTGTACAATATTACTTTGTAAACATATTTATTGGATGAAAAAATAACAAGCCCGCTGATTTTGTTGCGCCCATTCTTCTCAGGTCTGAGGCATTCATTTTGGAATGGATGGTAGTTTTTTTTTTGACTTTCAATAATTGATGTCACATCCTATTTTGAATAAAAATATTTGAATTTGAATTGAAATTGTTTAACCTGAGAAAATCTTAGGTTAATAAAGGTTATATATTACATTTTATGTATATTAATATGATAATGTAAGAAATTTCGACTTCACCCATGAAATGGAGATTCTATAGAACATAAATATTAATAAAGATTTATAAAATAAAGATAAAAGAAAGTTGTATGGAACTTCTATACGCTATGTTTCATTCAATATCAGAGTTCTTGTAATAGTGTTAAGTAAGTTTTCTTTAGCCCTACTGCAGCATTTTTGCGTTTTAAAACACAGCCTTGGTGAGTTTTTTTTTTTTGGATAAAGTGATTAGATAACATTATTTTGTTAAGTATTTTTTTAGAAAAAAAATATTTTTTGAAATAAGTCCTTATAAAGTAAAATCATAATATTATAACATGTCTACTTTTGTAGAAATAAAACAAAAATTTAATTGCAATATTTTTATTTATACGCTTTTAGCAAATGATTTACAATTTCTTGTACAACTTTGAAAGAGCGGCGATATCACAGCACGAATCTATCATAAAACACGTTTTTTGTTCACAATAATCAAAACTTGTTTATCTAGCAACCCGTAACATAAGCCGCATAATGATTTCTCGACTATTGTAAACACAAGTGGATATAGCGTCTCAAGTGGCCGGCGCCGGGTTTGGCGCCAAAACAGCTCAGCAGGTGGCTTCTGCGGGCGCGCGGTATGTATTGGCATATCAGAGGTTAAGTCCACGTATAATCCACAAAAAACATTGGTAAAAAGGCATAAAAGGCATTTATTTTCTACAAATTGCTTCCTTTAGAATTCTTTTTGATGTCATTTCTTATACTACTAGATACTACTACCGCTTCGGAAACAAATGGCGCTCTGAGAGAGAAGAAGCGGCGCAAGAAACTCTCCCTAGGTATGTTCTCGCCTCGAACCTCCCGTAGTAACTCCAAAAATAACTTCCTAGGATTTTGTATGCTTGAACCAATATAGGGTCGATATAAGCGAGGGACTATATCGCTCGCTTTCTGGTTATATGCAAAGAAACTGTTTCAACTAACATAACCTTTTCAAGAAACTGAATAGCTTCTATTGAGAGTCTCTAGATCTCGAGAAAGTACTTAATATATTTATAAGAGGCAAATAAAAGTACTTAATGTTTTAATTTCTCCTTTTAATATTTTTTACAGTTACTTAAAATATACAATTTTGAATACTGTTAAAGCAAATTTTAGCAATGATGAAATTTTCCTCATCATTAAAAGAGCGCCTTACAAAAGCCTTCGGTCATACAAAGGACATACGCAACATCAGGGGACGCTGATAAATAGATTGAATCAAGTACAATGACGAACAAAAGAATCTCAATCAATTATTTCTTAAATACAATGGCCATTCAGTTATATTATATCCCTACTTATATAATATTATAAATATGAATGTAAGTTTGTTTATTACGCTATCCCGTCTAAACCACTGATGATAATTTTGATGAAATTTTGTACAGAGGTAGACTAGAACTTGGAAAAGGACATAAGTTACCTTTTATCTTGAAGAAGAGGTTTGGAGGGGTTGAAATAGGGGGTGGAAATTTGTATGGAAGTTCGACATTATGAAACCAAGAAACTTTGTAATTAATGTACTTGATAATAAATAAGTAAATATTTGTTCTAGCATTTTTGAAATTTCGACCTGTGTAGGGTTGAAAAAAGGGATGATAATGAAAAATAGAACGCTTAAAAGTATTTAAAAGGACTAGGTACGGTTAACTAGGTTAAGAAAATCAAACCCGCAAAATTTTTATGTTTTAGCAAAGTTTGGAAAAACAAAATAAAGTAGTGTATAAAAAAGGTATTAAAATAAAAAAATTACAGTTAGCTGCATCAGTTTGTACGTGTGTTATTTGCAAAGTATTCTAAAAAATAAAATTTGCTGCCCAATTTAATTGGAATTGTTACAATTCACACAAACGGAGTCGCGGGTAAAAGCTGGTATTATATATTAAACAAAAAGTGAAAGACTTTTGTGTTTTGGCACTTCAAAGATACGAATATAATATACGTATTATAGTAGAATGTAAAGTAACCAAAAGATGCATAAACGTTGTAATTTGAGTTTTAAGTTAACGAACTACTAACTAGTTAACTACTTAACCTTATTGTCTTTAAGGTTCTTTTTTAAATGCAATAAAATAAGCTCAATAAAATTGTATCTGTAAATAACTTTTCTTGAAAATTATTTTTGAAAATTGGTCTAGAAAATAAGCAAGAAATGAAAGACTTTTTATTAGCCTGATGTATGTATATTTTTTGTTTGTGACCGACTCATTATGGCGCGATTTTGACCCACTTTAAACGGCCATATTTCGTTTAAGCTTCGTAGCTTTATCGAGGACCGATTACAATACATGAATTTGTTGAAATTATTCCATTTTTAATTTTCAAAACAAAATTCTGTTAATATATATTATATATCTATTTATATTAATTATATATCTATCGTCGATAAGGCAGGAATTGATGTTAATTTTACATTTCAACCATTACCTTTAACCGATTCATCTAGTATTAGAATAATTTCGAATACCAAAGAGAATATTTTGCTCTTTAGCGTGTGTTTTAGTTTTTTTTACCAATAATATAATAATATTATTGTTATTTACGTTTAAAATGACTTTAATCTCAGAGTTGGTGCAATGCAGTGATCAAATTTTTATCACAGCACACTACGCTACAGCCTATTATTTATGGGACAGAGTTGCCATTTACACGTATATGATTGACATGACTTTTATATCTAAGCTATAAATAACCCATTCAAATAATTTATACTAACATTTTATTCGCTTTATTATTTTGTATACTTTATAGTCAATAACAAATCTTGAATTGCTTTGAGAATTCAAAACGTGCCTGTCAACGTAAGAGAATTACATCCTAAAAGCTTTCTGAGTAAAATAATTCACACCGTGATTGCCGCCACTTTACGAGCGTGTACTCGATTTACACATTTCATCCTGAATATTTTAAGCCGTCAAACAAAACCTTTGAAGTGTTAAATTGACTTTGGAATATCGTAACAATTGCGGTTGTTTATCGCGATTCTCATTTTACTTAATACTCTGATAGCCATTTTCATGCGATTTACGGCCGTTCCCAGTATACTATCTACAGATATTACTACAGATTCTACTGTCAGTAATTAGCTGTCAATAATCTGAAGCTGTCCCGATATACTCGATAAGTCATTCTTATCGCCTTATATTGAGACGCGTGATTCGTAATTTACATACAAACTTCTATAAACTGGTAAGCTATACGTCATCCCATTGACAGACAGCGTGTACGGATAGAAATATATAAAGAATAGATAGAAAAGCCAACGATAGTTACGATTTTTATCTCAAGTAAGAGATAGACTGAATATTGGGAATGGCCGTTAATGACAAAACGAACAAGAGGTGAATTACCTTACCATAGTCCGACAACTTCGTGCACGACCGTTCCACGGGGTGACAGACGGTGGCTGGGACGGTGTACTAGATGTCGGCGGGTAGCGGGTGGTGTTGCGGGGAAGAGAAACGCGTGAGACTGCCAGAGGCCATAATAGAACATAATATTCAATCATAGCAGTTACAACATGCAAAAAAATTAGTTTCTTGAAGACAATTTTCTTTTTATGAAAATAAGGGACGTAGCTAGCAGTAATTAATACGCCCTACCCATTACAATGCAGTGCCGCTCAGGATTATTGAAAAACCCAAAAATTCGGAGCATCACTTCAACTGCGGTCGTCACCTTGAGACATAAGTTGTCAAGTCTCATGTGCCCAGTAATTTAACTAGCTACGGTGCCCTTCAGACCGAAACACAGTAATGCTTACAGCTGCTTCATGGCAGAAATAGGCGCAGTTGTCCGGCTTCCGAAGCAAAGGAGCCTCCCACTGATAAAATTTAAAAACAATTAAATGACTGATAATTGCTATCAAACAAAATCACACATGCAGTATTCTGTTCTTTCTGATGTGGCTTTTATGCAAGAGCTACCACTACTTATCTAATGTCAGCCAGGTTGAAGCAGGCTACCAAGTGATGAGCATTTGTATGGTGTAGATGAATATTGAAGTTTTAATGGTAATGATCGGTTTATTTAGATCAGTTTCATTGTTTTAATGTATTTTAATTAAGATGTACGCGCTTTTTTAAGTTACCCATATCGTATTATCCTGGAGAACTCCACCTATGTTTCGCGCAAGGAAGTTTATTCCATATGTACGTAACAGAATGTTACTTGAAAACCGCAATGCAGAAGAAAGCAACACATTTAGATGATGAGGATGATACGAGGAACAAAAATAAATTTGTTATGCCCACCTCTCGGTTAAGTCGAGTTATTAAGTCTTTTATGGGGCGATGCTCTTACAACATGATCCCAGAAATTGTACAAAACAAATGTGTTACGAAATTTAAAATAATTGTTATAAAACGTTTGTGTGGTAAAGGTTATTATAACATAAATCACAAACACCCTGAGGCTATTTAACAATAAGTTTTCACTGAGCAATATTACATTGTAATCCATATTTTTATAAAAAAAAACCCGCTGAGTTTCTTGAGCCGCCCATTCTGCTCAGATATGAGTCAGTCTATTCTGAATGAGTGGAAGCTTTTGACGTTCAATAAGTGATTTTGAATCCTATTTTTAATTAAAATATTTGAATTTGATATTTAAGCTCGTGGTGTGACCCACGAAGATGGACTTCTGTGGTAGGATTCAGATTGAATATGTCTTCAGACCGATTGCCGTGATAAATATAGTAGAAGGCATACAACCAAGTGACAAAGGCGGTCAAAAGGCATCCCCGGTGCTGATTCGTGTACAGTTTTTAGTATATTTGTAATGGCCACATTTCTAAGAACTACACTGGCCTTCAAAAGTAAGTATCACACTTTTAAAATTCGGATAACGTTTTAAGTTCACAAGATATACTTTCGAAATAAAAAGGAATCCAAAGAGAATTTAATTTTGTACATACCTTCTTTTAAGAATTGGCTGAAAAAAAACTTCAAAAACAAAACCATTCCTTTTTCAAAGTGGACGTTTCCGAATTAGAATTTTACCATTCACATTTTTCTTTCTGTTTTTTTCAAGATCGATGGGTCTTGTTTTAAAAATTTATGCTAAAAAGCACATAACATTTATTTATCATGCCTCTTTTCGTTGAAGAATGTGCTAGGATGGCTTTTCTGGAACTAGGCATCAGTAAGCGTCGCACTGCAAGAATGGTAGGTGTGACGGTACGAACGGTCCAGAAGGTAAAGCGAAGGTACGAAGAGACTGGACACCATCTGAGGAGACCATGTAATGGCAGACCCAGGTGTACCAGTGCCCGAGAAGATCGTTATATTATTTCCATTGTGTTAAGAAATCGCCACCAAAAATGCAGTTGAAGTCCAGCAACAGCTACTTCAGACCCGGAGGGACTACATTAGTGACAGTACAGTGAGAAGAAGACTTGCTGAAGCAAATTTGAAACCCCGAAGACCAGCGAGTGGCCCAAAACTCGAGAAACAGCATCGAGTAGCGAGACTGCGATACGCCCGTGAACACATGCAGTGGGATGAAGAAGAATGGTCAAAAATTTTGTTTGCAGATGAGTCTCGATTCTCCCTTTACACTTCTGATGGAAGGCGAAGTATTTACAGGCGACCTGGTGAGCGATACCTTCAAGCCTGCATATCAGAAAGAGTCCAATACGGTGGAGGCAGTGT
This sequence comes from Leptidea juvernica, assembly GCA_949711755.1. NCBI lineage: Eukaryota > Metazoa > Arthropoda > Insecta > Lepidoptera > Pieridae > Leptidea > Leptidea juvernica. The sequence goes on along the minus strand of CATIXQ010000034.1, from coordinate 5,180,356 downwards.
ACATGTATGCGCTGGCATATCTTCAGAAGGTCGCACAGAGCTAGTAGCCATAGAAAATGGCACCCTCACTGGGCAAAGATATGCTCAAGAGATTCTTAATGAGTATGCAGGGCCGTATTTAGCAAATATGGGTGATGGATCGATGCTGTTGCATGATAATGCCCGGCAACACACGGCTCATATCGTACAAGAGTATATTCAGGAGGTCGGTATCAGCGTGATGGCTTGGCCATCAAGAAGTCCTGATCTCAACCCGATTGAACACGCCTGGGATGAGCTTGGGAGGCTAGTCAGAAATCGCAGACCACCACCTACTACCCTCAGGGCACTAAAGCAGGCCCTGGTAGAAGAATGGGAGAATATTCCCCAACATCGGCTCCGAGACCTAGTGTTCAGTATGCCAAACCGGCTCGAAGCTGTTATCAGAGCTCGAGGAGGCAATACCAGTTATTTAAAATTAAATAACATGTAATACATTTTAGTTGATTTTTTTACACTAAACTAAAAATGTCTATTTTCATTGTTTTATCTTTTTAAGTTAAAAATGTTACTAATGTATAATTTTAGTTTCTAAGAATTAAAGCCTATAAAATTTGCAACAAAACGTTTTTAATCTTAAATCTCTACCTTCTATAGTTATGAAAAAAATTTAATTTGAAAAGTGTGATACTTACTTTTGCAGGCCAGTGTAGCTCCGATATGTAATCAGAATCCGTCCTAAAAGTAGCATCAAAATATTTGTTTTGAAAACAGCAAAAGTTTCTTTAGCAACAGTCTTGTCAAAATGTGTTGTTAGTTTTGCTTTAACATTCATTGCGATAAATTAAATAACAATAAAAGAAGATTTTCTTTCAAGGAACCCTTACCCCTCAAATAGAAATTACAAGTTATAGATACTGGCAACGATACAAAAATGGTCCCAACCACAGAATAGGTAAAATACATCTGTTCTGTGGTCCCAACTCAGCAGGTTTGCTGGTGTGAAAACCACCTCTGGTCTTCTGATGGGCCATTTGGTGACGTCACGCTTAATATAATTTTAAATAAAACAAAAGTTATTTTAGCTAGTAAATAAACGTAACGAGAATTAATACAACTAAACACCTTAAAAAACTTATATGTTTAATTTTAAGTTTTTACTTGTATCATGTATACTCAGTGGGCGCAATGGTGGCTGTTTATTGTCAACTGTCAAATTATAATTTATGTCAACTCGTACTAACTGTACGCAGTAGAAAAACAATTACATTTTTGCCAACAGCCAAAGTGGAAGTACCAACTGACAAGTGTTGGATTTTTTTAAGATCTAATAAGAATACTTTAATCTCAGATATTGAAAATCTTCAAATGGATTTGACTAACGAATTTATATCTTAGCCAAGGAAAGACAGATTTGAACAATCAAACTGTCACTACCTCACCTCATCTCGTTTTTTTATCCCTACATTTGTATTTCACTTATTAGGCACTTTACGATGTACGAGCACCCTACAGACTACGAACTACTAAGCACCCTATGAGCTACATACTACTGAACGTTCTGCGGACTGTAACCTGCTCCTATGAAAGCCACCAGTTTCGCTGCATCCTACCACTACAGGGAAGTGCCGGAGCGTCCAGGTGAACCAAATTGGAACCACCTGTACTAAGCATTCAATAAAGCACCGTACCAGTGGGAGGCTGCTTTGCAGAGGATGCCGGCTAGATTATGGGTACCACAAAGCCACCTATTTCTGCCCTGAAGCAGTAATGTGTAAACACCACTGTGTTTGAACTGAAGGGCGCGATAGCTAGTGAAATTACTGGGTAAATGAAACTTGTCTTGTTTGAGAGGTTTGTCAAGAATCCTGAGCGACACTGCATTGTACTGGGCAGGGCGTATCAATTACCATCTGCTGAAAGTACTGCTCCTATCGTCCCTTATTTTCATAAAAAGAAACCTTTTTTTCATGTGGAGCCTAAAAGTAAACAGTGTTTATTTAATAAACCACTTTTATTATTTAGACCGACCCCCACTTACGTCGAAAATGTATTGTGTTGTATTTTGACTTTCACATATCATAAATACTTAAAAGCATTTTATTTTAAGAATCATTTTATACGTGAGTGTACACCTTAACAAGGGCTATCATATTCGCCGAACCCTTTTATGACGAGGGCTCTATAACACTTCATTCATACGATTTATCATATCTCAAATTGCTAAAACATTTTGATCTACAGCAAGAAAAACCTGCCAAATTTCGTATCCCAACTACAAACACAGGCTTTGCTCACTCATAATATGAATTTAAAAGGCATAAAATGCATTTATTTTCTCAAAATTGATTCCTTTAGAATTCTGAATTCGGAAACAAATGGCGCTCTGAGAGAGAAGAAGCGGCGCAAGAAACTCTAATATACTCTAATAAACTCCAAATATATAATATCTATATTGTATATTTTAGGGGAAAAGCTTTAAATTAAATTTGTATTTATTATATAATAATAAAAAATTATTTTAATTTTTTTTTTCAACTTTAGTAAATTTAATAAAATATGCAAGTCTACCTAAACGAAATCTTTAAAATTATACCTAGTAGCATTTAAATGCGACGACACAGCAAATGTACTTAAACTTAAAACATAAGCTTAAATTGCTGACTCTTATTTTATATTGTGCACGTTAAAAACATTTGACATACTAAAATAAAACATAAACAAAATTTCACATACATACCGAAACACACACACACATGCACAAACACGCACACACGCGCCAGATATTATTCTTGCTTTCGAAAAAACCTAGCCATTAGCTAACCTAAACCATTATCTAGCCATAACATATTCAGACTTGAATAAATGAATCAATCATTTGATTGATTGAACGAAGCATCCTTGCACAAAGTCGAAGTAACTTTAATTATTTGCTTGAATTTTTGCTCTATGGGTTCGAGTATACTGTCTGATATAAGTCAAATATTTGTGTCTTAGATTAAAGATTGGCCTCCGCTGCGCTCCAAGTAAATACCGCACTACCTAAGAACAATATTAGCTTTGTTATTACGGCAACTATTAGATGCTTGAGTGCGTGGCATCTTGACCCTCAATGGCATCTTTTAAATTTTGTGACATACGCTTCGTGTTATTTCACATTAAAATTAATAAAATAATTATAACAACATACTTACTGATAATATGTGATCCCAGTATCTTTCTTACTTCCTGTAGTATTATTTTTACAAAGTTTTATTAAGCAACCCGGCATTTTAGATTCAAGTATTAGCAAAGTTTAAAAGAACATGTGGCACGTCATTGACACAATTGTTCGAGACTGGCTCGATTACGCCCACTTGGGCGTAGTATTAGTTGCCGCACTTTGTGACAACGCCTGCGGTATCTAATTAGATCGCAGCAGAGACCAATCCTTAATCGAAGATTTGTGTATTACGACACAAAAAGGCCAATGGTTAGCGACCCTGATTACTGAGCTAGAGGTTCCGGCTTAAATCCCGAAGGTAACGTTGGTATTATGAATATTAATGTGCGTTTCAGATTCCTGCTGGTTATATGTGTATCTATGTGCTTAAGTATGTTTGTGTTATAAGTTACGGAACGAAGAAGTGGTCGCTAACTATGGGCCTTATAAGAAAGCCCATTGTCGCTCAGAGGGCTATGGAGAGGGCTATGCTCGGAGTTTCCCTGCAAGATCATATCAGAAATGAGGAGATACATAGCAGAACCAAAGTCCAGCTGGTTGCAAAACTAAAGTGGCAGTGGGCATGGCACAAAGCTTGACGGACAGATAATCGTTGGGGCAGCGAAGTCGTCGAAAAGCGACCACGTACCCCCCACAAAATGGACCGACGATCTGGTAAATGTTGTATGAGGTAATATGTTGGATGAGGGCAGCGCTGGACCGATCGCCGTGAATATCATCGGGGGAGGCCTTTGCACAGATTGGACGTCTGAGACGTCTTCAGGTTGAGATGATGATGAGGAAGTATGTTTATTGTATTAAATATATCGTCGTATGACACTCATTGTACTGGCTATGTTTAATTTTCCTATTATTGGGAGCTAGAAAATATCTGTGATCTATTATTTGTATTTCCAATAGGTACAATGTATACAATATCCTTATTGGTATTTAAATCGTCTTATTTAGTGAATTGGCTTATTAAGCCATTCGCATTATATAACTGAAACGAGAAAAATCATCATAAATTGTTTCTCTCTGAAGGATATGAAATTAATAGTAGTTTATGTGACTGTACATAATGAAGGACATTATAAATCAAATCAAATCAAAATCACCTTATTCATGTAGGTCACGGAAATGACACTTATGAATGTTAAAAAAAATATTTTTTACTATTGAATCCTGCTTCGTAAGGGAGTGAGAAGAAGTAGCAAGAAACTCATTGCGACTCTCTTAAATCAAGATATACATTTTCATTGTTTTACAAATCATTTCAATTATAATATAATATGTAAAGTGATGCAACGAACATACTCATACGTCAAATAGTCAATGCCTTACACGAGTAATTCAAAAAAGTAAATGTAAATTAATACAAAACATAGTTATTGAGTACAGTAGCTGCATCATCCACACACACCGTAAGTAGATAAAGGTATTCTATGAGCATTTTATAAGAGATTATATATATGTATATTTATACTAACTTTAAGAACTTTAAGAATCTTAAGCCGAGTTTCCGGCAACTGGATCATCCTGCTATCACAAGCAGCGCCCGTTCACGAGCATAACGCATGAGCCAACCATCGCCTCCCTAAACCATATTTTAGGGAAGGGGACAATCCGTCCCATGTCGCCGCCACAACCAGTGACAGTAAAGCGAGCATGACGAAACCTGTTACGAGAACTCAAGCAAACAACAAAAAAAAACTTAATCTACATATCATGCAATACTCACCAAATACTAACATCAAGAAATAATAACATCACACGATTCTTTTTATGCATAATTATGTACAGTTATATACACTACTTTATATACCAACATATCATAAGCCTCAATGATGCATTCAGGAGCCGCATGTTATTACCACCATAAATTTTAACTGACAATGACGGTAATAGCGAAAAGGATGTAAATACGACGTAACAAATGGCGGGACTGCCTAAGTAAAAATTGAAATCTAGTTTAGTGCGAATTTGTGCGCGTTTAATGAAACGTGCAGTGATTTGACATATGTTTGAAATAGTAGTATGGCTATTGGCGACGAAGTATAATCCGGCTAAGTTTGAAGGCGAACAGTTGCTTAAAACGTAGTTAATTTCGGCTATCTCCGTTTTTTGCAAGATTATATCCGTCATCTGTCAATCTATCAATGCCTGCACGTTTCATACAATTTCGTGAATCGCTTTTTTCTTCGAGAGTTTCGCTAGGCTGCGTTATATTAGTTTTCTGGCAGCTGTCATATCTTTTTTTTTAATTATGAGACTTGCCCCAACTATGATATAGTAGGGGTCAGTGATAATATCGTTCGATATTTCTTACTTGCAACAATTGTCAAATTTGGTTAGCAAACTGACATTTCATTTCGAAGTACACGTCATCTCGACTGATATTAGAATAGAGGTCAAACCAAACTTCTTTTCGAAGATGTCAAACATTTTAATGAAATAATATTTTTATTTAGGAATAATATTATAATTTATACAGAAAAGAAATTTTTTGTAGGAAAACAGTCTATTTTTATAGTGGTCATAATGTGCGGTATTTGTACGCACCATGAAGGTTTTATGATATTCGAGTAGGTATTTAAGGAATATTCTGTTTGTTGCTTTGATTAATTACTTTAGGTAAACCACTTCGACCCACGTGTACATTCCCCACACGTTCTCAATTTATGTTCATTATCAATCTAAATTCAGCTCTTATTAGCCACTGGGGAAAGGATGGCCACAGTTAAACTGGGCCTGTCGGGTATTAATGAGTATTGATTTCATGCAAACCAGAAGTTCCCTAATTAATTGAATTAATAATGAAACTGTTTTTTTAATACTGCCACAGATGACAAATGTTCGTATAATTTAATAAATTGCATCCACAAAATATAATATTCTTATATCGTACTCAAACGATTTTGTTTCATTAATTTTACTGCTGAGAATTCGTATTCGGCATGTGATCGGCAAATGGTGACGCGCGAGGATTAATGATGTTTTAACCGACTTCAAAAAAGGTGAAGGTTCTCAATTCGTTGGTATGATTTTTTTATATAATTGTGTCAAATAAACGGGGTCATAAAATTTACTAAAAAACTGTGTATTTAACAATACCTGTAAATAAAAATAGTCATTTTTGCTATGTTTCTATTCAAATACTATTAAAAAAATTTGTGTGTAATTCACACGTTGTAGAAGTGAAACCTTAAAAAATTTTGGCTTAAGATAATCAGACGAATGTAAAATTTCGGGAAAAGGATAATTGTAGGTTTAAGTAATGATCATAGTGATGTAAAGTTTGATAATGATTTTACATTTTATTCGTGTATATAAGAATATCAATAGAAGTCTGAATAGACTCAGAGTTTAAATTTTCGATAAATGATACAAGAGCAAACCACCATACCCTGTAGGGTAACCATAACCTACGGGTGTGTACACCCGTGTAGGTTATGGTGGTTTGGTTTCAAATTAGTTGTGGCATATAATAAAAAACAAATCGAAAAATTACATTTGTTTATTTCAACATACCTACTTTCAGAAAATGGCGCAAATTTGCGACTGGACTTTTTAAGCGACTTCAGAAAAGGAGGAGGTTCTCAATTCGTCGGTTTTTTCTATGTTTGTTACCTCAAAACTTTCGACTGGGTTTGAACCGATTTTGATAATTATTTTTTTATTTGAAAGCTGGTGTTTCCCGTGTGGTCCCATTGTAATTTGGTTCAGATCTGACAATAGCATCCATGAGAAAACCATAAGTCTTAAATTTGCTATGCATACGTATAGCAAAGTGGATGGTAAATTTACGAATAACTCAATATCGCGCCAACCGATTTCGATGATTCTTTATTTATTAGAAAGGATATACATCAAAAATAGTTTGATGAGAGTTTGGTTAGGTTCTGATTACGGAATCCATGACAAAGTAACGGATTACTGTCTGTAATCAAATTGCAAAGCACTTACGTTCATTGCTGCATTGAAAAATTTTGTATATCTACATATATTTAGACAAATTGTTAGTTAGTGTACTTCAAATTCACTAAAAATCATAAAAAAATTAACAAAAAAACAACCGCCTTTAAAAACACTATACCAAAACAACAGATATAATATGCACTAAAAAGTATAAAAATAATTGCGTATATTTATTCAATCTAATAAATTAATCTACTTCTAGTTACGGTTATTGTAATTTTTGGAGTCGGTGTCATCCAAGATAGGTTTGTTACTATATACATATACATATATATATCTATAGGTGAGATGTGCTTGAGTCGTGAGGAGGCGAGAGGCGGAGCGGGTCGCGGCAGAAGGACACCGATTCCAAAAATAACTAAACTAGGAAAACTGGAACGTACTCGTATACAGCCTATTAACAACCATTTAAAATATTTTTTATGAATTCAAAACGTATGGACTGATTCATTTTATATGAAACTTATTATTCTATGTATAAAAACTCCTTGCCAATAAACTTTTAAATTTAAAATTTAATTGTAAAAGTCATGAACTCGAGAAACATAGTATTTAAAGAGGATCTTTTGTCGTGAAAGAAAACAAATAGAAGACTGCGTAATAGAAAGTACCCTATGCAAAAGATTTAATTTTCGAATCATAATTGGACGTAATTTCAGAAAAACGTTCCAAACCACAATCATGTTGAAATTGAGTTAAGAACACAAAACTGGTCACGTGATTCATATTAGCAAACTCACAAAAAATGGCAGCATTCACGAAAAAACCTTGCACAAACAACGAATTCCAGCTCTAAATGTTGATGCATCTAATATAGGATATTTACATTTATACAGTTAATTCTTTATTACTTTTGATGCAATATTTGATATTAAAAACGCTTTCAACTAACACGATTCATATATTGAATGCAGCACCTTACAAACTAATTTGTGCTGTATATTACAGTCATTGTAAAATAATCTAGTGACGATTCAAAAAAGCTTACTTTAAGCCTAATTGAATAAAGTTTATTTGACTTTGACTTTATCAGATGAAATAATACAAACAAAATAATCAACAAACATCGAACAAATTAATGAAATCCCCGTCCATTTAACTGAATTTAACACGGCAAGTTCGCTGGACCGTTCAAACAAGCTCCCCATGTTTGCTCGTAATTAGTCGATTTTGGTTAACAATTCATTCAAAAACAAACTTGCTGATTGATTTAACGATAACAGAAGCTAGACATAAACGCATTTATCACTGGGAGTGTTCCGAAGAGCTGTTTCACCTGATTTCTGCTACCGAATTCCAACTTCGCACGACACGTCACAAATTAGGATATTATCCTCCACAGTTAATACTAGGTGACCCGTACTCTGTGTTTGTCCTCCTTTCCCATAAAAATGATTTTTTTTAATCTTTTTTGTTTTCTGGAAATTTATCAAATTAAACCCATACAAAAATTAAGAAAAGGTATTCAATACTTCGGTAAAAACATGGAAACTTCAAAAAGCTTTCTCCAGGTTAAATGTTCCGCTACATTAACTTTATTATCGGATTTATTTTTATCTATCGGATTTTTCGGATAGAGTCCTGGTCTAACGTAATCCTCTCCATAAAACTTCACCTTTATATCCAGTATTAATAATATTTTTATTACAAAGTCCATGAAAACAACAGCTTTACTTGTATATAAACAAGCATCACTGATAAAATAGGTAAAAAAGTTTATGAACTGATAAGCACTTTGAGGAATTCGCTAGAAATTGTGACAATCGTAATGTTAACACGAGGAACAAACATAAACTTGTTATGCCTACTACTCGGTTAAGTCTTTTATTGGGCGATATATAATATTCTTCTATAATATGATCCCAAAAAATGTCCATATTTTATAATAAAAAAGCCCGCAAAAGGGCGCAAGAATAAAATTCTTGCGCCCATTCTTATCAGGCAGTCTATTCTGAATGGGTAGTTTTTGACGTTGAACAAGTGATTTTGAATCCTATCTTGAATATATTTTTTTAATTGAATATTAATATAATTTATTTAATTTAAAATTTGAATTTGACAACTTCTTTAGTCGCACTGAGTACTTTGTTTTGAGGGTATTGAATGTTGTTAAGGTATCACGTTTTTCCGGATAAAGTCTGCTCGGGTGAATAAAATCAGCGATCAGTTTGAGCATATTTTAGCATAGTAATTTATACACAATAACAGTTATAGTATTTACTTTGATCAGTTCAAGTATTACATATTTTAAATAAAATACTTTTTAAAAAATTAAAACGCCTGTAAATTTAACTGTATTTTTACATTAGATTTCTCGTAAAAGTTACATTTTTTTGTTATTTTTGTTCCCCTGAAAGCTCTCAGCAGTACTATGAAAAGGTCACGGAGTACATTGTTTTAATCTTAAAATGTGTTTTATTTAAATTTCTCCTAGTTACGTACATTGAAAATGAGGTTTGTTCACTAACACATGCCAACATAGACATTTTGAACCAATTTGTTTGTTTACACTTTAAACATTATGTCACGTGCTTTTGTTTGTAAACAAAGAATCAGCTGTATTCACGTTTTTTTCATATATTATTAATTAATCCAATAAAAAGTGTTTACTATGTGTAACATTCAATGAAGAAAATACTCTATGGGAAATGTTTCAACCTGAATAACTTTTGCTCCCGACCACCTAGAAACCGAAACTCAAAAATTTGAAGCTTTTTTCATCAAAACTAAATGGGTCTGTAACTATTGTGGATGCTGAGGAAATAATTTTCCAACAACGCCTTTGCTTTTTTTGTGGAAAATGAGGACAAACGAGCGTTTGGGTCACCTGGTGTTTAGTGATCGCCATCGCCCACATTCTCTTCCAACACCAGAGGAATCACAGGAGCGTTGCCGGCCTTTGAAGAAGGTGTGCGCGGTTTTGAAGGTACCCATGTCGTATCGTCTCGGAAACACCACACAAGGAAGTTCATTCCACATCTTTGATGTATGTGGCTCCTTGAAAACCGCACTGTGGAGGACCGTCACACATCCAGATGGTGGGGATGATATCCTAATTTGTGGCGTGTCGTGAGAAGGTGGAATTCGGGGGCAGGAACCAGGTGAAACAGCTCTTCGGAAAATTCTCTGTGATAAATGCGGTACAAGACACACAATAAAGCGATGTCTCTGCGCAACGCCAAATGATCCAGCCACAGCACTAGGTCCCCGACAATTCGAGCTGCTCTGCGTTGCACGCGGCCAAATGGATCGAGCAGATAATGGGGTGCACCAGACCAGAGATGACTCTGTTTATGACGCTCAGGTTCTTCGAAGCCAATTTGACTTTGTCAGCGGAATTGTTAATCGCTCGAGATTTTAATACCCAGTATTCCGATACTAGGCGATGGGTACCGATATGATGCCGGCTAGATTATGGGTACCACAATGGCGCCTATTTCTGCTGTGAAGCAGTATAATTATTACTGTGTTTCAGTCTGAAGGGCACCGTAGCTAGTGAAATTAATGGGCAAATGAGACTCAACATCTTATGTCTCTAGGTGACGAGCGCAATTGTAGTGCCACTCAGAATTTTTGGAGTTTTTCAAGAATCCTGAGCTACATTGCTTTGTGGTGGCCAGGCCGTATCAATTACCATCAGCTGAACGTCCTGCTGGTCTCGTCCTTTATTTTCATAAAAAAAATCAATAAGTGTAGTAATAACTTTGCAAATATTTAATTAGTAATACCACAGAGCAGGAATAGATACATACGTATTAAGTAATAATTTCGACTTCTATCTATTTTACTAAAATTAATTACCTACTAATGATAGCTAATCACGAAACGAATTTATTTTTGATTCGAGCCAACGTGACTTATTCAGAATGGCTGTGGAAGCATTAGTATTACCAAATTGATTAAAATAATTAGTAGCTAACCATTATTTTGCACGGGGAATCATGCGTTACGAAACTAATGAATTCCCAATTTATTGACACTTCCTATGTAAATAAGGTTCGTGCTATCGAAGTATAATTATAATACCAATGAATATAATTTTATTACGGTGCTCTGGCAAAATATATATTGTAATATAAGAAGAATCAGAGATCTATTCAAAAAACTTATATGGATGTTAAAATCTAACTGGCTATGACACAAATCCATGATTGGGTCACAAAAATACATATTTCCCTTCTGAACTCATCTCAGACACTCCTAACCATATCCTACTACCGCTCTTCTCTGAATAAGCTCTGCAGGTCGTCTTTTTGTTAGTTAAATTTTCATAATAACTTTTAGCTATATAATTTTTATATCTTTGCTAGTCTTAATAAAAGGTCTGTGCCTCCAAACACAGGTGATAAGTCCCCGCATGGCTTCACTGTAATACTTACATGCAACTGTTGTGTAATAAGGGGCATTAAAACACGAATGTGGGTTTAACATACGAGGCGAAGCCGAGTGTTATAATAGTATCACATGAGTTTTTAATACCTAATTATCAACAGTTGCATACAAGACTTAATCTACACCCATAATATGAATCTTCTAGAAGATTCTGAAACCGTTAGCTTACTGCTAACATTAAAACAGCCGGTCCTAGTAGTAACCTAATATCATCCATTATTGATTATATAAAAATAAACTAAGTATTAATGAAATAAAAATTTATTTAAGTAGTAATTTACATTTTGTATAGTGCAATTATTAAAATTCACTTGAATAGAGTTATGCTCTTTTGCAGCGTTTAAAATATCTGGCGTTGTGCTGTCAAAACTTGAATAGCTCATTTTTTGTAAACAAAACAATAAAAATATCGAAGAAAAATGGAGGAGATTCGAATAACCTACTTTTTTTTACGGCGCGCGAGGTTCTGGTAGTGTGGAACGCGCGTATACGGAAATATTCTTTTTTTTGAAAGTCATACGGATACCACGCATCGAGCAATAAGAATGTGGCTGTCTGTTGAAACTCTTTGCACATGAAGGGATCGAAAAAAAAACAAAGGATTGTTGTTTTGAAATTCTGTACAACATTACAACACTCGTTTGGATGATGTAATGTATATTAGGACATTGGGTGATTTAATGTTGGCAATAAGCTAACTGTTTTAGAATTTTCAATACAGGATTTAAAGCATGGGTGTAGTTAAGGAGGTTTTTAATCGGTAGGGGTTTTACACCCGAGCCCGACATATGGGCCCCGCTTCAATACGTTAATGCATATACCTCCTCTCAAAAAAAGTGATAATCATAATGGGAGAACCTTAGTTTTTAAGTCCATTCAATAAACAAAATTATCATTTAAATAATATTTTATGATTAGTTTATACTTGATTAATTATTTAATTAATGAGAACTGTTTGACTATCAATTACGAAATGTGGTTCATGTAGTTTTTTCAATAGATGCGACTTGTTATAACATCTAATAAGTACCTATAAGTAAGATTATAATATATAAGTACAATTTTTGTAATTTGATAAATAAACATTGTCAACTTCATCATAAGTACTTAGTTTCTTAAAATATGAGTGAAGACGTGTCATCCGCAAGCAATTCTAACTTATGTTTTTTTGTACAAGTTTACGTATTGTTTGATCAATGTGCAAATTACGGTGGTGGATAGAAGTATAAACTTAGTATATTACCGTTAACTAAGTTTATGGATAGAATTGACCGCTAAAATAATATTTTCTAACTACCCTCGTCTTGTCGAAGTGACAGCTGCCAACGTCCACCGGCTTGTGCGAGCGTACAACTCACAGTAGAGAGCCTTGTATTGTTGGGTCGTACGTAATGACTTCGTTTCGTTTTATAACCTTTTAGCGTACGAGACGAAATTTCGAGCAAACAAATGCCTCTGAATGAGTGCATGAAGCTGGAAGATAAGGTGCTGGATCCCAGGTACGCTTAAGGATAAGCTTTATAAGCTTTGGCCTGTTTTTGTACTTTGAGGTAGTGCTCAAAGAGGACACACATTAATTACTCAATTAAAAAGAACTAAATACAGTCAACTTAAATATTATATTTATATCGAATTAGCAGCGCCACCTGTTTCACACAACAGGTATGTAAAATCATTAATATAGATAAGGAAGAGAAACGGTCCGAGAATAGACCCATGCAGTACCCCGATATTAAAAGTAGTCCTAAGATTTCCTGGCATTCACATCATTGAATTGTATTGTTTGAAATCAGAGGTTGAATCGTGAACTAAACCTAATAATGCTTATTCGTGAACGTTTTGATATAAATCACAGAAGACATTGAAACAGATGTGTCGTAGAGGAAATTCTGGGGAAATTGCTCCCCGTTACCGGAAGATACCGCAACGTGTGTAGATATCTTTAAGCGAAAAACTGTAACACATTTATCGGTAGTTACTGCTTCAACATAGTTTCTATAGAAGATATATTTTATTCGAAATATATTTGGTGCAAACCACTAACAATGCCAAAGTTTTCTCATATATTTTTAACAGCGAAAGTAAAATCCAGTAAGTATTTGTACATATTTTTAAGCAAAATTTAATGCTTACCATCACAATAAAGAGACTTAAATGAATTTACCTGTCGCAAACTATATATAAAAATATTACGAAACTGAAGAATTGTATGCCAGACTTCTAGAACTGAACAAAACAATAACGAGACAATGATTAAATTAATAGAAAAGGCTGTAAGAAACGGTAATAAATATAAATTAATATGCTCCTTAATTTTCAAGCTAACAAACTTAAATGAAGTTGTTTGAGGCTAACTCCATTCGGTAACAACTTAATTTCAAACTTCTAAGTGCAACCAACTTCGAAACTACTTTTCCCAAAGGCTTTTGTGTAAACATGAACAACACGGTTGTAAGACGCTTATGAGGAAGCTCATTGTCGCTCAGAGGATAATGGAGAGGGCTATGGTTGGAGTTTGCCTACGAGATCGAATCAGAAATGAGGAGATCCATGGGACAGCATAAGTTACCGACATAGTCCAAATGATTGCGAAACTGAAGTGGCAGTGGGCAGGGCACATTGCTCGACGGACAGATGGCCGTTGGGGCAGTAAAGTCCTAGAATGGCGACCATGTACCGGAAGACGTAGTGTTGGTAGGCCCCCCATAAGATGGACCAACGACCTGAATATTGGAACATTTTCGGTGTTTTGCAGGAGTACAATTATATGCGAACGTACAGACGAAATATTTCAGAAATATATATGATAACGATAACCGTTTTCAATACTTGTTTTAAATTATTCAAACGCGTGTAGTTCTAACTGAATTTCTTATTAATTGTTGTGGAAACATTACTATACATAATATTTTAGTTATGTAGCCGAATGACGTTCTACATATATATACATATAATCACACGCGACTTTAAAATATGTGACTTAAAAAATGTGTTCGAGATTCTTTTATATTACATACAAATATATAAAATTTTATAAGTAATCAAGCTAAGATCAAATACATTAAAATTCTTGAGATATCTCAATATAAGAAAAGCGTCAGTTTAGACTGAATCTGTTGGAAATACCTACAACACTCGCGAAATTAATAAGTAATTTTATATTACTCTATTATTAGTTCTCGGCTCGTAGAAAGTTGTAGTTACTCTATACAAAACAACTACACAAATATGTAAACATATATGAATGTAATATTCTAATATATAAAATTCTTCTGTCCTGGTGTTTGTTACCAAACTCCTCCGAAACGACTTAACCAATTTGTCTAAAAATGTTGGGTGCATATTGGTTAGGTCTGAGAATAGGTCAACATCTATTTTTCATAGCCCAAAATGATAAGGGTAACCCCCGTAAATATATTTTTTTATGTTTTTGACAAAAAGAAATATTATATTTTCATAGCGTTAAAAAATACATACAACTTCCAATTTTCACCCTTCAACATTTAACCCCTGTTTTTTTGTCACCATTTTTATATTATTCTGTTCCATCCACATATACGCAATAGGGTTTCAAGATGGGAATCGAGTTTATTTATTATTGTAGTATGATAAATTTTATGTACTTTATTATTTTTTTTTATTTTTTTTTTTATTAACTTTTTTTTTTTTTTTTTTATTTGGTAGGTCTGAGAATCGGTCGTCATCTATTTTTATGCTCCAAAAATTTAAATTATTAAATTTTTTATTACTTTTTATGCAATACAATGTTTGCTGGGTCAGCAAATTATATATCTTATTAATGCGAGGGATGAGTGGTAATTTAGGAAAATTTAAGGCTAGAAAGAGGGGAAATAAGGAACCAGTTTTCAGAAAACAATCTTATTTAATAAAATATCTAAAAATCTTGAGAGATACATTGTGTTATGCGAGGGCCATGTTAATCTATCTATTTAAAACAGAAAATATTTTTAATTTAATATAGTCAGTTAGTAAATCACGTAATAACTTTAGCAAAGAATATATAATAGTACTTAAGATAGAATGACCCCTAAGTTGGGACTGAATAAATTAACCAACTTGGTATCAAATGGATATCACAACTTTATACGGCAGATGAACTGAGTTGCGATACTTGGTTGTTTAACAAGTTATGTTTTTGATGGCTATGATTTAAACAATATGGATATTGTTTCCTATGTTCTTAGGGTTGCAAAGACCGAATTTATGATAATCTTTTTTTAAATCCTAGATGGTCGTACGTAGAATTAGCATTACCACAGCTATGTTCTATGATTATTCAGATCCATAGGTCGCTGGTTCAATCCGGCTCGAAGGACCATGAAAAGGGTTGCACTTAGGGGTAGATATATATATATATTGGTTTTATGGTAAAAGTATTTATTTACTTATGGTACTAAACTTATCTATGATACTTGCTAAATAACTATAATTAATGGTTCTATTGGTGAGTACGCGGATCTCTTCTATTAGTTGGTTAAAATGGTTAAAATGGTTACTCGGACCAGTCCTGTAATGGTTATAGGCAAATGGTTAATGGTAACTTGCACCGGACCGATAAACGGTTAGTCGCGTACTGCCTTACTAAAGGCAACACATGGTTTTATTACAATTAATTTTATCTACAAAGCAATATTTGTAATATAATGCTGTTCGATAGATTTACTTCGAACAATGGATATTTACGAGGTATTTGGGGTGGATTAGATCTAATTTAAAAAAAATATATGTTGATAACATTCTATTTTTATACTATCGATATGTTTCATAACTTTCACACATATTAATATTAGAAATGATAATCTTCACCGCAAACATTGAATGATTATACCATAGTATTCATAGCGATCGTTAAATTGTAAAAAGAAACTCCTTTCTGCTATCAGAATAGGAAGTAAGTCAAACGAGTTCTAAGGTGCAACACCTTGAGTAAAAATTTCAAAAGAATTTTACATTAAATAAATAGCAAAATATTCCATCTGTAGCACTGCGCCCGAAGGATTTTACGATTTTCCGTAGAAAGTACCGCTCGTATCGGAAATCCTGTTTGATGTACGGTTATTCCGACCGACAGTTACTTCACGCCAGGGCTGTCACCTGCATGTTCAAGAAAGCGAGAGACAGGTTAGTTTTAGCTTGCGAGAATTCCTTGCGAATTTTTAAATGCTTTCATAATAAACTAGGTTGCCGCAGTCGCTCGTCGTACTGCTTCGCCGCGGCGTATATTTGAGCCAAGCGAGGTAGACTAAGTCTGTGTAAAAAAACAAAACAAGATTTGATCAATTGGCCCCATTTTTAAATAAATATAGATAGCGCGTGCTAATTTAGAATAATTTGTAAGTCATGTTGTTTTTAATTATAATAATTGAATCAAATCGAAATTCAAAATTCTCGACAACAACCTAGAAAATTGAAAAATCGGTCCAGAAATGGCCGAGAAACAATTTAACACAGAAATCAATTGGAGTCACCCGGTGGGAGCTCCGCTCAGATTCGCTCAATAAATGTCTTAAAATCTATGACGATTCCGATTACATCTACTTAATATTTTAAAAACTTTAATAAATTTGATTTGATTTAAAAGTATTCTTATTTAAAACCTTTTCAAACATTGGGTACGTACATATTTTTATTACACAAAATTTATTACATATTTATTCTATAATCACAAATGTACGTTCTTTTTATTTCAAAGTTGATAAATTTATATTCATGTTATGTTCCATCTTTTATTCTAATTTCTGTCGACATTTTCAATAAGCTTTTTTCATATGTATTTATCGAGGGTCAGATTTTCTCAAGTATCTGTGTATGTTTTCCACCACAAACTCGAGAATCTTTAGCCTAATTGAAGTAAAAATTTGCAATTGTATGCATGTGGTAGCATTGGAACACATTGGTAGATATAATTATTATTTTATAAACTTTTACATTTAATCTATAAAGAGGTAAAGTAAAAATCTAGCTGTTGACAACCCTAACAATTTACTCGTGTAGGAATTTATGTGCAAAACTAGATAAACGACACCACTATACGTTTATTTTGTTTTAAGAATGTCCAAAATGTTGGAGTGCTTTTTGGCACGGATTTCATTTAATTAATATTTATGTTTCTCTAATCCAGCAGAGCTTTTAGAACAAAACGCATTTATTTACATATGTACCAATTTCGTTGTGAAAGCTTGATATATATTATCTATGTTACGAATGTTAGTTCCGAATTTACATTCGAGTGCGTTACAAAAGAGAAATTTTTCTGTTTTGTATCTGCAAGGCATCCAATGACGTCATGTAGTTCAAAGTATATTATGAACACATCTTTGAACTCAGTGCATGTCATGTAAGTTACCACAAGAATGATATGAGATACAATAGTTGACAATGCCACAAATGACACCATAATAAGCTTCGACTGCTATGTCTAAACATTTCTGCGTTTACTCAATTGTTTAAAATATTATTGGTCAATAGGCAGAAATGTAAGCACTTTTTCAGTTTAAGCTGCGTATTTTTAAATTTAGAACTCGATTTGCACAGTCAATTCTTAGGAGAAAAGTGTGCTTACATTGTCTTTAAGCACACTTTTTCCGTTCCGCTATCAGACTGCGAATGATATGTCCATATGTATAGAACGTCATTGCTGGCAGTAAAAAATAAATGTACCACACCCAAGGCTATCGTACCAAAAACCATTTTCAATTTTACTCGTTTTAACATCATTAACATTTAATCGTTTCAACTCTCCTCATAAATCTGCAATGAAAATGCTTCCATTTTTTATCTCCATTAAACCGAAAGTTGCAGCGGTATTAAAAATAACCGACCAATGTTGTAGCTTTTATAGCATTACGGTTTTGGTGAATACATTACGAATAAATTAAGCATCAAAAATGAAGTAATATTGAAGATATATATTTATCTACACCCATGCTTTAAATATTCTGAAACAGTTAGCTTATTGCCAACATTAACTCACCCAATGTTCTAATAACGATTACATCATCCAAACGTGTGTTGTAATGTTGTACTAAATTTCTTAACAACATTCCTATTTTTTTTTCAATCCGTTCATGCTCAAAGAGTTTTTAACAGCAAAGAGTTTTAGACAGCCACATACTTATTGCTCGATTCGTGGTATCTATATGAATTACAAAAAAAGAACATTTTCGTTTACGCGCGTTCCACACTACCAGAAGGTCGCGCGCCAAAAAAAAAGTTGGTTATTCGAATCCCCGCCATTTTTGTTCGATATTTTTATTGTTTTGTTTACAAAAAATGAGCAATTCATTTTAAACGCTGCAAAAGAACATAATATTCAAGTGAATTTTAATTATTGCACTTTACAAAATGTAAATTACTACTAAAATAAAGAATTCTTTCATTAATACTTAGTTTATGGTATGTAATTAGTATGATATTAGGTTACTACTACTAGGACTGGCTGTTTTAATGTTAGCAGTTAGCTAACAGTTTCAGAATATTTTAGAAGATTCATATTCTGGGTGTAGAAAAAGTATTGTATACAACTGTTGATAATTGGGTATTAAAACACTCATGTGATGCTATTATCATACTCGGCCTCGAGTCGTGTGATAAATCCACATTCGTGTTTTAGTACCCCTTATTACACAAAAATTGCATAAATAACTATTATTACATTGCAATAAAACTTTGTATTCGTCATGAAGCTACATCAGTACGTGAAAGGGCTTTGACATTTGGAAGAGAACTGATAAAATCTCCCAGTCCAACTTTTAAATCATATTATCATCTAATAACAAAGTTTTGTTAAGCAGTTGCTTAGCCTACTTTAATAACATGAATCCTTTTACCCCACTCTATTTTATTTTTATGGAAAAGGAGGACAATCGAGCGTATGGGTCACCTGGTGTTAAGTGATCACCGCCGCCCACTTCTCTTGCAACACTAGAGGAATCACAGGAGCATTACCGGCCTCTAAGGAAGGTGTACGCGCTTTTTTTGAAGTTTCCTATGTCGTATCGTCCCGGAAACACCGCACAAGGAAGTTTATTCCACAGCTTCGTAGCTTGTTGAAGAAAGCTCCTTGAAATCCGCACTGTAGAGGACCGCCACACATCCAGATGGTGGGGATGATATCCTAACTTGTGGCGTGTCATACGAAGGTGGAAATCTAGCGGCAGAAATCAGGTGAAACAGCTCTTCGGAATAAATGCGATAAAAGAGACACAATGAAACGTTGTCTCTACGCAACGCCATGTGATCCAGCCGTTCACAGAGCACTGGGTCCCCGACCATTCAAGCTTATATATACTCTATAACCTTTTTGATTGAGAGTTGCCCTGTACTTTTCCCGGGGCGTAAAAAGAATAGGGGAGTCCCAGGTCTATGGGTGTCGTAAGAGGCGACTAAGGGCCATTTTAGAAGTGGGAGAGTCACGCTGCCGTCTTTTGACGTCAGCAAAATCGGGCCAGATTCGTCCGGGTTAAATACCACACTCGCACAGAAAACCGGTGTGAAGTAGCGGCCTAGCGCCGCTATGTTTCGCATTGGTTAGTGTCGAGGACCGGAGGACAATTCCTCCCCCCCTCCCCTTCCCCCCAACAAAAAAATATGAGAGCGGTGTAAAAAGATAAATTACCCCAGCAGGGTACCGGCTCCTGTAGAGCCGGAGAATCCCTCCCCGAGCATTCGCGCTCGGGCTGCCCCTCGTATTCTGGGGAGGGCATAGTACCGCGCATGACCGAGGACAGACGAGGCAGTAGCACCACGGCACCCCGCTCCACGCTTAATGTGGACTTTTGTAACATCAGGGGAATTCACTCCAACTTAAACGCCGTCCACCACCACCTTGAGACGACGCAGCCGGCCTTGTGTTTCCTTACGGAGTCGCAGATATCTCGACCTAGCGATACGTCATATTTAACGTACCCCGGGTACAAAATTGAGCACAATTTTTTGCCTCATGCCGGGGTATGTGTGTACGTTAGGGAGGATATCTGCTGTCGCCGTCTCGGCAATTTTGAGGGTAGGGACCTGTCCACTCTCTGGCTCCGCGTAGATTTAGAGGACCGCGTCCGCATCTATGCGTGTGTCTACAGGTCCCATAGTGGTAACGCAGAAACCGATCATCTCATGGGCTGCGTTCAAGCGGCAATTGACGACGTGCTTGCACAGATCCCCTCCGCTGAAATCGTAGTCTTGGGTGATTTCAACGGGCACAATGCCGAATGGCTTGGATCACGTACCACAGACTACGCAGGGCGATGTGCGCATAATTTTGCATAGGCGTATGGTCTGTCCCAATTGGTTGAGTCGCCAACGCGGCTCCCGGATGTGGATAGCCACATGCTGTCCTTATTGGATCTTCTGCTGACTACACATCCCGATGGTTACCAGGTCTTTGTCGACGCCCCTCTCGGAACGTCCGACCATTGCCTGGTCAGGAGTGTAGTGCCTAGCCGACGCCAACGTCGCAGACCACTAGCGACCTGCCGCGTATGGCACTACAAGTCAGCAGATTGGGATAGGATGAGTTCCTTTTTTGCATCCTACCCTTGGGGCAGGGTTTGTTTCCCTTCGGATGATCCTAGTGCCTGCACCGTTGCAGTAGCCGATGTGATACTACAGGGTATGGATATTTTTATACCAAACTCTGTAGTACCCATCGGTGGTAGATCACAGCCCTGGTTCGATGCGTCAGTTAAAGCAGCATCTGACTGCAAAAAACAGGCGTATCGAGTTTGGGTTGCGGCGCTGGGCACAAAGGATCCGAACTGCATAGTTCTTAAGAGGAAATACAACCGTGCCTCCAGATTTTTTAAGCGGCAAATCGCCCGTGCAAAATCAAAACACGTCGTCAAAATCGGCGAGCAGCTTTCCAGTTACCCGACCGGAACACGCAAGTTCTGGTCGTTGTCGAAAGCTGCTCTTGGTAACTTCAGCCAGCCGTCCATGCCGCCGTTGTACATGAGGAATGACACCCTGACCCATACGGCAAAAGAAAAATCCGACCCTGTGCACTCTTTTCGCCTCCAACTCCACTCTTGACGACAGCGGAAAAACACCACCGACCATCCCACGGTGTCAGAGCTCTATGACTGAAGTACAGTTCAGACAGAAAACTGTTAGGCGAGCTCTGTTTTCGTTGGACGTCAGGAAGTCGAGCGGGCCGGATGGCATTTCTCCAATCGTGCTTAGAACGTGTGCCCCTGAGTTGACGCCGGTGCTAACGCGTTTATTCCGGCTCTTATTCTAAAGGCGTAGTCCCTGACTCATGGAAGTCAGCCCTTGTCCATCCGATCCAAAAAAAAAGGAGACAGTTCGGATTCGGCAAACTACAGGCCTATTGCTATTACCTCCCTGCTCTCCAAAATCATGGAGAGCATAATTAGCCGTCAGCTCTTGGTATACCTAGAGGGTCACCAGTTGATCAACGACCGACAATACGGGTTTCGCCATGGTCGGTCGGCAGGTGATCTTCTGGTATACCTAACACATAGATGGGCTGCGGCTATTGAAAGCAAGGGGGAAGGCCTGGCTGTTAGCCTGGATATAGCGAAGGCCTTTGATCGTGTATGGCGCAAGGCGCTCCTCTCCAAACTTCCATCATTTGGGCTTCCCGAGAGCTTTTGCAAGTGGACCTCCAGCTTCCCCACTGGGCGCAGCATACAGGTCGTTTCTTGATATTGCTCGAACCCGAAGCCCGTGAATGCTGGAGTGCCCCAAGGCTGTGTGCTGTCTCCCACGCTGTTTCTTCTGCATATCAATGATATGTTGGACACCTCCAACATTCATTGCTATGCGGATGACAGCACTGGTGATGCCGTATACACGGGCCATGCACGTCTCTCTCGGGAAATCGTCGACTAGTGCCGGGAGAAACTTGTGTCTTCTATCGAGTCCTCTCTTGAGAAGGTCGCGGAATGGGGAAAATTGAACCTTGTCCAATTTAATCCACAGAAGACTCAAGTTTGCTCGTTTACCACTAAAAAAAACCCCATTTATCGTATCACCGCTCTTCGACAACACTTCCCTCAAAGCCTCGCCTAGTATCGGAATACTGGGTCTCTAAATCTCGAGCGATTGCCAATTTCGTGGTCATCTGGAAGGCAAAGCCAAATTGGCTTCAAAGAAACTGGGCGTCATTAATAGAGCACGGCAATACTTCAAGCCGGCCCACATACTAGCGCTTTACAAAGTGCAGGTCCGGCCACACATGGAGTATTGCTGTCATCTCTGGTCTGGCGCACCCCAGTATCAGCTCGATCCATTTGACCGCGTGCAACGCAGAGCAGCTCGGATTGTCGGGGTCCCAGTGCTCTGTGAACGGCTGGATCACTTGGCGTTGTGTAGAGACGTCGCTTCATTGTGTGTTTTCTACCGCATTTATCACGGGGAGTGTTCCGAAGAGCTGTTTAACCTGATTCCTGCCGCCGAATTCCACCTTCGCACGACACGCCACAAGTTTGGATATCATCCTCACCACATTCTCCTCCTCCTCCGTGCCCCCACAGTGCGGTTTTCAAGGAGCTTTCTTCCACGTACTACAAAGCTGTGGAATGAGCTTCCTTGTGCGGTGTTTCCGGGACGATACGACATACCTTCAAAGAAAGCGCGTACACCTTCCTTAAAGGCCGGCAACGCTCCTGTGATTCCTCTGGTGTTGCAAGAGATTGTGGGCGGCGGTGATCACTTAACAACAGGTGACCCGTACGCTCGTTTGTCCTCGTATTCCATAAAAAAAAAATGTTGAGTTAGACATAAAAAATTCTTACGGTTATGTTGCCTGATTACAAAACAAGACACATTTCATTAGTTATTTTTTTTACAAATAAACTGATTTTTTTAAATTAAATGTATGTATATCATTTTTCATAATGGGATTTCTTATAAGGTCGTACTACTGTTACTTTGCAAACCAATGCTGATCAAGTTTCTCAATATCCGCAGCGTTGGATGTGTACGCAGCAATGTATTTTATGTATATTATAATGACAACGGTCATCTCGCAACAAGTACTCCTATAACCTTGTTATTTACATTTCTATATACCAGTGGGAGGCTACCACAACGGCACCTATTTCTGCCGTCAAGCAGTAACGTGGAAACATCACTGTGTTTCGGACTGAATTGTGCCGTAGCTAGTGAAATTACTGGGCAAATGAGACTTAACATCTTATGTCTTAATAAGGGACGAGATGAGCAGGATGCTCGTCTCGTCCCTTATTTTAATTAAAAAAAAACGCAGGGGAAGTTCTTCCTCGAACAATTCCTCTTTATGTCAATATTTACATTACATTATTCAATTTGAATATTAAATAGTTCTACTTAGGTTACATTATGTTAATACTTTTGACGAGAGACAAACACGTTTTTTTTTAGATATAATTTTTATTTCTTTGAAATCTCAAATTGTTAGTAAAAGTTTTATTAGTAGTAGCAATCAACTAAGTTATTACTTAGGTCAAAGTATTTATACTATATATTATATACGAAGTAATACAAACTTTAGTAACATCACCATGTTGTTTCCAAACAAATGCCACGTAGTTAAACACAAGATTTAGCAGCTGAGATCTGGGAAAAAGTTGGACGTGATGCTCACAAAACTTTTTATCTTTTGCTTTTGCTTCGGGAAATATTAATGATAAAGTCCCGTTTATCTTTTTGTTCTGTTTCGAACCTAACCACACATGCAAGCTTTTAGCTTTTAAACTCATTCGTTTTGTATAACGATATTTTTAGTATAGAAAGTAACGAGAATACCATGACATTTACGTGATGATCTGTGACGTATCGACTAACAGCCGTTTTAATAACCTATCCATTCCTTGTTTAACTTACTAGAGGTAGACAAATCTATCCTTTACGGTTACTTACATTTCAATAACCTATCGACATAGCATTGGACTGTAACTATATTGGACATAACTATGGATAGATAAGATCTTGTCAATAAACGGTGACAGCAATGTATCCGTAACTAGAGATACGTTATTGAAAACGGCTGTAATACAACACAGGTTCCGATAAATATATCGTCAACCCATTAACTTAGTATACTAACGTAATTAATAGACAAACACTCTCCTCATTACGGCGAGACTACATTTAAAATGTTCATGTGTGCTAGTTTTACAGATATTTTAGTGAGTTAGTGAAGTATGTAGTATTTTACTTTTAGACAATCCCTATGACAAATATTAAAAAACAGCGTCATATTCACGTATACAATATCTTATTTTCTAACACATATTTTTTAATATAATCTTTTGAATATAGTATTTACTGGGTATATAAAATGTAATATTTAGTATTTAGTGCATATGTTTTACGACAATAAACATCACGAAAGTAGTAGGTATTGAAGAATCAGCTATATGTAACAACACAATCTAATACAGAACACGACACTATTATATTTTTTAATTAATATCCGTTAAAACACAGAACAATACGGTTTCATGGTCTTCATGTATTCCGTCTCTTACGTCTACATCGGTAGTTAATAAGTTTATGCGTCAACCAGTACACATGGCCAGTAACATAATTAAATACATTTATAATAATTGATTGCTATCATTAACGTAAAATGAACAATTACTAGACTCACAATCACGCTCAAGAATTGTGTGAAGCAAAACTCTGCCTATGCGTCTATTAGGCAGAGTTTTACAATGCCACATAATCTTTGATTATAGCCGTACGGTTGTCTTTCCTACTTTTCCATAAAAAAGGAAACATAAAATATGTTACTTAAATTAAAATAATACGCATGTCCTAGGCGCCCTCTGGTATATAAATATAGGTACTAATTTTAAAACCGTTTTCAGAAGGGTTTTCAGATTTGTTATATTCATTCAGCTATGAAGACAGCGGCAGAACACCCTTAATAACTGATTAAAAATTGAGACTTCATTAAGAACATATATCACAGATTTGGTTACTATAACCACGTTGCTTAATAAAATGTTACTATAAAGATAAATATTTGTCACATATGAAAATCTTCGGTGGCGTTGACTGTACCATCGTTTTCGTATTCATTGTAATTCGGGTTTATATGTCTATTCGACTCTGTATTTTATTTTATTCGGGATAAAAACAGTACAAATTAATACCCTTAAAAAACAAAATCATTGGCCAATAAAGTTTCCACAACAGTACATAGAATAATACGAGCAAATTAATGACAATTAAAATACTATTTACATATTAGAATGAATTGAAAATAATATCATATTAATAGAAAAGTATTACTGATTTTAGTAATAATAATAACAAATTCTTTATTTAGACCAACAAAGGATCATAATATGTTAGTAACAAAGTAACTTAAAAACTGGTGTTATAGTCCGCGCGGAAGCGCTAGTCACCTTCTGAGGTATGTGGGGGGGTGAGATGGAGGAGGGCGCCATTGACAAGACGCACACGATATATTATATGGTCGACGGCAGACTGAGTTAACTTGACGTTTGTCTACCTCCCCCGGCCTGCCGCTGACATACCTCAGGCGGTGACTAGCGCTTCCGCGCACACTATAAGTACAAAATATCTTAAATCTGTGCCTTCCTAACCTAGGACAGGATCGACTTGTCAACACATTTATCATACAGCAGGGTTTCAGGTACTGACAATCAAACCTGTTCGACAATGCCCCCAGAATTCCATTGAGGCTAGCCCGGACCCTACCTACGCAGCAGGGACGTACACCGCTTACGCAAAGTCGCAAAAAAACAATCTACGTGCGCATCAGCAAACATCCCCGACGCGCTGTAGTATGGTGGCAGCCCGAATTCTAATTACAGTAATAATTAGATCAATCTGAAAGTAAATAAGAATAGTTAAAACCTGAAAAGTAATCAATTGATCAGTATTATTTGTTGTATAATAAACAAAAACGATGAATGAAGGAATTTTGTGCATTTAATTCTCGAAGATTGTCTTGGATATTGGAAGTTAAGGCAATTAAGAAGAAGTAGGGAGGTATAATATTATGTAGTAATATTAGCAGAAATGTATGATCCTTTACCTTACGCCGTTTTCCAGAGATACCTTATATAGGTAGGAATTGCTCTTGTGATGAATCTGGTATTACAAAAAAGTATATCAGGTTCATATTAAGAATTCGAACTATAGACAGAAATTTCTGGTGCTTTTATTCTAAATTTTCTCTAACAAAATAATAACATTTCAGAATTATAATTGTATTTGAGTTCAGTGTGCCGAATTATTTAATCAAACTTTGTTTCCTACTATTATTGGGCCAACCTGTGAAAATTTTAACATAAATTATTATATTTGGAATAGATTAAAAAACTTTCATAACTAAATTAACTGTATCGTATCTCCGACATTACAAGCTCCGAGTTTTTGATCTATGTTCTTGGAGTTAAAGATAAATTTTAGATAAAAACTTCCAATAATAAAATACTCTTTTATTTATGAACATCTAAGATACTTGAATGATTTATGTCAGCTAAGGAAAATTATTTGGTCTTGCTGTGTTTATAACCATGTGCACAAAGCTTATATTAATAAGCTTATTGCGAAACTTCATCAATGTTGAATTAATTTGTTTATTTTTTTTATAAGAGAGAAAGAAAAACGATCTTCATATTTAAGTGATCACCCCTATGTATATCATCATCGCCATCATCATAATATCAGCCCGACGACGTCAGCTGCTGACAAAAGGCCTCCCCCAAATCTTCACGATGATCAGTCCTGCGCTGCCCTCATCCAACTTATTCCGACGATATTGACCAGGTCTTTGGTCCATCTTTTGGGGGCCCTACCAACACTGCGTCTTCTGGTATGTGAATTTGCATCTTGTTTTAATATAACTCCAAATTTTCGAATATTATTGAAATGGTAAACCAATCTAATATATATGATGAAGATTTTATAGGGAAACTTTAATAACTTTAACTTCAGTACTTTCCTGCAAGTAAATTTAATTTGTTACGGACTTTCTTCTCAGTAGAAGTTGACGTTTGTCGCACTTTCTTCTCAGTAGAAGTTGACGTTAATCCCACGCACACTGGTGCGTGGGATTATTTCATTGTCAGGCAGAATACTAAGAGATACCATCCGTCCCTGAAACTGTTCTGCAAGTGACTTATTAAATGCGCTAAATAATATAAGACATCTTAAGAGATGGGACATAATATAAATCTTAACAATAGAAAATAATGAACAATGAACTTTAATGAATAGGGATGATTTAATGAAAATATGTAACATGAATATTATAATCGCTATTCAAAGGAATAGCTCCGGACAAAAGAGAATAATGATACCAACTGATAATGGCGGCGCCGATCGTAAACAAAAGAATCAGGGAAAAAAGGCATTGCAAGACAACATGAACATGACAAACAACATGACCTGAATATTTGATTATATTTTTAATCCAAAAAGATTTAGACAATGAGGTTAGCCGACGGAAAAAGAAACTTCTAAGCATCGTTTAATTAATTTCACCAAAAATCATTCGAACTGTGGAAAACAAATCAAATCATCTTCATTTGCAGAATAAGGTAATACGGCTCGAAGGACCAGTTTGACTATTTACGTGCTGTTGCTACACTACGATAGTCAAATAAAATATGTTGTTCAGGAATTACGTATAATATATAAATTAAAAAGATGTTGTTATAATGTTAATGAGCAGTCGCTGTAAGTGTTCGTCGCAAAATCGTACTGATGTTAATAACGCGCGTGAAGCTTAAAGTGCTGAGTGAGGAAGGTGTACGGTTGCACCGTACATGCGTTGTTAGCTTATAGTTATAATAATAAATCATTTATTTTAGACATTTCACCCATAGAACTACAAACAATCAATGCTTATTATCTTCTCTTAATACGAAATACAAATAAAGGGTAAAGTATTCACAAAATTTTACTATGTTGACACACTTTTACTCAAAATTTCATGTATCATGTTCCAAACTTTTTGCTCAAAATAACGATATTTTAATACGATATATAAAATACACATACATAAATACATATAAACATCCATCACTCGGAAACAGACGTACATCTTCATCATATAAATCGTTAAATCTACGAAAATTCAAAACTTGGTCTTTCAGCTCAGTGGGCATGGACACTAACCACATGGCTATAGGCTTCCAAAAAATTAAAATGAAAGAATCGTTGAAATGGTGAAAATTTAAGACAATTAGTTCGGAATGAGAAATTATAACTGCACCGAGCTTAAATTTGAAATCATCTGAAGCCTGACTCTATCGTTAACACAAAAACCAATTTAAATTCAACTCCTCTCAACTTGAAGATTTAAATCGTTTTAACTCTCGTCACAAATCATCCACATCTGCAGTGGAGGCGCTATTCATTTTATTTCTCAAAATTACGGGGAAAAGTTGCAACACTGCTATTAGTATCCGCGAAATGTTGGATAGCTTTTAAAGCAAAGTTTCGATAAATTACTTACATTTGTCGGTGACACTGAAGTTCTATGGGTACAGCTGCAATAGAACATTTATTCATAAATCGCATTTATCGAAAATATATGTGGCGATATAAAAGATAGAAAGATAAAAGTAACAAATGGTTAGTATAGATAAAAACTACAAGACAAAGTTCAGTGCCAAATCAGTACTGGTATTAATTATTTAGCTACAGAAAGACAGACAGCATCGACAAAAACGTATAAATACATTTTCCTTCGGAAGAGGAGGAGAGCCGTACGGGTCACGTGATATTAAGTGATCACCGCCGCCTTAATTCACCTGCAACACCAGAGGAACGGTATGAGCTTTGCAGGCTTTTCGGGTATTTGCATTTTTTTAAGGAAATAGAAACATATTTAAGTACCATATAGGCCAATAATGAGTGACAATAACATAAAATAACAAAACAAAATGTTTTGTTAATCACCCCATTCCATTTGATGGTAATTTTAAATATACCTACAAATAATATAATAACTGGCGGGAAATGATCGAATTTCCTATGATAAAAAAACAGGTTCCAAATATGAAATTTCGAAGTTCCGAATACAAAAAGTCTTAAGCTTTTAAATTGTAACAATATTTATGACCAGTCTACTAAAATTACTAGCTATGCCCGCTAATACGTACGCGTGAAATTAAATGCAGCCTGTTATTATAAGATGCAACATCGTTTTGTATGTTCGTTAGTATGACAGTAATTAACACTATTGTTTTGATATTTGGTAGATTTTATTTATTTAGTATGAAGCCCCCGTTGTGTAAACTATAGCTAACACGGCAATCTAAAAGAAAGGAATTTATCTTCTTTCTTATCAATACAAAATACAGCCTTTAGCAAGTTTCAATAAAATCCTAGCCATTTTAGAGTTAGTTAGTTATGAAGTGAAGATGTAATAAATCTATTAAATAACGTATCATTTGCGGAGTTATATATTCTAACTATACACCAATTTTCACCAAGACCGTTGTGAATAGTAAAAGGACAAACAGACGGTAAAAATTTCAAAATTATTTATAGATGTCGGTGCCAACACATTGAAGTAGTTAGTACACAATAAACATGAATGAAATATAAATTATTAATTCTATAACGTTGGATAGGTACTCATGAATAGAGAGTGAGAAATATTTACATTTCAGTTATATAATTGTAAGTTACATTATGTTCAATATTAAAGCTTATCTCCAGCTGTATTAGCATTCATGTAGCTCTTAGTAAATGGGTCTGAGTTTCGCTGGTCACTTCGCTAAAATGTTAAGGCGAAGCTCATTCTGAAAACTATTTTAAAATATTGCATTGCATTCATATGTACAAAACGAGAAACAAAGCATTGCTTGTTACAACTTTAGTAAGCTCAATATAAATATCATTATCTTATGGATAAATGTTCAGATTTTTTACTTTTAATCCCAGTTATATCTCTATGTTTAGACGTCATCTTTATTAGAGGTATAGGCAGCATTTAGTGCTCGACCGACGGTCAGAGCTGACTTCGGCCGAGCGTAGCGCGTACTTCTACGCATTGACTATGTTGCGTTTAGTGCTCAGCTAAAACCAAACATGATTTTTTTGTACAATTGCGAAGAAAAATTAATCCATTTTAAATCTCTTAAATATAGCATCAAATTGTAGGAGAAATTTATAGAATATACTCGAACATGCCAGAACACGAATTTTTGTTTACGATGTTACACACGCGCGTACGGTCAGTCGCTCGGTCAGAGTAGAAGGGATGTAAATACTACGTAATAAGAGGCAGGACTGCCTATATATGAAATTTAGTTTAGTATGAAACGTGCAGTAAATAAACATAAGTTTGAAATAGTAGTAAATACAGTATCGCGATTGGCCACGAAGTATAATCCGGCTAAGTTTGAAAGCGAACAGTTGCTTGCAACTTAGTGGATTTCAGTCTCCATTTTATAGAAGATTATAGCCGTCATCTGTCAATCTGTCAAATACTGCACGTTTCATACAATCGAGTGAATAAATTTTATATATATTTTAATTAATAAACGCACTAATTTATCGCCCTAGCGCGTCAGCGGACTGACGTACGTCGGCCCGACGAGCTCGACCGACTACTCTCGTCAGCGTGACGTAGCTCTACGCTCTAGCAATTCATCAGTGCTGGGCTGAAAGCGTTCATAAGTTTTCATAGTTATAGATAGCTACGCTCGACCGACGACGGTCGAGCACTCAATGCAGCCGAAATGGCACATTTGTAAATCTGATTGCTCAACTACACGTTATCATTGTCTTTATCAATTACTCATAAACAACATTTAAAAAATAACATATTAATGGAATTATTTTTATAAAAGCGCAAAATGAGTACTGCGAGAGTTTCCTGCGCTATTTCTTTTTCCTCAGACTACCATTTGCATGCGAAGTGGTTGTAGTCACATTTGGCATCGAAAGGAATTGTAATCAAAGATTTACAATATACTAGTGTATAAACAAGAGATTACAAAGTTCCTTATAGAATTGGTGTTTGTGTTGCGAGTTTACGTGGCACTATCAAGACCCACAAGTTTTGAAAGGAAAAAAGTTGAATTATCTACAAAAAGAAATGAGATGCCATCAAAACATAACTTGTAAAAAAACAAGTCTCAAAAAAACAATGGATCTCACATCTTCTTACGGTAAAAGAACTGAGTTGCGAGACTTGGTTTTTTATTTACAAGTTATTATTTATTTGATGGTTTATCTATCTAGATAAACATTCAATCAAAATATATGAATAAAGTAAATCAAAATTGTACAAACTATTGAATTTCTGTGAAGGCTTTCTAGTAAATTTATTTCCCTAACAACCGAATAAGATATTAGTGTAGAAAACAAGGAATATATATAAGGGGTTAGTAACAGAAGCAAATAACAGGATACGCTGGAATCGTTGTAATTCACAGTTTGCCGAAGCACTTTGTCTGAAAGTTGTTTGTAAGCATCAAACTACACACATTACGTGGAATTTCACCAATTCTCACATAAAAATATACTATTATATTTTGGAGTTGGCTAAGAACAAAGTCATTTATTATTCCTAGTTTAACAAAAGATAAGTAATTTGTGAATGAAACCATAAACCATTTACTTCGACAGCTAAGGCTTGTTTGCTCAGAATAGTGGCTGTTTAAAGTTGTTAAGGCGGCACTAAACGCCAGCGACCTTGAGCGATATGAGCTCACGGTTATCGGCCCGCCATCTATGTATCAAAGCCTATATTTTCAAAATTCTTGCGTGGAAAACGTAATATTTTAACAGGCGCAAACAGTTTATATGCTTACAATTCTCACTATTGATTACTTATGTAAATAAATGTACCTACACAAAAAAAGTACAAGCTATGAGAATAACTTTTCTGAGAGTCGTAATAAACAAATGCGTCATGCCGAGAAAAAACTTGTTTATCTGCAAAGAAAAGTGGTAGATCGTAGCAACCTTACAAATAAGACTTAAGGGTATGTGTAACATGATAAAGTAGTGTTCATAGCTCCAAATGCTATATTTTCACCACAAAACTTGTCTAAAAACAACTTGTTTGCGTGTTTTCTGCTTACCCTTCGCCTTAAACTGAACGATGTTCAATTATATCCCTGACATGAACTAGAGTGATCGGAATACAAGACACATGTTTCACAAGCACTGGTCAGTGATTTTCCGAAAATTTTCCCGCTGGTTTTAGTGCTGCTTGGGGCTGGATCATCCTCTCACCGGGAAATCTGATGTATGTTTTTTTATTTCTTTTATTTTTCCTATATTTTTAATTAAAGTTATTATATATTTTTTTATATATAATACCTAATAAAATGCTCGCATAATGCCATTATTTTATTTACGGTATGTGTAGATTGATGCATCTACTGTATTCTACTTTAACTATGTTGTCAATAAGTATAACTATGTTTTTACTTATTAATTTACATTTTTTTACATACTCGTGTAAGGCATTTAGTAATTGACGTTTGTATATTTTGTTGCATCACTTTGCATATATTGTAATTTAAATGATTTGTCAAATTAATTTGAAAATAATAATCTGTAGCATCATTCAGTTTTGAAAAGAGCAACCTTAGAGTTTCTTGCTCGTTCTTTAATCACAAGAGCGTTGCCGGCCTTTAAGGATGGTGTTACGTGTACGCGCTATGTTTGAAGGTACCCATGTTGCTTCGTCCCCCAAACACCACAAAAGGAAGCTCATTCCACAGTTTTGTAGTACGAGGAAGGTATTCATTTGAATAGTAAATTCACTAGCTACGGCGCGCTTCAGACCGAAACGCAATAATGCTTACACATTACTGCTTCCCGGCAGAAAAAAGTGACGTTGTGGTACCCATAATCTAGCCGGCATCCTGAGCAAAGGAGCCTCCCTCTGGTATTTTTGATATGTTACATCACAGATCGTTATGTGCAAATCACTTGTTTTATTCTAGTATGAAACATTTTTGACGGAAACATTTCCAACTGATGAGGTTCTCTTCTGGTCGTGCCTTTAAGATATTTTATAATAAATCTAGACTGTAATCCGACTTGGCCTTAAATCACCATCTCGCGTCGAGATTAGAAGTGGATTTGGATTTACGTCGCCGCAACTGAACTCAATCTTCATATCAAGGCACTGCAAGTATGGCCTCACAGCGAATATTACAGTTAAAATTAGTTCTAGGTCGTAATAAACGGAGCTCCATAGTTCAAGTTCTATTTCTAAGAACGAATATTGTGTTTGCTTTTTTTTTTTTAACTGACATCAAAAAAGGAGGAGGTTTGTCAGTTCGACGGTTTTTTTTTATTTATATTTGTTACCTCAGTACTTTCGATTAGGTGAACAGATTTTGACGATTCTTTTTTTATTTGAAAGCTGGTGCTTCCTGTGTGGTCGCATTTCTGTTATTATTAACAATTATTGTTATTTTTGGAGTTGGTGTCAGCCAAGGTAGATTTGTAAGTACATACATAGTTATAGGTGAGATGTGCTTGTGTCATACGCATGACGTGACGAGGAGAGAGCGGGGCGGCGGCGGGAGGACACCGATTCCAAAAATAACAATTATTGTAACTACATTACATAGTCGTAATGTTTTCATTGACTTTTTGAAGTCTAATATTTTTCACTTCATTGTACTAAGAGTTCTCCTAAGAATATGTTGATGATTTTCTTATAGAAGAACATGCAATTTTTTGACAAGCACATATATAGATAACTGTAATCTAATTACGAGTAATAAGTATTATTTAGTGCTCACTACAATAAGTTTACTCACTTACTTACCCACTTTTAACTCACTACAATGCTAAGACTCAACTATAGTTCCTTTAAATATCAGAAGAATATTATTAGTTACACAAAGATTAGATAGATTAGTAAGGACATAATATGCACTTTTCGTTTATTGCGATATCAGCCCCACCATTTGGAAGGGTGGCATTCCTCTACAGTGTGGTTTTCAAGGAACTTTCTTCCACGAAACTACAAATTTCCAGGACGATACAACGTGGGTAAGTTCAAAAGATGCGCGTAATACTTGTCTAAAACGCCCTCTCCTGTGATTCCTCTGGTGTTGCAAGAACTTGCGGTGATTACTTAACATCAGGTGGCCCGTACGCTCGTTTGTCTACGTCGTGGTACGCTCTTCCATAAAAAATACTTTCGTATTATGTATAGAAATGATACGTCTCAACATTTTTTTAATCTACTACAATTTAGATTTCTACTTTTCTAAGGACCGATTTTTCAATCCTCAGTTAAACAACTAGATAAGAGAAATTCGACGGATAGCGCAATTTCGAATCTTTCAACAGGCAGATAGAAGTTATCGAACGAATTAAGACTATATCGGGTGATTATATTTATCGGCCCCTTTGCCGGTTAAAAGCTATCAGTGGGATAATTAGGACGTGTTCTTAAGTTTTTTACGCTATATTTGTAGATAACTAATACGTGTATTATCTATTCTTAATTCTATGTTCTAATAACTATCATCTTTTGACGACTACACACGTAATTTATGTAATAACTTTCCACTATAGTAGAAATTATAATATAATGGATATATTTGAGACAATTGACGACTTCGCGATTGAAGAAGAAATCCATTTCTTCAACAACAACGAAAACAATTTTAAATTGAAATAAACTAAACAAATAAACGAGTGAATTAGAGGTTTGTTGTTATTAATTAATGTGATAAATGTCTAATGTCAAACAAGCATCCTTTGACCTTTCTCTGTCTTATGCGTCAAATAATATATATGTCCATCTCGCTTGCACGTATGAAGTGTGAAGTTACTTCTACAATACTTCAGACAACTATTCTTTGCTAAAAAGCGATTGAAAAATTCAAAACTTTTAATCGGTAGATAAACAGTAAGTTAATTTTATTCTCTCGATAGTTACCTAGTGATTTATCTGAGGATTGAAAAATCGGCCCTAAATCTACCTCATAATAATCCTATCAAACACCTTAAAAATTTGACTTAAGAAAAATGACGTCAGTTATTATCCATTATTCTTCAAATCGACTTCATTTCCTAAAATAATTCTCAAGTGTTATCAAACAAGCAGGCTACGATATTTTAATTCACAGAATACGAGACTTGTTAACAAATATCCTTCAATAAAATACGCAATAAGACCGAATTTGAACAGAAAATTACTTTTAATTTGGACTGCTTTCGAGAATTTGTAATTAATTAAACGTCTGAATAGAATGTCAATTTATGCCAAAATATCTTATTTGTTTCATTTTAATTTTTGTTTGAAGAATGGTAACGTATTTTGAGTAAACGTTACCAACTTGAGTGAATACAATTTTCATCACACCTCAATTTACCTCAATCTCTTCAATTCTGTTTTCGGTTCAACGTGGTAATACACATTTTGCGATTACGTTGTAGGTCAGTTAAATAACATAATGTATTGGCGCCAAAACGAGAAAACTCAATGAACAATCATAATATAAAAATGACAGATTCCAAATTCAAATGTAATATTTTGTTTATTTTTAATTGTAACAGTATTTATGGCCAGGATAAGTAGAGAGTGTCATTGGTTACAACCATTGTAACTTCTGTAAGAACATGTATGAAGTCGCTTTAGAAACATTACATTGTACCCAAAAGCTAATTTAACAAGATGGTATCTCTAAATCCTACAGAGCCATTAAGGTGTCCCTGTAATTTGTAACCTCAAGCGTGGGCTTGTGTTGAATTTTGTCTACCTGGATTTAGGTACTTCAATTGTAATTAAAAATAATTGTATTTTAAAGTGGTTGTATCATAAATTACATAATATTTTAATTTAATTTATTATTATTATTTAATCACTAACCTTCATAGTTTCATTTTTAGTTATTTGTTTCCACAGTTGTAAAATCTTTGACTATTGCAAAGTTTCTATCTAATTAACATCGTTTTTGTGTCAAACATTAGAACATGGGAACCACTTCATAGAAAGTGATCAATTACCCTAGTCTGTTACCAATATTGTGCGCTAGCAATCGTGTTTCTTTTGGTACAAATACCACAATAATAGCCAATTATTTTGGGAAACGGACGAGTAAAAAAGAAGGACTCTGTGTCACCTTACATAACAGTGAAGCACCAAAACAAGCCGAGTAAATACATAGCCCCACGCACAAACTTACACTAATACAAGTCGATCGGCCGCCATTATGAGATTTGCCATCGGATGTGACATATCAGTTTGCGTTTCAATAAAATATTTTAAAAATGCCGTCGTGCGTTGTGAAAAACTGTAAAAACGATACTATAAAAGTATTTGTGGCCATATATGATTATTTAAGGGAGAAAAAATTGTGTAACTAGTATCCCCCGTAACCGCACACACACTAGCATAACGGTGCTTCACTTGCTAATATCACGGCGCAGAGTCCTTCTATTTTTACTCGTTTTGGCGTTGTATTTTAATTTTAAACAAAGTAGTATAAAAAATACATCTATCCTTAAGCTCAGCAATGCTCAGGCAATGAATAAAACTTTATTCTCTGGCTTCCTAATTAATAAGGAAAACAACAAGAACAAAATAAAGGACTCAAAAATTTGACAGGCAACACCTGACATAATAATATGTGTCACGTATGCAATACGGTGTACAGTCCTATAAAGTTTCGCCTCGAAGCCTTGAATAACACGGCGTAAATTTGCATACGAATAGACCGCAAGCCAAATTTAACAGTGGAAGGCACTTTGCATAGAATGTGCAAGCATTATCGTGTTTTGGTTTTAAAGTTGCCTTAGCTCGTGAAATTACTGAGCTAATTATGAGAATTAGGTCGCTTTGATTTTGTATTCAATTTTTGAACTGAATACTTCTACCACACACATTTTTTCGTAGGTAATAAGGCTAATCCGTCACGCTCTGTGGTGAAAGGTTCGACCAGGTGAACTTGGGACCGCCGAGTGTACCCGAGCGAGAAAGATACAGGCACCCGCTCTTCGCTGTTGTGTCGCTGTGTTTAGTTTATATTTTTATTTTTTTTGTATAGTAGGGCGCAAACGGGATGGGGAGAGCTGAGGCAACCACCCATGGACAACCGCAACAACAGATGTCAGGAAATGCGTCCCCGGCCTTTAAGGTCGGAGTATGCTTTTTTCTTGAATGTCCCTAAGTCGTATCTGTTCGGCAAAACCGCA
Source organism: Leptidea juvernica (assembly GCA_949711755.1). NCBI lineage: Eukaryota > Metazoa > Arthropoda > Insecta > Lepidoptera > Pieridae > Leptidea > Leptidea juvernica. The sequence continues at coordinate 5,142,666 of CATIXQ010000034.1, read as the reverse complement.
GCCGGTAATTGATTCCACAAAGTGGCTGTGCGAGGCAATAAATTTCTTGCAAAATGCGCCGTTGTGTAATACCAGACGTCAACGTGATGCGGGTGATACCTTGCACGTAATGTCCGATGGAGCAATGCGGCTGCTGAAATTTAAACGAACAGCTCCTCTGAGCACTCCTCGTGGTCAAAACATCAAGCCGATCGGAGATGACTTGATCGTCGATGATACCCATTCAACACGTAATAATGGTCATTATAAATTTAATATTTATTCATACACATTGCTATCTAGCAATTGTGATGTGTACGCCGACATTTTCTGCATCGTCTCCATCATTTGAAATGACTTGGTATCCCTCCCATCTGATTTCCATAATATGGGTATGCTTGTCCTTGTGACCCTGCTTCCAATAGCGTATTGTTATTTACCAATGATCCCTTCCGTTGGATGTTGGTTGGTCGCAGTTGATCAGGTCGTATCCCACTTCTGATGACGAAGAATGAACCTCTGTATTGTTTTTAAAAGGTGTGACGTCATTACTGTTCACATCACAATTGCTATCTTGCTGAAGATCAGTCATTGGTTCTTCCAAAGAAAACTACACGAGTAAGTATTTTATTACCTTTGTTTATTCAACGGGCAGCGTTACGACGTCCCAGAGAGGTCCGTACCGTACGACAGCCCGAGCACGACTGACTCAAGTGTCGACCGTGCGGCTGTATTTATAGGACCCGACGCACGTGCTAATACACGTGTCTTGAAATTTTTCATCCAGGCGCTTAGGTGGAGTTCAGTGACAAACACACGGACACGAGAAATATGTAAAAACTGTTAAGAAAAACATCACGTAAATATCATAGATACAATATTAATAAGTAAAAATTTCTTATTTTTTCATCATTTCAATTCACCTATGCAATGCAGTATGTTAACAACGAAGATTTTGTTAGCTAGAATCAAAATAATACCATTTGTAAAGTTAGAAGCTGTATGCCAAGCAGAAATCCCGGATGACACTCTAATTGGCCTTAATTGGAAGCTGAACGAATATGCTATATGTATGTACGACGAAACGAGAATAGTCTGTCGTTCTCGGATTAAAACGACTATGTTGTTATGTTTCGGTGCTACGAAACTGCAATGGTATTTCAAGAGAAATTTCCTTAGGCGCTTTAAACAACAAACTATCGCGAAGGGTAGGTATTAAAAGTGACGTCATTTTTGTGGGTCAGTTATAGTTATTTATGCAACTGATGTGTAATAAGGGGTATTAAAACACGAATGTGGGTGATAATAGTATCACATGAGTGTTTTAATAACTAATTATAACAGTTGCATACAAGACTTTATCTACACCCATAATATGAATCCTCTATAAAAATTTCTGTTAGTTAGCTTACTGCTTACATTAAAACAGCCAGCCCTAGTAGTAACCTAATGTCATCCATTACTGATTATATAAAAATGAAGTATTATTGAAAGAATTATTTATTTTTATAGTAATTTACATTTTGTATAGTGCAACAATTATTAAAATTCACTAGAATATTATACTCTTTTGCAGCGTTTGAACTATCTGGCGATGTGCTGTCAAAACTTGAATCGCTCATTTTTGTAAACAAAACACTAAAATATCGAAGAAAAATGGCGGGGATTCGAATTAGCTACTTTTTTTACGGGGCGCAACGTTCTGGTAGTTTGGAACGCGCGTAACGAAAATGTTATTTTAATGAAATTCATAAAGATACCACGCATCGAGCAATAAGAATGTGGCTGTCTGTTGAAACTATTTGCGCATGAAGGGATCAAAAAAAAACAAAGGAGTGTTGTTATGAATTTCAGTACAACATTACAACACTCGTTTGGATGTTGTAATGGTTATAAGGACATTGGGTGTTTTAATGTTGACAATAACCTAATTGTTTCAGAATCTTTAATAGAGGACTTAAAGCATGGGTGTAGATAAAATATGTTTAATTATTAGTATACTAACATTATTTTTTTTAAATACATTAATAAGACTAACACGACGAGACGATCTGCTTTGACAGATCACAATGGAAAATTCTGGAGGAGGCCTATGTTAGAATACAAGCGAACAATGTAGAAGATTAATAATATCACTTTCAGATAAACCGTTTCTTGGACATTGCAACATTACTTTATTTTTCTAAATTAAAAGATTTTTTCTAAAATAAACGTAGCCTAAGTTACTCCTTATTGCATCAGCTACCTGCCAGTGAAAGTCCCGTCAAATTCGGTCCATCCATTTCAGAGATAAGGCGGAACAAAGAGACAGACAGACCTAAACTGTAACAAATGTTATTTTGATATAAGTGCCGTATATATGTTCATTTACATGTAGTAAAAAACGGTTATTTCAATATTAATTATAAGAATATTTATATGTATAGATTACTTCGATTAGAATATTAGTTAGCTTAGAATATTACTTAAATTAGAATAATACTTTTCCTGATGGAATGACGCTGGTGGCTTGGGCACGGGGAAGGGCGCTGGTGTGGGACGCTACTTGCGTCGACACTCTGGCTCCTTCTCATGTCCATGTTACGTCAGTTGGTGCTGGTGCTGCTGCTTCGACTGCCGAAGACAGCAAGCGTCGCAAATATGTTGGTCTCAGTGAGTCATACATCTTTGTGCCGTTTGGTGTCGAGACACTTGGCCCGTGGGGCCCAGAGGCCCGGATAATGTTCAAAATACTATCTTCGCGCCTCAATAAGGCTACTGGATACCCAAGCGCTGGCAGCTATTTCGGTCAACGGATCAGCCTTGCTATCCAACGGGGTAATGCTGCCAGTATTCTTGGTACGCTTCCACGTAATGATAGTTTTAATTTTATGTAGTCGTAGTATTATAAATATAGTTATAAGACTTAGATAATATATATATATATTATTTATTATTAGAAATTCATTCATTCAATAAGACTAACAGGCAGCCCGATAGTGTGTGACCTTATAACATTCGTCAATGTGTGCGTTAGCTATTGGTTTAATATTCAAAATACTAAGGACCAGTGGGAGGCTCCTTTGATGCCGGCTAGATTATGGGTACCACAACGGCGCCTATTTCTGCCGTGAAGCAGTAATGTGTAAGCATTACTGTGTTTCAGTCTGAAGGGCGCCGTAGCTAGTGAAATTACTGGGCAAATGAGCCTTAAGTCTCAAGATGACGAGCGCGATTGTAGTGCCACTCAGAATTTTTGGGTCTTTCAAGAATCCTGTTTTCAAATCCTGAAAATGTAAATGAAAGTTTCACAATAATAACCAAAACAGAAACACCAATAGCTTCAATTGATTTGAAAGGTATAGGCATCTTATAATAATATCAATTTTATAGTACTAATATCAAATTCACCTAAAAAAAACAGCGGAAAAAAGTAAGTTTGTGTGTACTTATGTGTGCATGCAAAAAGTTGTACTTCTTTGGCGTAACAAAGCAAAAATCCCTAAAATTATTTATCCCTCCTACTATTCTCCGTTTGTAGAAAGAACAATATTGTATAAATCTTGCAAAGATGGCTTTGACAATAATTATTAAATAACGAACACGGCTGCATGGGCTTGAACCCTTTGCCTGTCCTAATAATGGACGAAGAAACCAAAAAAAAAACGAATGTCGCAAACGTCAGAAAATTTGAGGAACCAACTTCAACCAATTACTTTTATGTTACACGCGCATCTATCAATTTCACTCTCATCATTTTTTCATAACGCACCGTAGAAGTATAATATAATATAACGTTGTTGGAAAATGGTTATTTAAGAAATGCACCACGAACTCCACACATCCAGGTGTTGAACATTTAATGATAATTGAGTCTGTGGTATCTTAAAAATAAATTTGGTTTTTGACAGAATCATATCAAATAACAGCATAGGCTTATATTAAGGATTGGTCTCTGCTGTGCCCAAACTAGAAACCGCTGGTGTAGTCGCAAAGTGCGGCAACTAATACCACGCCCAAGTGGGCGTACTCGAGCCAGACCCGAACAATGTGACGTTGACGTGCTACATGCTGCTGCTGTTAAACTTTTCTAATAATTGAAACTAAAATGGGTGTTGTAGTAGTAAAGTTTTGTAAAAATAATAAATTATAACAAGTATTTTGTTATTTATTAATTTCAATGTAAGTGATTGAGTGTCAAGTTGCCACGCACACAAGAATCTAATAGTTGCCGTGATAAAAAAGATATTCTTAGGTTGTGCGGTATCTAGTTGAAGCGCAGCGGAGGCCAAACCTTAATCTTAGAGGTACGTAGGTACTGAACTGTAGCATGGAGGTATTATTCTTTGGTTTTAATTGCCGGAAAGCTACGAATTTCATTTAATTTAAAATTCTGTCACGTCGCGAAGCAACTGAAAAAATTATGCAGCTAAGAGATCTTATTTGAATATAAAATCTCCTGATTATAATGTTGGCCGCAAGCCTACTAAGGAATTTATTTAAATTTGAACAACTGTCACGTCGGGTAGCAATTGAAAAACTTATGAAGCCAAGACAATCTATTTAAATACCTAGTCTTGCCATAAATACTGAACCAAAGAAAATAAAAAACATTTAAAATATAAAAAGCTTATTCGAAGTCTCCATTGGCTGAAATACAGTCCTTTAAACATTGAGGCCAGTTATCAATAGAAGCACGCACTCATCATCATCCACTGCCAATGGTACGGATTGTTTAAAGGAACTCCAAGTTATTATGGTGTCAGACTAAGTATAGTATCTCTTTGTTATAGAGCACTGCCCGATAGTTTAAGCAGCTCTGCGTTCTTCACTGACAATTAATTCGATGTGATACAGGGTTACACCACACAGAGGTCATAGGACCAGTTAGAATGCTAGAACACAATCTATTGTAAGGTGTCACTCACGTAGACAGTGAAATTACTGGCATGATTTGTTTAACTGGATATTCTCTGTATAAGTACTGACACCATGATTCAACCCCACCTGTTTTATGATTGTTTATCAGACTGCAAAGGTAGTGAGTAAACCGGCAGCCGAGTGGAGCTACATCTGAAAGGCTAATTGTTGACAGCTTTGTAATTTTAACTTTTTGTTCTTCCCGAGGCATAATAGTTCTGCCGCACTTGTGATTCCTATGCACTCTCGGATGTTGCGCAGCCAATACTTTTTTCTGAGACCTACATCGTCTTCTGGCAACTTTTCCCACCATGATAAGTTGTAGGAGTTCGTACCTCTCGTGCCTAAGCAGGTGCCCCAAATATGCGACTTTCCTCATCTTGATGGTTTGTATGAGTTCGCGTTTTTGACTGACGCGGCACAGAACTCAAGACAAGACAGACAAGCACATAGCCGGTCCGAGGTTCGGGTCTCCTTAGGAGACGCCCCGCGACTGTTGTTGCGTAGTCTTTGCGGCCTCCACGGCCCAAGTCCTATGTCGCTGTAAAAGCCAGGGCTAACTGCATAGAGGAGGTTTTAGTCGGTATGGGGTGTCTGCTTACGCGGACACACAAAAAAAAAGCACAGAACTTCCATATTCAGTCCAACTAATGGCCATCATACATCGAAATTCCCTCATTTCAAAAGCTTCTATACGCTAAGGTCTTCTATAATAGACCACGCCTCACATCCGTATATAAGTATGGGCCAGATGTAACAGCGCAGTAAACGAGTGCATCCCACGGAGTGACAGACGGTGGCGGGGAAGAGGGACTTAAGATGTCGACGGGTGGTGTTGCGGGGAAGAGCAACGCGTGAGACTCCCGTACCCCGCTACCCGCTTGTCACCCAGTGACGGTCGCGCACGAAGTTGTCGGACTTTAATAGCAAGTTTTGCTACTAGATGTCGAAACAGTGTTGTACTTATTTAGGGCAGAATAAAGGAGTTACTTGTTTTTATTACACATATGACGCTCTGACATTCTACGAAGACCCTTCGAAATGATACCTAAAATGTTTTAGTTACTTGATCTAAAGATAACTGTTCCTGTTTCATGGTAACAGCCATAAGGATGCTTGCTAGATCTCTGCAAAATAATATAACCCTTAATTTTAATTGGAGAAACCATTAATTTAGTTCAGATAAGCGCTTCCTTAATTGAAAACTTTTGATTACGAAGAAATAACTGTTGTTAACGAGGGTTGTATAAATAGCAAACGTGAATAATAGATTAATAAAACGGTCACTTAAAAGATTGCTGATATTAAATATTTGTTTGTATTTTTCCTATTATTTTGAACCGGTCTCTACGTAACATTTAGTATTCGGTTCATTCCAATTGTTTTCCAGATAAACTGTTTGGTAACTGTAGCTTGTAAAACCGTGATGGTAATTAGTTTTTTTATACACTTCCGAAACAGCTGGACCCATTTTCATGTAATACGCAGAAAGACGTAGCTAGTGAAATTACTGCGCAAATGAGACATAACACCTTATGTCTCACGGTGACGAGCACAGTTGAAGTGCCTAGAGAATTTATTGGTTTTTAAAGAATCCTGAGTGGTACTGAATTGTAATGGGCAGCGCGTATCAATTACCCTCAGCTGAATGTCCTACTCGTCTCGTCCCTTATTGTCATAAAAAAAGACAAACAGAAATTGAAGAACAATTGTAACTTTTTCAGTTAAACACCGCACAAGAAGGCTCATTCCACAGCTTTGTAGGAGAAAACTCCTTGAAAACCGCACTGTGGAGGACCGCCACGCATCCAGAGGGTGGGGATAATATCCTTACTTGTTGCGTGTCGTGCGAAGATGGAATTCGGCGGCAGGAATCAGGTTAAACAGCTCTTTGGAGCACTCCCCGTGATAAATGCGGTAGAAGACACACAATGAATCTACGCAATGCCAAGTGATCCAGCCGTTCACAGAGCACTGGGTCCCCGACAATTCGAGCTGCTCTGCGTTGTCGCAGCTCGAATTGTACACGCGTACAAACGCGGTCAAATGGATCGAGCTGATACTGGGGTGTGCCAGACCACTGATGACAGCAATAATCCATGTGTGACCGGACCGGCGCTTTGTAGAGCGCTAGAAAGTGGGCTGGTTTGAAGTATTGCCGTGCTCTATTAATGACACCCAGCTTCTTCGAAGTCAATTTGGCTTTGCCCTCCAGATGGCCACGGAAGTGGCAATCGCTCGAGATTTCGAGACCGAGTATTCCGATACTAGACGAGGCTTTAAGGGAAGTGTTGTCGAAGAGCGGTGATACGACAAATGGGGTTTTTTAAGTGGTAAACGCGCAAACTTCAGTCTTCTGGGGGTTAAATTGATCAAGGTTCAACTTACCCCATTCCGCGACCTTCTCAAGAGAAGACTCGATAGAAGACAGAAGTTTCTGGCACTGGTCGACGATTTCCCGAGAGAGACCTGCATGGCCCGTGTATACGGCATCACCAGTACTGTCGTCTGCATAGCAATGTATGTTGGAGGTGTCCAACATATCATTGATATGCAGAAGAAACAGCGTGGGAGATAGCACACAGCCTTAGGGCACTCCAGCGTTCACGGGCTTCGGGTTCGAGCAATAACCGCCGACAATGACCTGTATGCTGCGGCCTGGGACTACCCTATTCTTTTTACGCCCCGGGGAAGCACAGGGCAAAATAGTGCTATTGTTTGATTGTTATTTGAATTGTTTAATTGTAGAATGATTATGAGTACTAAATAAAAAATACTAAATAATAAATATACTAATATTTTTAAGGATAAAAATAAAATAAATAACATTAGATTATTTGAAATATACGTGTTTATATTGGCGTTTGTACATTTTGTATTATATTAGATTACATAGTTTAAAATAAAAATATACCTTTAATTGAATTTCTTAATGAAACACCTAATGTAAATAATTCGTCAAATGATTGAAAGTTAAATACAAAAAAAATATAAAACGACGATCGACACGGTTTTCACGCAATGCTAAGATAAATTGCAATCAAACATTTTGATTTCTTACTTTAGATATCATAATCCTAAACTTTTTCGAAAAAAAATGAAATAATTGAAAGTACAAAAAGTGTTTTATTTTGGGGAAAAAAACAGAACTATTATGTAAAACAATTGTTCCATAAAAATTTATCACTAAGGTCTAAAGTTTCGAATGTGACAAGAGCAATATAATTAACTAACGATTACTGGAAACGAACAGTAAAAAAAACAACAAATTTTACAGAATATAATATAAGCGTCATTATAAATTATAACGTATTATAGTTATTCTCTTGTTTATTATATTTTTAAATTGTGCTTATTTCATTACATTAAAATCTAAATAAATTTCAAACAGAAACAAGTCATTATTGTCAATAATTTTTGAATGCAAACAATTAAAATAATGTTATAAATCAAGTAGGTTTATCGAAATTTATGTAAATAAAAATTCTATCCATAAATAATATGATTGCATTAATAATTGTTATTTCCGATTCCGATTCGGTTCTGTTCACGTTGTTCGTGCTGCCATATTTCATTTATTGTTCTAGTGGTTTGTGACAAATTGTAATTGTGACTACTCACCGATTCTCATATTATTAGTGTTTTATTATATTTTGTTGTACTATTAGATATAAGTGTACCTTTCTTTTGTTACTTTTCATACTCGTTTGCTTTGTACGTAAATTACTTACTTTTACTTTTAAGATAATTTAAGTTTTCTCAGTAAGTGAATTGTTAATTCTTTTGAGAAATAAAGATTCTTAAACCATAATTATAATTTCAAATGAAAAATTTTATATTGTTTCATGACCTTGTACAGCCCGTAATATATTTGAATAATAAAAAAAATAAAGTTACCATACATAGATACCTAGTATAATTGTTTTTCGGAGTATCAATAGAAGTGAAACCAGATTGAATTTGTTATTTTTAATTCCAACGTTATGATGTTTAGGTATATATATAACATACTATTGGACCCGACAGACGTTGTCCTGTACACACGTCTGAAATTTGAAAAAAGGTCCAGCCGTTAGGAGGAGGTCACTAACATACACATGAGCAGGAGGATTATATTATATTGACGGAATTGAGTATCTAAACCAATCTAAAATTCACTAGAACACACAAAAAAATTCGGTCCAGCCGCTTAGGAGGACTTCAGTTACAACAGACGCACTAAAGAAATATATATATTAAGATGATGATGACAGATGATGTGTATGATGCAAAGATGTATATTATATATATGATACCAATATTGGTCACTCATTGGTCACGACCATTCTACAAATTTCCTTAAAGCAATGTGAGACTTTTTTCAACTTTTTCTTTTTCTGTTTTAATTGAGTAAGTATTTTAAGATGTTTTTCAGTTTGTAAAATTATGTATGGCGGTATTTTATATTGCTAAAAAAATCTATTCTATTTCTAAAGCAATCTTCTCCCATTCCACGTCGATCAAAATTATATAACTCCATTTGTGGTGAAGAAGATATTATTAAGGATTCGTTACCTGCGTTTAAAAAAATATTACGAGATTGTTAGTATATATAGTATTTTGTAATTTTTGTTTTATTTATTTTTTTATAGCGTTCTTGGTGTCACGAAAGTATAGCCTATGCAAGTTGTGATACCTTCAATTTGTTGTACATTCAACTCAAATTTTGTTAGTCTAATTCCCATTTTTTTTATGATACATCTTTAAAAAATACATACAACTTCAATCGCGATTTTACATCATCATTGTTACATCCTCAGATCCAATATGCAACAGGGTTGCGAGATGGCAATGGATTTTTTTATTTATTACTTTATATGGCAATACAACTTTTGCTGGGTCAGCTAGTATTCAATATAAAATTTAAGCGTATAAGAATGTAACAACTACTGGTTGTGGTGTAAAATGTGTGTGTGTGTACTTATGTATGCACGCAAGAAATTATAACTCTTTGGCCTAACGAAGCAAAAATCATTAAAATGATTTATTCCTCGTGCTATTCTACGTTTTGGGCTTTCACAATGATATATTACATAATTAATATGGCTTATGGGCTTAAACCCTTTGCCTGTCCTAATAATGGACGAAGAAACCAAAAAAAAAAAAAAGAATGACGCAAACGTCAGAAAATTTTAGGAACCATCTTCAACCTGCTACTTTTGTGTTACAGTGATGCGCGCGCATCTTCAAATTTCACTCTCATAATTTTTTCATAACGCGCCTAAAGAAGTATAACTTCAACAAATAAAGAGGTAAAAACTTCCAGTTAAGACGTATTTGAATCGTACGAGACTTGCACTATGCATACCCATGCCCTCATACGATAAACACAGCTAAATCGATGACTAATGACACTTAAGTCTTATTATATCTATTGTAGGTCGCATCCCTACATATGCATACAAGGCCATATCTCAGTTAGCTGCCGGTATCGTAGTTGATTACACATAAACAACTAAATTGACTCTATAGAACATATAAAAACTCTTTGATATTTGTGATTTGAAGATTCTACAGATTATAAAATGAATCTAAGGAAATATATAAAGTTTAAAGTGCGTACAGTGATAGCAATGCTACAATCGGTAAAAATGAAAGTTTTCATTATAACTGTGTTATTAGTTGTATATTTAATTATATTTTTCGCTGTGCTGGAGTTTTGGTATTCAACAAAAATTGGGCAAGTGGAAGGCAGTTTGAATTTGGAACACGTTATCGTTCACATCGATATGAAGGGATCACCTCCGAAGTTGTCATACTTGAAATCATTACTGCCTGAGATACAAGTGTTAGGTGTGACTGGACTTTTGTTAGAGTATGAAGATATGTTTCCATACGAAGGAAGACTGGTGAACATAAGTGCTACTAATTGTTATGAAAAAACTGAGGTATCTTTACATAATATTTTGATAGATAAAAGAAACGGATAATAATAATAATAAACTTTATTGGCAACATAATTACACTGTTAAAATAGGTCATAGTTTATAATATAATAACTTTAACAAACAAGTAATCTATACTAATATTATAAAGCTGCAGTGTTTGTTTGTTTGAACGCGCTAATCTCTGGTACTACTGGTCTGATTTGAATGATTCTTTCAGTGTTGGGTAGTCCATTTATCGAGGAAGGCTATAGGCTATGTTTTTTTTTTTCAAAATTAGGGATCCGTAATAAAATTGCTATTTTGTAACACAAGGTGTAAAATCGAAAACCTATTTTTGCGTGCGCTGCAAAAACTATTGACAATAGAACAAAATGATGTACAGGCTATAATATAGACAATATTTTATTACTTATAAAACTATCGCGTGAATTATACTTTATATGGCAAAACAACGTTTGCCGGGTCAGCTAGTTTTAACATTAAATATTAGATTAAAATTATAAGTTAACCAAAATTATAAACTTAAACTATAAAAACCACAAAAAAATAATTAAAACAGACTTAGTAAAATTAAAATACATAAAACAATTAGATTGAGGAGCAGTGCACTTTAGTATTGCCAATCGGAGGCCCACTCAGTATACGTCAAGCCTTCAGAGACTCGACACCGATTTTCAGTAGGCACCGTGATACGCAGCACGGACAGCGACTGCGGTATACAAATACTTCCTACATCTTCAATTACAATTTAAATACATATTTCTACACTAAAAGCAAAATTTTATAACTATATTAGCAAAATAAATAAAATATGACACTATTATTCTGATGTTTATATATTTTTATAACACAACTACAGTCACAGTTTATTGTTGAAAAATGTAAACTTCGCGGACACGGGGTAATAGACACGTTATTTGGCCATAACAAAAACGTAATATTAATTTATTTTCAAATACTTTCAGAATAATTTTAAATAATAATAGTCGGTTTGTACAATATGTATGCATGGGAATAAATATTATAATTTAAATTTCTAAAGATCCAGGGTGTTTCAAGTAATCAGTAATAAGGAGTTCCTTCTTATGGAAAGTGATCACCGATGCCCATGCTCTATTCCGACACCCGTTGCTATGTTGAAACAATTGCTAGATACAATATTCTAGAATCTACAAATTAAAGAGTTGGGAATAAGCTTAATAACATAACCTAATCTCAAAGTTAAAAAAAAAGATAAACCTACCCTTACGTGTTATTGAGTGCTCTGCAACTTTAATTGGTTTATATTGTTTTAAATAGTATGAATGTACTACATGTAGAAGTGCAGCATATCAACTTAACGTAAACCAGAATGTTTGAAAACAAGTGTAAAAGCATCATTAACTATTACAGAACGTATTTTAAAATGATAAATAAAAACAAAATTAACAAAAAGACAACCGATTTCAAAAACCCTATGCCAAAACAATAGATATAATGTGCTCTAAAAAGTATAAAAATAATTGCGTTGTTTTATACAATCTAATTAATTAATCTAATTTAATCTCGCCTCCTCACGACTCAAGCACATCTCACCTATCACTATGTATGTAGTTACAAACCTATCTTGGATGACACCGACTCCAAAAATTACAATAATCGTAACAAGCATTAGATTAATTATTTAGATTATATAAAATTACGCAATTATTTTTATACTTTTTATTCGACTTCAAAAAAAGTAGGAGGTTCTCAACTCGTCGGTATTTATTTTATGTTTGTTACCTCAAAACTTTCGACTGGGTGAACTTCCTCCTTTTTTGAAGTCAGTTAAAAAAGTTACCTTTATAGCTCTTTGTAGACGTTTCACTCCTCACTATAACAGATTTTTACGTATTGTTACTATAATGTATTGACAATACATTTTATAATAGTAAGAATTCAAAGTGATTTTTACAATAAACGGTTGGAATAAGTGAAGCAATAAATAAATAAATAAATAAATAAATAAATAAGTTAGACAAAATAATCTCAGAGATCTGGTATTACAAATAACTTTACAACACACTTGCTCGTAAGGTGAGCCTTATTACATCGTTCTTAGGGCCATAAACCAAACGCACATAATAAAAATAAAACACATGAGAATGATCCTTACAAAGACTTTCGTCCTGCCGGGAGAGAATCGGCCACTTTTGTCTCTCGTACTAGGGGCTAAAAACGAGCTTTTCATCAACGTAGGAAAATAAAATATATTTTGTCGCATAAGCGCATGGGGTAATTAATTTTATTGACAAACTAGCTGACCCAACAGACGTTCTGTATAATAAATGAAATACTGTTTTTTATTAATTTTTCAATACAAATAAATTTTCATAACAATATTCAAGAATTATTTCGTAAAATATGCTCCCAGTTGTTATAATGAAATTGTTTCACATCAGAACTGTCGAACCGAGCAAATCGTCAATAAATTCTCTCATAAAAAATATTAAGTCCATACAAAACAGATATTGGAAATAAAAATAATTATGGGTCCGAATCGAAATAAAAACTATCCTATCTCTCAAGTTGTACTAAACTGCACTCCACGAAGTAATCCTTATTAAAATCCGTTCATTGTAGGAATTCACTGGGAACAAACATTAGAATACTGGATTTATATATATTAAGATATTGTTTAAATTAGTATTATTTTGAAAATTTATCTTACAATGCAATGCACCTATTAACGGACATTTATAAGAAATACTTTACGAAGATATTCTATTACAATTTCAATAGGAAATATAACGTAAACAAATATTGCATCCGTATTTTGATTTTCATAGACCGAGTCCGCCTCAATTTGTATAGGCTTATGAGAGTAATCCGAACAGAATTAACTATTGAATTGGAGATTTGTTTTGAGCTACGACTGCGGTACCAAACTTTAAACATGGACCAGAATACACGATTCACTGTAGGTTAAATATTATAGTATCGTATAAACTACCCTTTTGTTACCGGGCCTTAGGCAGGCTAAGCTGCTCTAGGTGGCTAAAATTGGAGGTGGGCAAAGATTTGCATTAACTTAACCAGGAGTCATTAGGAACTCTCACAGGCTTCCTCTCTGGATACTGCAAATTTAAAGGTCACTTGGCAAAAACAGGCCTCAGTGAATCCGGACTATGTAGATTTTGCTAAAAGGCAAACGAAGACCCTAAGCACATCCTTCATCAAAAATCAGTCGGGTCGATTTCTGTCCAAAGTTCAAGAAATTAAAAAAAAACTTAATAGAGTTTCCGACTAGGCCATCACCGCCCTTCTCAAAAAAATACCTTGTATATTATTATAAATAAGTTAAAAAAACATAAAAGGTATTTGTGTTTTCAAAATTGATTCCATCAGAATTGTTTTTATGAAAATTAAACACCGCTTTGGAAAGAAATGGCACTCATAGAGAGAAGAAACGGTGCAATAACTCTACCTGCTTTCGTTTTTGGGCTGTTTTTATTAAACTAAAATAATATACAATATTATACTGTCATTGAAATTGATATAAAATAATCATAATTTAGTCCCAGGCTGTCCGATTGCTTAAATATTCCGCTGTGCAATAGTAAGATTTACGACAGAGCATTTGTAAGAAAAAACACATCAATTTATTTATAGATATGCCCGAACAGCAAATTGGACTTTATTATGAACGGGTATATACATTAACCCTACCCTTAAGTTTTTATATATTTTATGAAGCCTACGAATACTAGAATTAGTTACAAGCTATCCCTTATTTCTGGTGTTATAGTAATGAAAATCACTATTTAGAGCAATAAGGTAACAACTTTTTCAACGTAAATATAATATGATTTCTTATAAATTTAATGACAATGAACAGTCATAATATTTATTTCTTTAAATTTTTCATTGAGTTAGTCTATAACCAAGCTGATATATAGCACGAACAGCTCTCTTTTGCAGAGCAAACACTATATCAATGTCAGCAGCATGACATCCCACAGCAAAATACCGTACGTCATGATGCTGTGAAAATTAGTGTTAGTGCCTTGGTATCTAATTATACCCGTTAAAAAGCCCAGAATGCATTATATCTTCGGAACCAAAGATATATTCACGCTGTCGTTCATGCGCCCGTACCGTTTTTACGTTCGCAACACCGTTTCACACTGTCATCTGTTGTTTTTTAGGCAGCCTAGCGAAATTCTCTACGAAAAAAGCGATTCATTTGATTTTATAAAACGTGCAGTCATTGATAGATTGCCAAATGACGGCTATAATCTTGTCAAAAACGGATATAGCCGAAATCCACAAGTTTTAAGCAACTGTTCGCTTTCAAACTTAGCCGGATTATACTTCGTCGCCACAATATTGTAATTACTCTTTCAAACTTATTTCAAATCAGTGCACGTTTCATACTAAACTTAATTTAAATTTTTACTAAAGCAGTCCCATCTCTTAATAAGTAGTATTTATATAATAATATAATAATAATATTGACACACTTTTTCACACAAATTATCTTGCCCCAAGTTAAGCATATGTAGCCTGTGTTATGGGTTACAAGATAATGATATATTTAATACAATATACTTACTTAAACATACATAAATTCATATAAACATACATGTAAACATACATAAATACATACATAAAACATCCAGGACTCGGAAACAAACATCCATATTCATCATATAAATGCTTGCACCTACCGGGATTCGAACCCGGTATTTATATACTCTTTGTTTAGCTATCACTGGATTACTTTTAATAATCTTTCCAACTGTGTGCAACCTCTATATTTCACTACTTTAATTTATTTTACTACACGAGTATTGGACTACGAAAATTTATTTATATGTTGTTTACCATAAGAATGTTTCGTCTATAACTTAAACAGACTAATATTTCTCCTACACAATCGATAGATCTCGACAAATTGAAATTCAAACAAACATCTTAGCTTCTTTCAAAAAGAAAGATTCTAAACAGAAACTTTGTAATAATAAAATTAACATAAAATGGAGATTTTTCCCCTTCCACTGGAATCAATAATTTACAATCCCCACTTAATTCCCCAATTAAAATTCATTGATTCCTTGGCTATCGAAGAGTTTAATTAGAGACATTAATAGATGCAACATAATTTTATGTATCTCCAACATCAAACTCTGTATCCATATTTGGTTATCGTAATTTTTTGGACACACCAAATTTTACATTTGCAGCTAAAAAAATGTATAATTAACAAAAGAAAACTTATTAATATATTACAGCTTAAAATTAAAACGAATCTTAAACTTCAGCTGCAAATAGGCACAAGCTCGGCATATGCTGACACACATATCATGTATGTTCAGCGCCGATCTTCCGCTTGAGCCATTCTGTGACCTTGTAGCTGTCACAATACGTATATACGCTATGATTTCTATAATTTTTAAATTTGTTGTGAATTATACGTTTTGATTTACGACTTTCTCGGTGTAACTAGTATCGAACCAATGGTTGCTTGCTCTGTGGTACGATTTGGTTAAAACTTGTACCTATTTCTATATTTTTTAGGGATGAGACGAGCAGGATGTTCAGCTGATGGGAATTGATACGCCTTGCCCATTACAATGCAGTGCCGCTCAGGATTCGTGAAAAACCCAATCTGAGTGGCACTACAGTTACGGTCGTCACCTTGAGACATACGAGTAAGATGTTAAGCCTCATGTGCCCAGTAATTTCACTAGCTACGGTACCCTTCAGACCGAAATACAGTAATGCTTACACATTACTGCTTCACGGCAGAAATAGGCGCCGTTGTGGTACCCATAATCTAGCCGGCATCCTGTGCAATGGAGCCTTCCACTGATTCTAATATACTTTTTTACATTTAATCTATCTCTAATCTAATCTTTATGTAATAATTTCATCTAATTCCTCCGGCATTCCGTGCCGGTGCTCTAACCAACTGAGCTAAACGTTCGAGTACCGCCTCGTTATAAAATTTTGTTTGCTTTTTCAACTTATTTTATATATGTATTAATCCTAGAAGTGAGGGTTATCACTTTAAAAACATAACATATTGTTTAATTCTAATATACTTTTTTACAGCTATACGACTTTGTTTCATTTGCTACTCAATTAGGGCTTGAAGTGATACCATTGGTTCAGACATTTGGTCACATGGAACACGTATTAAAACTGGCAGAATTTAAGCATTTGAGGGAAGTGCCCTTGTACCCAGACTCCATTTGCCCAAGCAAGGCAGAAACCCATGGTCTAATCAAGGATATGTTGGAACAGGTATGATAACCCAATTATATGGTTTTACTTAGAATGGAACTAGTAGATTTCACCTGTTTTCTTATATCTGTTATCTGCCCCCAGCAGCGTATATCCAAACTGAGAAATAATAATAATATAAACACACTTTTACACAAATTAGTTTGCAAGACAACGATATATATCATACGATATACTTATTTAAACATACATAAATTCATATAAACATCCATGACTCAGAAACAAACATCTATATTAATCATATAAATGTTTGCACCTACCGGGATTCGAACCCAGGAGTAGCTTAGTAGGTAGGGTCGCTAACCACTCGGCTATATAGGTCGTCATGAATGAGCTTACTGGCGAGGTGTTATTCGGACGAAATGACATAAGTAGCTTCAAACATACACATACACACGTACACTTTCTTAAAAGTCCAAAAACACTCCTATTATTCCTCTGATGTAGCAGGAGAATGTGGGGAGCGGTAAGTATTTAACATCAGGTGAACCTTCGAATTTCTTCTTTTTCCATTAAAAAAGTATTGACAACATAATAACACAACATTACTTTGACTAGTGTTAATTTGTTTTTTTCAACCTAGACTAGTAAACAAGGGCCGCTAAATAAGAGACGAGACGAACAGGACATTCAGCTGATAGTAATTGATACGCCCTACCCATTACAATGCAGTGCCGCTCAGCATTCTTGAAAAACCCAAAAATTCTGAGTGGCACTACAATTGCGCTCGTCACCTTGATACATAATGTGTAGTGTAGTGGTACCCATAATCTAGCTGGCTACCTATGCGAAGGAGCCTGCCACTCCTCTCTCATTTAATACTCGACGATCGCTGCTGCAGTGAACAAAGGCCGATTCGCTTAGATAACAATTAGTTGATTAGACGAATTCATAACTAAAAAATAATGACTATACAATAAATACAAGAAACAGACCAATTAGAGAAGGCCTCATAAACTAACGACTAGTAAAATTTATAAAATATCACTGCCTTACAATATCACTATAGTGTACCCGTGACATTACAATGACACTAAAACCAGGCCGTTAGTTTGTAAGAAATGAAGTGGAATGAAAATCTACTGGTAAATTATTATATTACTAGTGAAATTATAATATCACGGCTTTGACAATATACCTGCGACATGTATAAAACTTTTAAAATAGATAACGTTAATTTTAAAATAATGAAGCAGAGTTTTAGTTAACAGGTTCACCAGCCACCACCAAGTGACTCCCGATCACGAGCATGACGCATGACATGGAGCAGCCATCGCCTCACTCGACCATATTTAAGGGAAGGGAACGACCCTTCCCACGTCGCCACCATAACCCTTTAGCCACCAAGTGGCATTTAAGTTACCACGACGAAGCTTGTCAAGAGAAGTCAACCAAATAACAAAAAATAATGTTCATCTACCGTCACCCTCGAATCAATATTCAATATTCTTATGTTACCGCTCATCTTCATCTAGTGCAATTTTGGATATTAATATGGATTTATTCATTTTATTTTATTTCTTATTTTTAGGTTATGATATTCCACAATGAAATAACACCTCTGAAGCATTTTCACATTGGATGTGATGAGGTATTTCAAATAAACAAATGCCACTTATGTACTCGAAGAGGGCTCAGAGATACGTAAGTATTATTTTTGTTCCAGATAAGGTCGCCCATATGTCGTAATACGACCATAAAGATCTCAGCTAAATCATGTGGCTAATAAATACAATCGGTCACTAAGCCGAGTTGACACCCAATAACTCTAGTGAGCATCGTCCCCTACCCATTGCTGTTGTACCGATTCGTTCAATTGCAAATCGGTGCTGATATTTATAATACACGACTTCAGCTTACACGTTTATAGTTCTTGAACCACAATACGACTTTGCTACTTACTTTTTACTTTAAAAAGCCTATCATCTGTCCTGTAAATGACTATACTTAAATATCCAACCCTCGCATATTTTCCGCGACAGCGTATTAAGTGTTTAACAGCAGGACATACTATAATAAGTTTTTACTACACATCATTTTAGCTGGATGACGTCCACTGCTGGACAAAGGCCTCCCATAAAGATCGCCATTTTGATAGGTCCTGCGCTGCCCTTGACCAGATCGCCGGTCCATCTTGTGGGAGGATTTTACTGCCCCAACGGCCATCTGTCCGTTGACCTATGTGCCCCGCCCACTGCCACTTCAGTTTCACAACCATCTGGGCTCTTACGATGGCTTTGGCTCTCCTACGGATCTCCTAATTTCTGATTCGATCTCGCAGGGAATCTCCGAGTATATCTCATTGCCTTCTGAGCGACCATGAGCTTCCTGATAAGTAAACTACACATATAATATTATATGATATATGGTAAATTTACATCACCTTGGCACGCAAGCAGCACCAGCTTATACTTCGGATCCTGTATTATGACCAGTATACTCCCTGCACCGCACTCGGGACCCATTGGTTCATCAATGCTCAGCCTCTCAAAAAAATTATTCTTGCTATCCATCATCACATCCACTACCGTTGACGTTTCATCATAAAATATCACAAAAAACCTTATTCCAAGATACTCGAAGAGGTGATCGTTCTTCTTCATAAACCATTCATCCAAGAAACAAGCAGATGAACACCTGAAATAAAGCAGTTGAATCTGCCCATAATAGTGACAATATTGATTGAAGTACAACTCTTTATACAACCAATGGCATTGTCATAGACTTAGATTTTTGGATCCACGGATTAGGGAGACACGGGTTCGTATCCTGCTTCGTCCATTTATTTTGGTTTATTGATTAAATATGTATATCTTAGATAATTTATGTCTAGATAGACTGTAACAGCTGTGAAAACGTTAACAATTAATCTCTATTTTGAGCAATGCACGCACACTAACACAAAGTGACATACAAATCGCGAGTGTAAGACGTAGCTTGTCACGCAACTAAAGTAATAATTCCGGACGTGTTTGCATCGGTTGTCAAAGTATTTGACAACCACAGTGTCTACAGACATTCATTTTTTCCATTAAATTTATATTTCTTAACAGTGAATTAGTTTCTGAATTAATGTGTGTGAAAAAAAAGTTTTGTTCTGAATTGAGAACTTCCGTATAACACAAGAATGCACAGGTCAGTGTTTGAAGTAATAGTATTTTAGAGCGAATAAGTGCTGATATTAATCAGTCGGAAAAGACTGATCAGTTTAAAAAATAAATCATCATTACATCATCTCTTTGTTATCAGCTCGAAATAAGGATAAGTCAAAGATCCTTCCAAGAGTCCAAAAAACCATTGCGCATTAAGTAATATGCAGTATTAATTTCAGGGAAATCTTCGTTTCGCATTTAAAAGCTGTAACGGATATTGTTAAAGCAGCTAGTCCAAACACAACCATATTGATTTGGGATGACAGTTTAAAAAACATTCCACTGTATAAATGGGAATCATTTGTTCAAGATATCGACGTCGAACCAGTATGCTGGGACTATGGAACAAGTGTATCAGTGTCTCATGTAAACCTGATGAAGTATCATGAGAAATTTGGAAATATATGGGTGGCTTCGGCTTTTAAAGGCGCCGATGGTCGAAGTGCCTCATTTCCAGATATTAGAAGGCGATTACATAATCATTATAGTTGGTTGACGAATATTTATAACTATAAATTTGGAAGTGAAAACATGGTGTATAAATTTAAAGGTATAATACTCACTGGTTGGTCGAGATACAGCCATTTTGATCCCCCTTGTGAACTTTTACCCGTGTCTATACCCAGTTTATTCTTTAACTTGATACTTATCAAACATTTTAAAACTTATGGCCAATTTTTCAACAACGAGTCAACGAGTCTAAGCACGTATATTTCTACATATTTTAAAGATGAATTTATGTCTACCCTCAAATGCAGTGACGTGGTCAATCTCGACTTCATTGATGGTCAACAGTGCCTTTATAATGGACATGAATTGTTCACCAATTTGAAACATCTTGAAATTATATCATCTGAAATATATTCAAATTTGAATGATGAAACAAATGATTTAGCTTCGATTGCGTTTTATACTAAAACCATTAATGTTAATATGCACAAGCTAAAGGATAATATTCAATTTTGTAACGATACTCTCAAAGAGTTATGGCATATAGAAGTTAATTTAAGACGTAAACTTAAGATGTATTATGGAGAATGGTTTGTTAATGAGTATGTTGATTACAAAATGTATAATTTGGTAACTAAGATACAAGAGCTGTTAACACACCTGAAGGAAATGATGAAAGTCCGTTCATGGGGTAGGAGGCCTTACAGATGACTTATAGTAGTAATTATAATATAGTATTTAAGGTTTCTAGCTTAGATTAAGGATTGGTCTCCGCTGAACCGAGCCAGTCTCGAACAATGTGTGACGTTGACGTGCCTCATGTTCTATAATATTTGCTAATAATTGAAACTAAAATGCCGGGTTGCGAAGTAAAACTTTGTAAAAATAATATTCCAAGAAATAATAAAGACACTGGGATCACATATCATCAGTAAGTAATTTGTATTTTATTAATTTCAATGTAATATAAAACGAAGCGTATGTTACAAACATCTAAAAGTTGCCGTAATAAAAAAGCTATTGTTCTTAGGTGGTGCGGTATCTAGTTGGAGCGCAGCTGAGACCAAACCTTGGTCTAAGGTTTCTAGATTAAATAAAACGCAGCAACAATTACTAGTAATATTTGTTATTGTTTTTTTTTTTGAATCAAATACAGATACATCCTTAAACATAAAGTAGATACAGTAAAAGTAGAAATATGGACACAAGGATGTCACCTTAAACAGTTTCACTAATTACACTTAATATATAAATTTACACTAAAATTACACTTAATAGCAAACAACCAGTTAATAAATAAATCTAACATAATGCAGTTGCAGTTGTTTTTGTATTTTGACATCCACATAACCAATTCAGACTTAAGCTGCGTTGGTATGCATGAGCATTCACCACCTCCCTCCCGTCGTTAACCCAGAGATACAATGGAGCTCCCATTGTAGCCCAATGTCACGCACGAATTTCGTACTATACTAGGTAGGTAGGTTAGGTAGTTCAGTTAACCGTGCGGCTCCCATTTTCAAGCTTATTCTTTTACCAATTATAAAAGTTTATAAATAATATTGTTTCAGTAGTCCATTTATATTTTTTTGAAGCAAACCTATACGCATAAGTAAACAGACTTAAAAAAATCCAACTCTTTAGTATAAAATTTAAAAATTGATATTTTTAGAAGTTATCTTGTTTACCCGCCAGTCTCAAGAGTCCGTAGACTCTATAAATCTACATCAAAAGGTACTATAACTATTTTTAAGTGCTTTTAATATCATCTATATTAATGATATAATAAGTAATTGTTATGTACTATATTGATATTGATACGTCAGAATATTGATTTATAGGCCCTAGTAGAGCATACCTACCTACATATAGGTAAATATTCTTCTTCTAAGCGATCTCTTTCGATATTCACGTATATATTTTTTTACAAAATGTCAGACGTGTCCACATTTTATAAAGTATACATTAAAAATGATCCAAGTAAAGTACACCGTCTTTTCACTTTATTTATCCGATCCGAGTGATGTCGTGCTTTGTCGTCACGAGAGAGTATTAAACATTGATTGATTGCCCACCAACTCGAGAGGGAGTTTAGAAGATAGAATAGAAAGAATCGATACGGAAACGAGTAAAAAACCAATGCCAATTTAATCTTTATTACCTTTTATGATATAAGTATTTTAGATTATTTAAACACGACTCATATTATATTTGAACAATTTGTTATGTTTTTTAAAGTGATAACCCTCACTTCTAGGATTAATACACAAATAAAATTAATAATAAATAAAAGCCACAACCTGAAAGTTAAACAAAGCATACAAGATTTTATAACGATACGTCACTCGACGGTTAGCTCAGTTGGTTAGAGCACCGGCACGGAACGCCGGAGGTCGTGGGTTCGAGTACCGCATCATTCATAAAATTTTGTTTTTCAAATTTTATTTGTGTCGTTTATTAGATGCAGCACCTTACAAACTAATTTTTTATGTATATTACACCCATTGTAAAATACTCTATTTGATTGAAAAGAGTGGTCGTTGAGTTTCTCGTATGTTCTTCTCACGAGCTCTACTTTTTCCGAACATATGGTATATTTTGTAATTTAAAAGAAATATTTAAAGAGACTAATTGAATAAAGCTTATTTTACTTTTACTTTGAATAAGACAAAACATAAAATAGGCTGTTCTTTTAGGTTTTTCAGCATCATATCTATACTAATATTAAAGAGGTAATGTTTGTGAACTTAAAAGACGAAGTCTCTGGCTCTACTGAACCGATTTTGTAAATTCTGTTATCAATAGAAAGCCACATTAATGAGAGTTTCATAGGCTATGTACCCCATCCCCGCCACCGCCTGTCACTCCGTGGGACGATCGTGCACGAAGTTGTCGAACTATATCTACCTAACTATTGGTACCCATCGAAGCTTACCTTACCAGCCTTGCTATGTTGAACCGGCACAAAGAAGGGATTTTGGGGCGCATTGTGACGTGCTGTGAAAAGTGTATTTCTATTCGATAATCGCAAACGAAAACTGGAATGGATAATTCCGTTGAAGTTGCAACAATCCAGTTGTATGGTAACTGGTTGGTCGTCACTACAGTCTAATCTGGTCTAGTGTATTCAGCACCGATTCAGATACGGCCAAACAATAACAGCCGATGTATTTTGTACTAAATTGCGAAGAAAGATGGTGAAGCTCGCAGAGAGACAGCTCCGACTCGTCAACTGACCTTCATCATTGCTCCATGCCATCACAAGACCTCACACGGATCGACGAACCGTCTACAGGGCCAACGTTCAGTAGCCCTCCATAGTCGCCAGACATAGCTAGCCCCAACAGATTACCATATTTTCCTTCTCAGATTGTTGGGTCCACGTACGAGCAAAGGCATAAATGAACTCCCCGTGTGGATGACATAACGAGGGTAAATATATACTTCGACTAAAAAGATATACTTACTTTACCAACAAAAATGTATGAATTTTTTAATACTTACCTAGGAAAATGGTGCTAGGGCTGCTGCTTCTACTGCCAAAGACAGCAAGCGTTGCAAATATGTCGGTGTTAGTGTTTGTGCTGTTTGGTGTCGAGACACTTGGACCGTGGGGCCCAGAGGCATGGAGAATGTACTGGTAATCCAAAAGCTGGTAGCTATTTCGGCCAACGGCTAAGCCTAGCAATCCAACTCGGCAACGCTGCCAGTATTCGTGCTACACTTCCCAAATTCAAATTCAAATTCAAATATTTTTATACAAAATAGGATGTGACATCACTTATTGAAAGTCTAAAAACTACCACCCATTCCAAAATGAATGCCTCAGACCTGAGAAGAATGGGCGCAACAAACTCAGCGGGCTTTTTTTTTCTCATCGAATAAATATGTTTACAAAGTAATATTGTACAATTAAACTTATTATTTAATAGCCTGTGGGCGGTCACTCCATTCCCAATCTTTGGTATCATTAAGAAAGTCATTTATGTTATAGTAACCTTTACCACACACACGTTTTTTTACAATTCTTTTGAATAACGTACTACTTTTAATTTGGTCATTTTCTGGGATCTTGTTGTAAAAGCATATACATCGCCCCACAAAAGACTTACTAACTCGACTTAAAGTAGTAATGATAGTTTTAATTTAATGTATGTAATCATAGTATTGTAAACATATTTATGAGATTTGTTTTATTTGAATAAACATTTACCCAAATATTATGAAATACTATTATATCTGTATAATTAACTTACTCTACACGCGGCCTGTTCACTAACAATGATAACGGAAGATTATTCCTAAATTAAAATATAGCATTGTTGGCTTACAAAAATATTTGGGTATCATTATAATATTTAAAACAACCCGACCAGTTTGTATACTTTAGCTCCTTTTCGATGCATAATTAAAGGTAATTAATATTCATGAATCTAAACGATACAAAACCTCAAATAAATTCTTTGGAATAAAAACGAAACAATCAAATGGCTAACGTTATCATCAACCAATACAAAATGAATAAATTCTAGAACATTCACCGCTGTGGAAAGCCGCTCGGATTATAGGGTGGCATAATTAAATTCTTCAAAGCTTTCCGAGCGGCGATACACGTCACTTCCATTACACGTAACAATGTGTTGGAAAAATATTGTCAAGCTATTCCATTCATTCGTGCAGACGGCTGGAAATTAAGCCCTTTGTGGCGCGTGTTTTTTTGTACTACCCGCCTATTCTCTTTGACTTTTGACCAGCTTTTTCAATGTAGAATGAGGGAGTTTTAATTAGGGATTTGTATTATTAATAAGAAGAATGCTTTCAAAGCGCAAACATTTACAGAACTCCAAGAAAGTAATATACTATAAAAGCAAAGGAAATCGTGATAATTCTTTCATGAGAATACTGATTGGAAATCCATTGCTTAGTTGGATTGAGCAAAATACAATTCCAATGAATGAATATATCAATTCAATACATTTGCTAATTAATTTTAACCTTTATTTAAATTTGATGTGTTTATGTGTGAGGAAAGAAATTCTGTTTGATATATAAGTTGTTATGTTATAAATGTGTGATGTGAATTATCAAATGTGTCGCTCAGGATTCTTGAAATACTCAAAAACTCTGAGCGGCACTACAATTGCGCTCGTCACCTTGAGACATAAGATGGTAAGTCTCATTTGCCCAGTAATTTCACTAGCTTCGGCGCCTTTCGGACCAAAACACATTACAGTTTCATGGCAGAAATAGGCGCCGTTGTGGTACCGATAATCTGGCCGGCATCCTGTGAGGATCCAGTGTCCATAAGGAGCCTCCCACTGGTAGTTATAGTGTGCCCTAAGAAATAGGGGTTCACTATAAACCCCTAATTCTCGTGGTTAGTGTTATCGTAGGCCTTCCTTTGATGTCTTAGCGAACTAATAGAAGCGTCCTATGAGATGATTTAGGCACCTATATGACATGGAAACCCTGCACAAGGTATCGTGACAATCGTAAGGTAAAAAGTGTTTGTTTTAATTCGAAATTTTGAATAGAAGAATAATATAAAAATTGAGTTTTGCTTCTTTTTCATAATATAAAACCTCATTTTATTTTGTAACGATTTATTTTACACATTTCATAACAAAAACACCGTTAAACAGAGTAGATGGAAGACTTCAATCGCAATTCGATTTAAATATATGAACATATCTAGCACTACATTAAATCAATCAATTGTATTTTGGTTACATGTATAATTTGCTGATTTAATTTATCATTATTTGAACTCATCTTCTTTTTCTGCATAAATCATACGTTCACATTATAATTATTATAAAAACGTCAGTGTAACCTAATTTTGTGTAAATTTTTGAACTTTTTAACTAATTTAAATACTGGTCCAGCTTAAGTCTACAAGCAACTATCTAATGACTTAGTAAAACAGTTATAGTTTTACCATACAATATAATATCAAAAACTTCATAAAAAAACTTATAGCTAACATTCCTAGATTTATCTGTTTTTAGCATCATCTTTAACATTATTTTCTTCTTGATCACTCTTTCCTTTATGAATTGGTGGTATTTCTATAGGTGGTGGAGTAACTGGAACTAGGCTACCATCTTCCTCTGCTACTTTCAGACCAATAGTAGCACCTAATTTAGCACTTGCTTGTTTAAACGTATCAGATAATTTAAGTTGTACAACGTTTATGCACATAGATGTTAAAGCTAGACCAAATACTAAATACAATATGGAAGCCATCATAAACATTGGATGGTCTGGGACCAAATCCCCTAAGCCAATGGTTGACATTGATACAAAAACAAAATAGAATGACTCAAAGAAATTCCACGTCTCCCAAATACTGTAGCCTACTGCTCCTATGATTATATAAATAACAAGAATGGTTAATGCTACTGATATAGGAACATTGAATTCGTCATCAATTTCGAAAACTGATGGTGCTGGTGTATCAGGATCGATATCATTTTCGGAAGACTTGTTTGTGACTTGTGTCCCAGGCTTTGGAGGTAAGGGTGGAGGAACATCACTCGGCTTTCTATCTAATTTTGGCGGATGACTGCCATCAGGAGCATCTTCTATGTCTTCTTCGGAGAATATCTGAGATGGTCTCCGAACAACATCATAAACAATGTTCAGCCCTTTCATTACTTCCTGAAATTATAAGGAAACATATATAAGCTACTTTCAATAATGCTATTGAATATGCATATAAGTGTTTTTGACACACAGAATTTCAAAATGCATCAGTTGTCAATTTTGAGTATTCGTGAGTTTCGCAGCTATTTTTATACACCGATATATCAGTGCACTTTTACCATTTAATTTACTCATATGCTTGTACTTCAGTATTGTTGTATTTCGGTTTGAAGGATGTCGGTATAACTACAAGCACGCGTGCCGGGTGATGTAATCGGGATCGCATCTTATTAAGCTACGCCGTGTGGTATTCTGATGCGTATTATTTATTTTGACGATCTTTCTTGGTAACAACAATATGCTCGTAATATACGGTGCCGCTTAGAATCATTTACAAATGTGAATAGCAATATACAAAATAATATTATATTAATTTGTTAAAACAATGTAAGCTGTAAGTTCCTCAAACTCTTGATTTCGTACAAGTTAGTGCTAGTTTATTCTTTAGTATGAGTGTCGGTTTATTTAAGTAATCAACCTTAGAGCCCACATTCCTCCATATCAATTTATAACAAAACTTACCTGAACGGGTACCGTCCTTCTGACTCTTCTACAGCTCCTTGTATAATAGAACCGACGAATAAAAGCCCAGAAAAACTTTATTATTCTTGTGAAGAGTTTGCCAAAGTCTGCTAATACAATAAGGAACAAAGGTATTCCGATTATTGCATATACTATCGTAGCAACACGGCCATATGTTGTTTTCGGTGCTATATGACCATAACCTGAAAAAATATTTAATAATTTTAAAAAATATATATTTAAACCATCAGCTACTTTTTCAAATAAAATAGGCAGGTTAAAGTTTAACAAAATGCTTATTAATAACCAGAAAAACACCGTGGTGATTTATTTCTTAATAATTTATTTGTTAGCTTACCAATCGTTGTTATTAACGTCAAACAATACACAAATGAGTTCATAAAATTCCATGATCTTTGGCCACTATATGAAGTAACACCAGCTTCATGAGCTGTGTGTAGTTGGTCTTCAAACTCATGTAGTTTATTTCGAGCCATTGATTTCCAATCTTCTTCTCGAAGATGATGACTTCCACGCCACAAACTTTCAATAAAATCACGCTTGACATTTCTGGTATTACATTTGAAAGCATTTTCAAATGACCCTTCTAGAGATCTAAACATCATTCCACCGAAACCACATGTCATTATCAATATCAACATATCACATATACATATATTTCTCATTATAGTAATTTTATTCCAATCCTGGTTGTGCTCAATTTTGAACTGTTGCCAATTTGCAACCAATTTCCATTTTGATAATTTAGTTGATATTGTTTTTTTCTCTTTAATTGTCTTTAGCTCTGTTTTCGTTTTCTCGGCAGAGTTTATGTCAGTTTCAGTTGTAATAAGCTTTTTAGAGTGTTGCATAGATCGTTTTCTCAATGTGGCTCCTGGTTCAGTATTTACAGTTTGTAAATTTTGGGAAAACATAATATTAGTCATGTGTTCTTTCTCGGTCGTATTTTCATTTAGTAAATTGAGTTTATGTCTTAATTCGGCAGACTTTTCCAAGAGATCAAATTCGTATTCGTTTTCACTGGCTGACGAAGAGTAGCAACTAGTTGTATATTCGGACTGACTCGCATCTACATATCCAGAACTTTGACGACTATGCTTCTTACGATCAACTTCAACTTTTGTTGCTCTCCCTAGTCCTGCCAATATTTCCTTGTCACTAATGATTTGAATTGTTTTAGGACATGATATACCTCTAGTTCCTCGCAAGTTTACTGGTGTTTTATTTGGTGTTCGTAATGTTTTTGTATAACTTTTGTATTCTACTGGTAATCTAGGATCATCCTTAGGAATTGACAAGCTCCGAGCTCTAGCTTTTTGCATAAGATCAATAATTTCCAAGCTTGTTTGACTCATGTCAGTTTGAGTTTTATCTTTATGTATATAACTGGAACTCATGTCGTCTACTCGATTTACTGACTGTGAGCGATTAGCTCTTGGAGGTTTATTTTTGATAAAACGCCGTGGCGTTGGCACTAATTTCCGACGAGCCCCACTGGAAGGCAGATTTTGACTGTAAGTTTGATCTTCACTCATCTCACTCTCACTAGTTTTCTGTAAATAGTATTAGCAACAGTTAAAAGTTAGTATTTTCTGATTAAAGAACATTCCAATAATTATTTTATGATTAGCCAGTCACCCTATTTTATTGTTTAACATAAATAAAATATAAAATAATGGCAACAATCACAACGACCACTATTGTTATCTTTACGTAAAAACTGACCGACAGCCGTGATGCTGATTTACTTCTTGCTGGTTTAACTGGTGGTGTTTTTGGTTGAGTTTCTTGCTGCTTATCTTGTGTTTGTCTAACAACAACAGGCTTTAATTCATTTGCGAGTTTTCTACTAGGTGTCCTCACTACCCTTTCTCTTACTTGTACAACAGGTTTTTGTTCTTGACTTAACTTTTTACTAGGTGTTCTTTCCACTTGTATGACTCTTGTTATAAGTTCACCGGTTTTTTGAGCTAAAGCTTCAGGTCCTTTTGTCATCTTGGGCTTTTTACAAATTTTTTCATCGGTTTCTTTTGCCAATTCTTTCTTTTTTCCTTCCTTAGATAAATTTGACTTTTCTGTAGCTTGTTTATGTACTTCATCAGGGTAAACTATTTCTTCAAGCTTCTTAGGTGTACTTGGCAATGGATATGGAAAATTTTTATCTTTGGGAGAAGCACTGGCACTTAAAGGTGGTGATAGAGAGCTAGACTGTATTTTCATCATATCGGATGTATCAATAGTTAGAGAACTTCGACGAGGGTTATCTTCATCTTTCAAATTCAATGAATAATTTGTACTCAATAGCTTATTTGATGGATCTATAAAGCTACCTTTTCGCTGTAAATTACAAATCTCATCTTTATCAGGTACAGCAAATGGAGATATACTCCGTCTTCTCCTTTCATTTGCAGCCATCGCTCTTGCTTCTAAAATTTCATCCGTGTTTATATCATAAACGGGATCAATTTCATTCGCTTTTTTTTCAACTAGACGCCTCATTTCTTCATATGTATTGTCAGCTTCAATCTCTCGAGAATTACGCTGAGGATTATTTTCCTCATCATCAGATGTTGTGTCTTCATGTGGTGCTGGTGTTCTTCCTGGCTCTGGCGTCTTTTCACGCAATCTAGCATTCTGGCTCCTATTTTTTGAAATATTTCTTCTTTTTCTTATTGACATTGATATATTCTGTTCTGAATTATCCATGCTTTCCTTTTTATTATCAAGAGATTTGAGTATAATACGACTCGGCGATTGAGTTTTGTGTCTCGGTCTTTATCTTCGTTATTTTCAAGTCAACACAAAATTCCTCATTCATATCGTATCACAACTCCAATATGATCCTGTAATTAACAAATTCTGGAGTCAGTACAGTTTATTAACAAACATTAGCATAGGATATACATTTGTGGTAGAGTTTGGCAAAACAACATTATATTAGTGCCAATACATACTGAAAGGGTTGAATCTTATTATTAGTAAATAATAACTAGTAAATAATTGATAGACTTACCATTTTGAATCAAAAACCAGAGTTCGCCTTTCAATCAGAGCGAAGGTTATTAAAAGAAACTATTTTCGTCAATCTGACACTTTTAAGATAAACAAATCAAGAATCAAAGAATCACTTTATCTAATATCAGCTGAAGTAATATAATTTAAAATACGAAAGTTATTGTTTAGATAGATGAACACTGCTATGGAAAGACAGAAAACTTCAAACTATGTAGTACGAACGTTTAAAGCGCACGAGGACAGAAATAAAATGCCATGAGCTTGCCGGGCAAAGTTCCAAAATTAAATCGGCTATAGCTGTGTTGTATTTGAAGAGAAAATATCTTGGTGTGAAAACTACAGAGATGATCATAATTTGCGAAATAATTTTTATTAATATTCCGTAGGTATATGTGGATGCATTCTATACATAAGATGTTTGCCCTGACTTCGAACTGGCTGAATTTGATAACATAAGAAATAAAAAAGATAACGCCTTTATGTTTTTAATAGCAACGTGTTAAAAACAAACATTGGTCGGAATGTTTAAGAGATATTATCGCATTTTACTCGTGAATATATTTTTTATACAATTGCTCCTAGTACCTTATTTTTAACTTTATCAATCACAAACAAAATTACAAATAATTGTTCTTATTTGGTATTATAAGAAAAATCGTTTTCTCGAATTAAAATTAAAATATTTTTATTAAAAATAGTCTGTGATCAATAAGTGATTTATTGGTCACATACTATTAAATATATAATATAGTCAAAAACCACGTATTCCAAAAAGAATGCCTCCGATCTGAGAAGAATGGGCGCAACCAACTAAGCGGACTTTTATTTCATCAAAAAATATGTTTAAAAAGTAATATTGTACAATTAAATTTATTATTTAATAGCCTGAGGGCGGTCGCTCCATTCCCAATCTATGGCATCATTAAGAAAGTAATTTGTGTTATAGTAACATTTACCACACAAGCGTTTCATAAGAATTCACATTAATTACCGAATTCCATGCGACCATAGTTCTATTATG
This sequence comes from Leptidea juvernica, assembly GCA_949711755.1. Lineage (NCBI taxonomy): Eukaryota > Metazoa > Arthropoda > Insecta > Lepidoptera > Pieridae > Leptidea > Leptidea juvernica. Next base: position 5,110,705 of record CATIXQ010000034.1, on the reverse strand, counting down.
GTTTCCAAAATTGTTCAATGCGATCGATAATTCTTAAGAATATTTTAAAAGGTTTAAATGGTTTAGAATTGTTTACTGTTTTACAGTTTACAGATCGTAAATAGTCTCAAGCTTGCATACAAATAGGTCTGGGTGGACGCAAAATAGCGATTGCCTTACCACCCCTTTTTATAAGCGTATGCAGAATACCAGCATGGCGCTATGGACTAGTTTCCAAACATAAAGCTGAGCCTTTTGGTTCAAACATTATGTCTTTGTGAATTATTAATTAATGTTTTTGTTTTATATGTTTTTGAACCAAGTAAATATATTTTCTTTCCTTTTTATCTTCAGATTATAGTGCGCAGTCATTGGTTACTGTATTGTAAATCTAAATGATATTGCACATAATCTAAATTTTCTAGGTGATATTTTAAAGTGTTATTTATTTATTTTAAACTCATGGGACCAGAGGGCCTACCATCAACTTTTAATAAACGATGCGAATCCGATGCACTTCAGTTTAGGTACCTAAACTGAATCACTAAAATTCGTACCAGGAGTGCCTTTTACTGAATGGCGTTTGGATCGCTTATGAAGAATGAACAAAATAAGATTGCGTTTCGAAACGTAAAATGATATGATTTTAGCGGTATCTTTGCGTAGAAAATACTAAAAATACATTTTAAAATTGCGCAATAGCGTCAAATTATAAACCATTAATCCCCTTTTTATACTTATTAAATAATAGCAATATAAATAAATAGTTCTTTGAATTACAAATTAAATGTTTGCTTAGGTGTTTTCGTAAAAATAACGAGTTATGAACGCACCTCCATTGATGTTTGATTTGACAGGACCACAGAGTACATTTTTTTTAAATTCGTTCTTGCGAACAGGCTATAGCCCGGGCCCTTACTGCCTCGTCTTTAGTATTTTCATTTTTGGTATTTATTTTCAGTATTTTGTTTTACAAAAAAGTCCAATAAAGTATTCTCATCTAATCTTTCATAAAAATTTTTTCCTTTTCTGTATGTTTTCACTATTTTTTAAAAGTTATTAACAACACGATTCACCTTCCTTTGAGGAAGTAGCAACTTTTTTCGAATCGCTCACTTTGACAAATAAGCTATCCAGTTTAGGTTGAAATAACACCTCATGGTACGAATGAATGAACGAACTTAATCAGTTTGCGATTCAATTGACATCATTGCGATTTAATCAGTTGATTTGACGTCAACCTAAATTAGATAACTCTAATAACGTCGTGATACGAAATAGCAAAGCAGTTCATTTTAGGTTAAAAAAAGACAATTATTTTTAATAACCAAAACTTTTATCAACCTGACGTGGACGCTACTCACCTACGAGTTCTGCCCTGCTACGGCGGAGCGTGGGACAAGTAGGTGTCAGTACCTACGCTGGCGCGCGGGTACTAGATTACTTACAGGATGTCCCAAAATGATATTATGGAAAATTGATTTATTTAGGTAAAATTGCGCGTTTATTTAATGATACCATTGTAACTGTATAATGTGTATTTTTTATTTAACGGTTAATTTAACTTCCGTTGCAAATTATTCTTGTAAAATAGTTCTCAGTTAGCCTTTGTAGTTATTTTGAGATAATGAAATAAATAAACACAAATTTATTGTTTATTTACATTATAAGTACCTACCTAATATATCCATTATTTATATTATTAGTTCTAATTCCAATTAATATAGTACCAAGTACACTATCATCAATTAACATTATTTTGATATTACCGCAACTAAAACAATCTTCAAAATGGGACATTAACGGCGGCACGATAGGGTAACTGACATATTATTCGAAATAAATTTAGTACCATTAGCCCTTTTATTAGGAGGTTTTGTTTTTATGCTATTTATGGTGACGTTACGTGCCTTGGCGGGGGTAAAGAATTCAACAAATATGTTTGCTTATAATTAAAAGAAATATTATAAACTCTTAGTAGCATAATGACTTTTATCTACACACATGCTTTAAGTCCTCTATTAAAGATTCTGAAACAGTTAGCATATTGCCAACATTAAAACACCCAATGTTCTAATAACCATTACATCATCCAAAAGAGTGTTGTAATGTTGTACTGAACTTCATAACAACACTCCTATGTTTTTTTTTATCCCTTCATGCGCAAAGAGTTTCAACATACAGCCACATTCTTATTGCTCGATGCGTGGTATCTGTATGAATTTCAAAAAAAGAACATTTTCGTTTACGCGCGTTCCACACTGCCAGAACGTCGCGCACCGTAAAAAATAAGTAGGTTATTCGAATCCCCGCCATTTTTCTTCGATATTTTTTATTGTTTTGTTTACAAAAAATGAGCGATTCATTTTAAACGCTGCAAAAGAACATTATATTCGAGGGAATTTTAATTATTGCACTATACAAAATGTAAATTACTACTAAAATAAATAATTGTTTCATTAATACTTAGTTTATTTGTATATAATCATTTATGAATGATATAAGGTTTAATAATTAAATTTAATGTTAGCAGTAAGCTAACTGTTCCAGAATCCTTTAGAGGATTCATATTCGGGGTGTAGATAAAGTCTTGTATGCAACTGTTGATAATTAGGTATTAAAACACTCATGTGATACTATTATCACCCTCGGCTGCGCCTCGTGTGATAAATCCACATTCGTGTTTTAATACCCCTTATTACACAACAGTTGCATAAATAACTATAGTTTTAGTAAAGTTTATGCCTCTATGGATATTAAAATAACTTCCAATATTGAAAGGTCTGACCGATGAAGGGTGTTGCCATCTTTTAAAAGCATGCTTAACGCGGGAAAAAAAATGTTTTTTTGACTTTTGTCAATTCTGAAATAAAAAAATCGGAAGTTTTATTAATTTTAGCTTACGGACGTCGGGCCCCCATACCCCGGGGGCCCCGTATAATTGATACGGCAGATAAGGTGGTAGGTACGCCCCTGTCTGTATTATGAGGTGGTCAAGACGCTCAATTAACAGAATATGAAATTTCTTGTAGTTTTGATCGATGTTTCAATAATAGTGTATTTTTTTCAATCAAACCAATTTTTGGTGGAAGTTTGCATGGTAATGTACATCATAATATATTTTTTTAAGTTTTATCATTCTCTTATTTTAGAAATTACAGAAGGGACATACATTTTACCTCTTTGAAAGTGTCTCTCGCGCTAACTGTTCAGTTAAGAAAAAATGATATTATAAACCTCAATATCATTTTTCAATACCTATCCACAAATACCCCACACGTTGGGTTTAATGTAGATTTTTGAGTTTCAGTTCTGAGGAGAACCCCAAAATTTATTGTTATTGTGTGAAAATCTTAAGGCGGTTCACAGAATACATCTACTTACCGAGTTTCAACAGTATAGTTCTTATAGTTTCGGAAAAATGTGGCTGTGACATACGGACGGACAAACAAACAGACATGACGAATCTATAAGGGTTCCGTTTTTTGCCATTTGGCTACGGAATTCTAAAAACAAATAATAAGTAAAACCCAAATTTATAGACTTAATTATCGCAAGTTACTAATATTTTCTTTTATATTTCACTCTCTTTTGCGGTCCTATATCAAAGTTTATCTGAGAATATTATGTGAGTTGATAACATTGATACACTTATAATAAACACACAATAAGCTTAAAATATTGTTTCTCTCTTTTATTGAACAGTAAAACTCTGAGTACAATTGAAGGGAAATAAACTTCTGTTTCAAACAGAGAAATATCCGCAACGGAAAAATACGTGTTTTGCTTTTATTTTTGTATCGTACTCGAAGATAATATAAATGTTGAGAGTTTGTGAAATTGCTCGTGAAAAATTGCAGGCGTTTTCTTTTTGATACTTTCCGATTTCACTCTGAATACAAGCTCACAAAATATTAAATAAATATGCGAAAATACTTTATTTTATTATTTCAAAGAGATAAAGGAGACATTTTTTTTTAAGTTTTTTTTTATAAAAAACTTTTTGTGAAAACATAGTTAATTCTTATAATTATTATTTTATATAATAATTCACCAGTGGGAGGCTTCTTTGCACGGGATGCCGGCTAGATTATGGGTACAAAAATGGTGCCTATTTCTGCCGTGAAGTAGTAATGTGTAAGCATTATTGTGTTTCGGTCTGAAGGGCGCATCTTATGTCTCAAGGTGACGAGCGCAGTTGTGGTGCCGATTAGGATTTTTGGGATTTTCAAGAATCCTGTGCGGCACATCATTGTAATGGGCAGGGCGTATCAATTACCATTAGCTGAATGTCACGCTCGTCTCATCCCTTATTGTTATAAAAAAAATAAAAATAAAATATTATAGATATAAGAATGACTGTCAATAAGTAAAAGACTTAAGTCAGGAACATAATAATTACTAACTTAGTAACTGTAATTCGGTATGTTTGTTCAAGTCTCAGGTTGTGGCGCCATCTACAGGATATACTTGATAGCTCAACCCCAATAATTCCATATTAGGAAATTGACTTAAGACATCGCCTTTTCACGTTAAACATTGTTTAAATTTGCAAGTGCATCATCTCAAGTTAGTGAGTAAGAGCACTTGTATGCATATTTAAACCCAGAAGTGGGATATTTTTAATAACAATTTGTTTTAATCTAGCAGCTAGAGGATGGCATATAACATAAAAGCAGAATAAATGCAGTTGAGATGAGAGCGTTGAGAAGTATGATAGAAGTTAAACTGAGTGACAGGATAAGAAATAGTGAGATAAGGAAACGTTGTGGTCTGAAAGAAGATGTTGTGACAAAAGTTGAAAAAGGTATGCTGAGATGGTTTGGACATGTCGAGAGAATGAATGAAGAACGATTGACGAAGTGTATAAGACCAGTGTGAATGAAAGTGTTGGAAGGGATAGACCTAGGCGGACGTTTCGAGATCAAATAAGGGACGTCTTGACAAAAGGCCAGGTCAAGAGTACCCTAAACCGAAGAGAATGTATGAAAGGAATAATGAAAGTGGACGAAGCGAAACAAGCGTGTAAGGATTGTAGCAAGTAGAATGAAGTGGTCTCTGCCTACCACTACGGGAAAGAGGCGTGATTATATTTATGTATGTATGTATGTAGTTAGAAGATAAATCATTTACCTATGGTGGTATATATAGTTCCCGCGTAAAACATTGCATTCCAAAATGTCCAGGTTTTGTTGTTAGTGTTGACGTGCTTCAAATACTCTGCGAAGCTTTCTTCATAGGCTGCTAGATCCTTCTCGATTGACTCTAGAAGGTCAGGGCTATTCTGGAACGAAATGCGTATTTAGCAAATACCTATAAATATAAATAAGAAAGCCATTTATTCCACTACCTACATTAATTAACAAGTAAGCATTGCAATGTATTCATTAACGGCCGTTTACAATAACCTATCTATCCTTAGTTTAACTTACGCTTACTTACATTTCAATAACCTATTGACAGATCGCATTGGACTATAAGTATATTGGACATAACTATGGATAGATAGGATCTTGTCATTAAACGGTGACAGCAATGTATCCGTAAGTTTAACTAAGGGTAGATAGGTTATTGAAAACGGCCGTAAATTAAAATACATTTATGAATCGAATCAAAGTAAAATTAATAAGAAAAATTATATCAAAGGGCAGCAAAAATGATATTTTATAAATTTAAATTTAATTAATGATAAATTTGAATTGCATTAAAATTAAATAGAATTATTAAAATCATAATTACATAAAAAAAGGAAATATGCTGTTTCTTAAATTTTAAATGATGATTTATAATATTAGTTGCCTACTAGTAGATTAAGTTGAGGTATTAAGTCGTTTGTTGGTAAATGCTCATACAAGAGGATCCCATGAATGAATCAAAATGAAAAACTATTGAATTATGAGCTAAAGCTCCCGGGTTTGAGTCCCGGTAGGTGCAAACATTTATAATTGGATGTTTGTTTACGAATCCATGAAACATCCATGTGTTTATTTGTATGTAGCTTTAAGGAAAGAGCAATTATAACAGTATATAACTAACACCGAACTAACTCATATACCAGTCTTATAATTATTAAGTAAGTGTCAAAATTGTGTGCCAATTTATCATTAAATATTAAAACCAATCGAAGCACGTATACACGAAAAGCAAACGTAATAATAGGTATTATCATCACCTTTACTGAATCAGTATTTTCAATCGCTCTGTGTATACTTCTTGCTAATTCTTGCCTTATATTCGTGAGGTTGTTGTGGTACTTCTCTTCATATGGACCTGAAAATTAAAATATTTAGTATTAAAAGAACGGTGACGCAAGACTGTTATCTACCAACGAAAGATCATGTCGACTACTGGCCGTTTTCAATAACCTATCAATCCTTGGTTTAACTTACTAGAGGTAGACAAATCTATCCTTTTACGATTACTTACATTTCAATAACCTATCGACATAAAGCATTGGACTATAATTATATTGGACATAACTATGGATAGATAAGATCTTGTCATTAAACGGTGACAGCAATGTATCCGTAACTAGAGATACGTTATTGAAAACGGCCGTACATGAACCACTGGTTACGACCTCAAAAGTTTATATGCGAATGCAAATATTAATACGATGCGGAACTCACACCCATTTTACTTGTTTAGATTTGAAAGAGCGACATCTTAAGTCAATTTCCTAATATGCAATTGTTAGGGTAGAGCAGGTTATAAACTGCAAAGTATGTGCTGTAGATGGAGCCCCAACCTGAGAGTTGTACAAGATACATAAAGATTTACGATCGATTACTCCGACGGTTGGCTTAGTTGCTCAGTAGTATGAGTCCCGCGTCGTTTTTAAATTTTAGTATTTGTATAACTATTGAAGATGATATAGCATCTTAATTGTGTATTAAGAAGTGTTTCTCAGTAAAAGATATAACAAACGCCTTTTACACTAAACTTAGTGAGGATTCCAATGAGTTATTTACTTTCAGCAGCCCTTTTCGTTCTTTTAAATTTTAGAGAATGCCATTAACTTTATCAGTGGTTCCAGAAACAATCTGAATGTACAATGAAATGACTTTCGTAGAAGTCAGTTATTACGAACGCTGCCTTAACGATGAGAGATTTAATAGTTTTGTTTTTATATATGCATGTAGCAGCATTGTAAATACGGTCGAAGTCACAAGTAACAGTTAGTATATTATATGATGGATACATTCCACCCGACCTCAATTTTTAAGCATTACCAACTCAACTTCCTTCAATTGATTACTTCGAGCAAAAACATTGCGGCATATTTTATCAAATCCGCACGTTACGTAGAAAAATGATGGATATGCCTTAAAGGCTGTAACTTTTCACCACGTCAGCTTAACGTCTCACGTTCCTGTGATATATTTTATCTCTTAAAAGCCTGACTAAGCCTCTCAGGTTATGGCATTCGTTTAAAATCCCCCTACGGCTTACGGATTCGATGAGTTAAATTAAATAGAATGAATTTTTCATGATCGTTACAAATGACGTCTCAAATTGACGGCACTTCAATAAAATAAAGCTCCTGCGAAAATTTGCGAGCAATGTGTAAGGAAGACGTTCTGTGGTTATGTGTAATCAGGTAACAATATTCTCTGTTCTTTTTTTATTGAATTTGAAAATTAAGAACTGTATGTAATTGTACTTAATTATTATTTTTAAATGACAGTAAGGGACGAGACGAGCAGGACGTTTAGCTGATGGTAATTGATACGCTCTGCCCATTACAATGCAGTGCCGCTTACGATTCTTGAGAAACCCAAAAATTCTAAGCGGCAGTACAATTGCGCTCGTCACCTTGAAACAACAAACACATGAGACTTAACACACATGTTAAGTCTCATTTGCCCAGTATTTCACTAGCTACGGCGCCCTTCAGCTCGAAACACAAAATAGGCGCTGTTGTGGTACCCATGATCTAGCCCGCATCCTGTGCAAAGGAGCCTCCTACTGGTTCCAACTATTCCACTTTGATGGGATACAAATGTGAGGCTACCGCCCGCTGTGAACAAGTAATATTAAAATTGTATATCATATTACTGTGTTTCAGTTTGAACGGCACAGTAGAGTTTTTCAAATTTCTGGGTTATTGAAACTTAAGAGGGCCCTTTCCGGTTCGTCTATCGTCAACGTGACCATGGTCATGAAAATCATGTTGTTTCATCCAACGCATACCGCCTGTTGACGACAATTAAGAGAAAGCGATAACATTGAACGGAATATAGTGAGCAGAAATTACATAAAAACTTCTTGCAGATAATACGTGTTATTGAGTAATGCTTATAAATTTGTGAAATAAATGCGTATCATATAGAATTTCTATTACATACACAAGGTTTCTATTGAAATGTTTTCATTAATTTTACAATATATGAGTACATAATGAGGCTGAATCTGCCAAAGTTCAGGTAAAATTTCTAGGAGATATTTGGAGGGTTATTTATTTATTTATTTCAGAGACATCTCCATATATATTAGTAAATGTATTGGTAACAATATTTCTTATGAACTACGTTAGTATTATTAGTGAATTATATTTATAAACCTAGAGCTAACTGTATCCAGTGTTTCTGGAAGGAACAGTCAGCTCTGGCAGCTTTCTTTAGTCTTTAGGATGCTGTTACTGCTAACACATAGACGCTGCAACATGGAGACCGCTTTTTTGCGCATTATGGCATGGAAACATGTCCACACATGTCTCAGCAAACATTCCAGAAGCGCTACAACGCCATGGTAGCCCCAACAGCCTCCTAAACGCAGTATTATATGTGACACGTAGAACGCTATAAGCCCCGCGCGATTAAGACACCCACAAGCCGCCAATTATACTAACTATGTTTCTTGAAATTTGTATTTAAAAAAAAAAAACCTAAATCGACGATTATCTTCGTTTGGTTGAACGCAATGCTAAGCATGATTGACTGTTTATGACTTGTCAATCAAAATCGGTTACAGTACAGACTTATGAAATACAAGCTTATGCTTAAATATATATATAAGTCTATGGTAACTCCTGATCGACATATCCATCCACTACGACTTCAGTCAACCGCGTTCTCTTTAACAATTTCGAAAGGCCACTTCAATAATTCGATTTACGGAATTTCACTGAGGCGTGGGATTGATATATTTATGCGAGGAAACTTTGTATTAATTCGCGTAACATAATATTTTGTTAAAATCAGCGCAAATACGCATTTTATTGTATTTAATTATATAGGAAGCCAACTTTGTATACAATAATAATTCTTATTCTAAAGCACACTCTTAAACATAATTATAAAAATTGTATATATCACTTACAGGCTAACTCAATATGCATAACGAAGTAAAAAACAATACAAAACATTTTTTTTTAATTACATTAGGTACAAAAAAATATAACAAAAAAACACAAAAATTAAAACAAGTAAAAAGTAATATAATATATAATAATATGTGAACTATTATAACTATCAAAGTGAGAATAAAAATACATTTAAAAAAGCGGCCAAGTGCGAGTCGGACTCGCCCATGAAGGGTTCCGCAAGCTGCAAGTAACATAACATATTTTTTTTATATTTGAGTTGATTGAATGAAACGTAAATTGCGGTTTACGGTTTAAGACGTATTAAAAAAACTACTTACTAGATCTCGTTCAAACCAATTTTCGGTGGAAGTTTGCATGGTAATGTACATCATATCTTTTTTTTAGTTTTATCATTATCTCGTTTTAGAAGTTATTGGGGGGGGGGTATACTTTTTACCACTGGGAGTATCTCGCGCAAACAAATAGTACTAGAAAAAAATGTTATTAGAAACATCAATATCATTTTTGAAGACCTCTCTATAGATACGTATGGGTTTGTTGAAAAAAAAAATTTAAGTTTCAGTGCTAAGTATGAGGAACCCCTAAATTAGATTTTTTTTCTTACTTACCAAGTTTTAACAGTATAGTTCTTTTAGTTTTGGAAAAGAGTAGCTGTGACATACGAACGGACGGACAGACAGACAGACATGACGAATCCATAAGGGTTCCGTTTTTTGCCATTTTGCATCGGAACCCTAACAGTAATCCTAACAATGAGAACTGATCATATAATTAGATCTGGTTAAAATGTGTGTAAGAACGAGATCATAATATGACAGAAGTTAAGTTAATTCGTTAAGGCGAGGTCAATACCATGAAGTAAAACTATTTTTAAAGTGAAAATTTCTTAAGCCACGTTGAGCACTTTTTGGTAGGGGAAAATCTTATGGTCACCGACATGCTCATGACCCGCTAAATAAATAACTAAAAAAATGAATATACGAGTATACAGTTAGCCCACAGAGAAAAGATGGATAATTAGACACTTTTTGGATGGAAGAAATTTGGTGATTTTGCGTCACCGAATAGCTGTACAGCTGACGTATAAATGTGTAAAAAATATCTTATATGTGAAATTGAATGGATTTATTGAAAAGTTCAATGTGTATATACTGTTTACATTAAAAGTAATTGAAATAGTGTTTTTTTTGTTTGATTAATAATGAAATTTCTAATTGTAACACCAATAATTGTTCTAAGTTTTCACTTCTATCGGCAGACTCTACAACTGACAATTTTTTTTTATCTATATTAATTAATTAATTAACATTTACAATCTCTCTCATTCGACAAAAAGTTTTTCTCAAATAGTTCAAGGGATTGAAAACCTTAAATTCATATTCCGTAACTGATTTAATAAAAAAACCTTTAATACAAAATAAACAAAGCAGAAACATTTATCAAACGATTCAATAACCACAAAGAGGGCCTTGTGTCAAAAAGTTTCACTTGTAAATGTTGTTGTTCGTTTAGAAATCCGGCAAAACCGGATACAGATGAAAATATTTTATTAAAATTAATAACCATACAAATAATACAGACTAACGGAATGCGGGGGAAAATTTTGAAATACAAATTTTGTACACTTTGATGATCCAACTTGAGAAAGAGGTTAGGTTTTTTTTGAGTCGTGGCTTAATATTTTTAATTTCCAATTTTATTTCCAGTTCTGCTGTGACAATGTTTCATTTCAAGAGCAGGATAAAAAGGAAATAATTATTGTAATGATTAAACTTCTAAAAAAAATTTACAAAATTCGTAATTCTCAAAAATTATTTGAAGGAGACAGGAAACAAGGTTATGATACAATTTTTAACTAGAAGTTGATTGCTAAAGTGCAAAAAATGCTCTTTAATACAAATTTTTATTATATTTAGTAAAGAATTACTTCAAATCATGTGATAAGTTTAAAAATTGATTATATGAAGTTGTGTATACATATTAATTGTGTATATGCATTTGTTTAAGTGAAGTGAAGTGCACCGATCACCAGCGAGTCACATTTATATTTTATAGTATTGCCTATAACTTCATGTTATTTACTCAAGGCAAGTTAAGATTTGCCGAACTTTACAATCTAACTACAGCATTCAAGTGGTTACGGCCAAACTTAATGAGAATCCACTTTGAACACAAACAAGAGTCTGTATTGACAAGTTTGACAAGGTCCTGAATAAATTATGGTTCTTGTTAGATATGGGGTTGGATGAGCATAAGTGTCACTTGACAGGGGATCAATTTACAAATTTCGGCGAATCTATATTTTACTAGAAGGAAAGAAAAAAAGATGAAAAGTAATTAATTTAGTTCATATAATCAATAAAAATTTGAAGTTTCTCCCTTAATAAGGCGAAATTCTTAACATAAAATTAATAATAATATTGACACACTTTTACACAAATTATCTTGCCCTAAAGTGGGTGCAAAACAACGATATACAAATAAAATTTTGGTTTTCAAATTTAATTTGTGTATTAATCCTTGAAGTGAGTGTTATCACTTTAAAAACAAAACAATTTGTTAACAACGATATATTATATACGATATACTTACTTAAACATACAAAAACGATATAATGTGTGCACCAGTGGGCAGGGTCACTAACCAGTAACCACTGGGCATTAATATGGGTCGTTAATTGTATTATAATTTATATCCATTATCTTTATCATTAAATGATCATCATAATAATAATAATAATAATAATAAAGCCTTTATTAATGATTTTCCATTTGATTTCTACATTTTAGTGTTAGTATGTTAGTACGGTTAGTCGACAAACATGATTATTTTATTATTAACTTTTATGTTAGTAAGTTATAATGCATGCACTATGTTAGTTTTCTTGATTATTTTCAAATGGATCCCAGTTGGGTAAAGGCCTCCTCCATTCCTTTCCATTCCTTTCTATTTTTTCCTTTTTCGAGCCAATTAGTTCCGCCAGTCTCTCTTATCTCATTCATCATCATAATATGATCAATCTATCCAAATAAGCTTTCATTTGTAAAGTCACCAGCTGACCCGAGAGACGCTGTTCTGCCAAAAGAACATGATAAAGATTAATATCGTATTTGTGCAAACGGCTTTAACACTACCACTTTATAATTGCCAATTAAGAAAATATTAAAATGGAGATAGTATGCTATCCATAATAGATACATATGCATACATATGCCATCGCGGACTTTTCTGTAGACCAATATAATAATAATATTGACACACTTTTTACACAAATTATCTTGCCCCAAGTTAAGCATACATAGCCTGTGTTATGGGTTACAAGATAATGATATATTTAATACAATATACTTACTTAAACATACATAAATTTATATAAACATACATAAATACATTTAAACATCCATGACTCGGAAACAAACATCCATATTCATCATATGAATGCTTGCTTCATTATGTAAGATACACAATTCCACGTTACATTATTTTGTCTCAAAGGCTTAAGACAGCGTTTTCGTTCAAAGCTTCCAGACGGCATACTTTTTCCGATATCTCCAACAAATTTCAAAAATGTATACAAAAACTTAACAAATGACATACTTATTAAAATCTTCCTCGAGACCCACGCTATCCATTGTAGTTTTTGAGTTTATCGCGAACAGACAGACAGACGCGACGGAGGACTTTGTTTTATAATAATACTACCTGAACCGACACACGTTTTTCTGTTCATAATAAAAAAAAACTCTTGCGCATGGAATTTTGAAAAATCCGTTCTTAGCCGACCTTTACTGGGTGAAAAGAATATTCCTACAAAATTTCAAGTCTTTAGCTCTAATGGTTCCAGAGATATCGTGATGAGAAATCTCTGATATACATAGATGTAGTCTTTTATGTTTTAATTATCACTTACTGACGCAATGCAATACGCCGTTCTTATTAGATTTCTATGGTCTTCCAGAGGAGTATATTAAAATTTTAATACCAAACTTTTTTTTTATGGAATAGGAGGACAAACGAGCGTACGGGTACCTGTTGTTAAGTGATCACCGCCGCCCACAATCTCTTGCAACACCAGAGGAATCACAGGAGCGTTGCCGGCCTTTAAGGAAGGTGTACGCGCTTTTTTTTAAGGTACCCATGTCGTATCGTCCCTGAAACACCGCACAAGGAAGCTCATTCCACAGCTTTGTAGTACGTACTTTTTATAACGAAGCAATGAAAACAGTTATTCGTCTCAAAGAAGTAGATTATTTTTCCCATTAAATGAACCGAAGCGATACAAATAAGTCACATACAATAATATATGAAATTCAAAGGCATACTGTGAACGTGCCCTGCATATTCATGTGTCGCAAAAATATTCTCGATATTTCAGCAGAATCTACGAAACATCAAAATAGACTTATGGATATGTTTTATGAAATCCTTTTGTAAGGACTCAATGATTATTTATTAGTCAGGGTGATGTTTATCATATCTAATATATATATATATACAGGCCGTATCAGTCGCCACGCCAGCATTAATGAAGTCATCCGCAGGGCATTTGCCGCTCTTAATATACCAGCTGTTTTAGAGCCAAATGGTATTACCCGCCGCGATGGCAAGCGTCCTGATGGAATGACGCTGGTGGCTTGGGCACGGGGAAGGGCGCTGGTGTGGGACGCTACTTGCGTCGACACTCTGGCTCCTTCTCATGTCCATGTTACGTCAGTTGGTGCTGGTGCTGCTGCTTCGACTGCCGAAGACAGCAAGCGTCGCAAATATGTTGGTCTCAGTTAGTCATACATCATTGTGCCGTTTGGTGTCGAGACACTTGGCCCGTGGGGCCCAGAGGCGCGGAGAATGTTCAAAATACTATCTTCGCGCCTCAATAAGGCTACTGGAAACCCAAGCGCTGGCAGCTATTTCGGTCAACGGATCAGCCTTGCTATCCAACGGGGTAATGCTGCCAGTATTCTTGGTACGCTTCCACGTAATGATAGTTTTAATTTTATGTAGTCGTAGTATTGTAAATATAGTTATAAGATTTGTTTTGATTAAATATATAATATAATATGTATGGAAATATACATATTTATTTATTTATAATCGCTTATAAAATGCTCACAGAATACCATCATTTATTTATGGTGTATGTGGATGATGCAGCTACTGTACTCAATAATTATTGTATTCATTTAAATTTACTTTTTTGAATTACTCGTGTAAGACATTTCACTATTTGACGTTTGAGTGTGTCTGTTGCATCATTTTACATTTTACATATTATATTGTAATTGAAATGATCTGTAAATCTTGATATAAAAGAGTGGCAATGAGTTTCTTGCTACTTCTACTCATTGGCTCAACCCTTTACGAAGTAGCGGTAGATTCAATAAGATAAATATTTTATTATTTTGACATTCATAAGTGTCATTTCCGTGACCTACGTGAATAAATTGATTTTGATTTGATTTGATTTATCATGTTTTAAGGGATCAATTATTATTAGTCAGGTAATTTTTATATCAAATCTTTCAATCTATGGGCTTCCTATGGTTATAAATTTTACTGAATTATTACAGGAAATGTTCTGAAGAGCTGGCTTATATTTTCTGCAGCTGAATTCCATTAACACTCTATATTGTACAATGTAAAATATCATTAATAATGTCGTAATATCTGGCTTTAATCCATAATGCAATTTTCAAGGCACTATCTTCCGTTTATAAAAAAACTGTAGAATAAACTTCATTGAGCGATTTTACTAGGACGATACGAAATTTAATGCATCAGCGGCGGTGAACACTTACATATTATTATTAATTCAAATTTAGAACGCGTTTATTATGCTAGAAACTTCGATTATTTCCCGCCATTTCACATATTTTTTTCGAGGTTTTAAATGACAGTGCCAGCTAATGGAAATGGGATCTTAAAGAATACAGAATTGATATTATTGCCTTGTACGAGGTGCGTGTGGAGCCAACGGTCATTTTCAAGAAACTTAGTAGCTAACTATCAGCCGTAGGGTCGTATATTACAACTACAATCGCTAGATACCCAATACCTGCTGATATAGCTTGTACTCCGTCCCCAGCATCGTCTATCACGGTGGGACGGTCGCGCACGAAGTTCTCGGACTATCGGCCAGACTAGATAAGACTTGTATAAGAAAAATAAAAGAAAATTAAACTGAACTACGTTTAATGACTAACATTAAAACTAAACCGCTTGACAATATATTTGCATCAGGTACATAGTAAAAAGCAATTGCAAATTTGGCAGAAAAAACAGAAAACCCCCAGTGATAGATAGAACAATATTGGTATAGTTCGTACTATTATATTAAGCGCCATCATGCCAAAGTAGAACAACGTCCTTTTAAGAGATACAGTAAATGGCACATCGCGTAATTTTCCACTGCACCAGTCGTATTCTGCATCTGAAAAATATTTACGCATTTGTACCAAAAGATGATACAAAGGCCTCCCCTAAAGGTCTCCATGACGATCGGTCCTACGCTGCCATCATCCATCAAATCCTGGCGATACCTACCAACACTGCGTCTTCCGGTACGTGCTGGCCATTCGAGCACTTTTTTGTCCCACCGGCCATCTGTCCGTCTGAACAATGTGCCTTGCCCACTGCCACTTCAGATTCGCAAACATTTGAGCTATAACGGTGACTTTCTGCATTTCCCTCTGAGCGACCATGAGCTTTCTCATCAAGCCCATAGTTAGCGACCACATCTGCATACCGTAAGGTAACACACACTGATTGAAAACCTTCATCTTCAGACACTGCGGTATTTGAGACGAGAAGATTTTCCGACGCTGCTCATCCGAGTTGGATTCGACATAAAAGAGTTGAAATTGAAAATGTCATTCACACCACTCCAGATATTTGACATTCGTGCGCGAATAAATTGGAAGGTAACTTTGTCAAGGTGACATTTTTGACCAGGTTGTTGCATTCATCACGAGGACTGTTTCGAAGATTTGTTTGACTTTTAAGGTTTTGTATCTGATGTGTGCTATTGCTCCACAGTGTGGTTGTGTGATGTGACTTATCTGGTGTGTTGGAACTTGGGAAGAAAGTACGTGGGAATAACATGCCATCAGGTATGCTCGTTTGTCCTTCAACACAAAAAAATAAACGGTCTTGAGACACTTCTATTATATTCGTTACGGTCTAGACGTCACGTCACAGTGAGTAGCTAATCGCGACTGAGACGGTGTTGCGCACCACCACATAATTATAACAGGCGAGCCATAGCTGCGTGTTACTTAAATTCCACTTGTTATTTAAATTCCGTAGTTTTATCAGACCAAATGAATTCATCAAGTGCGATAAGTCCTACGTCTAACCTATATGGCTATTATAGTCTATAAACAGGCTAAATATAGTCTATAAAACTATATCATTTAAGGACCCAATTGTTAAGTACGAACTCCTATAAGTATTTTCTTTAGATTTGTGGATATTATATTGTAAGATTGCCACATCATTTATACTTAATCCGTAACACAAAATACAGCCAAAATACTGAGACTTGAAACATGGAAACAACACCATATCATGGCCAGTGGCCATTTAGAATTCATAAATTATCTCCTTATATCCCCGCATATTGTGCAAATAACATTACAGAAAACCAATTGCCAAAAACAAAATAAATATAATACTACTACAAAAGACTCGGTAAACACAGTGACATAATTCACTCAATTCTTCACTTATCTATAATAATATGAATAGCGCATTGCCCGTTTCAGATTCAATTTGTAAATCTACCTATTAAAATGTTTGTCCATTCATGAGTTCCATCAAAGATTTTCTGATTTTTAGAAAATGCATAGAAAATTATTAGATTACAACAGCATCGCTATTAATAAAACTTTCTGCAGACTACGTATGTAACTAAGTCACAAAAACGTTAAGTGTATAAGAGATATCCAACATTTTGCGGTAATTTACGGCAATGCTGCAACTTTCGTTGGTAACACTGAAAAACAAAATGGATAGCGCTTTTGCTGCAGACGTGCATAATTTATTTATTTAGTGTTATGGTAGTTTAAAACGATTCAAACCTTAATGAATTCAAATGAGTTAAAATGAAATTGTTGTTTCAACTAACGATAGCGTTATATCAAAGGCGCAAATATAAAATCCAACGTTCATAGCCCGCAGTACGATAATTCATCAATGCGTACACCTTCCCTAAAGACCGGTAACGCTCCTGTGATTCTTCTAGTGTTGCAAGAGAGATTACTAAAGGCGCTATAGTCCTACAAACTAACATTTTTTAAAATCTATTTAAAATACTTCTACAAATACTACGGTTCCAATTTCCACCAGGTGACCCGTGCACTCGTTTGTCCTCCTTTTCCATAAAAAAAGTGTGCTAAGGCATAAATCGTAATATAATGAAACGCAATTGTTTTTATGACTATATGGGACAAAACGAATAGGACGTTCAGCTGATGGTAATTGATACGCCTTGCCCATTACATTTCAGTGCCTATCATGTTAAGTGTCGTTTACCCAGTAATTTCCCTAGCTACGGCGCCCCTCTAGTAGCAGTAGTATAGAAAATTTTATGAAGAAAAAAATAGTTATGAAGAGAGATTATTGTGAGCACAGACCGGTAGTAAGACAAAGAATAGGACTTAGAATTTTATGTGAGCCAATATGGACCCAAATTGCACCCATATGTTTTTCTAATAAATTGTACGTCATACACGTTCACGTAAAAAAAAATATGGTTGCCAGCTCTCAGTCTGCCGCAACATAAAGGTTGCCAGTTGTAAACAGGAGCATTTTTGTGGATAAATTGCCGCTCTTCTTGTGCATTCATGCAGAGTACCGTTGACAGCTTGCCTCACTTGGTCCGTCCACCTCATCGGAGACCTTCCTCGTGGTCTAGTGCCCTCGGCTTTAACCTGCACTAACAAGTGTTCTATGGAGTCGCTTCCACGTCGCGATACATGCCCGAAGAAAGTGAGAATGCGAGCTTGTACGGGAGTAGACAGTCTCTGTTTGATGCCGAGCTCCCAAAGAATGGACTCATTGGTACGGGATTCCGTCCACGATATACCAAGCATTCTTCTCCAGCACCACATCTCAAGAGCAGTGATCTTTTTCTTCTCACTTTCTCGTAGGGTCCATGTCTCAGCAGCGTAGAGGAATATGGGGAATATGAGAGCCCTTACAAGTCGTATTAGCCTAATAGAACAGTGCAAAATTTTTACAAGTCTGGTAGGACTAATGACCCCAGACGAACACTCAACTTATAGTTCTAGTGCTTTCTACGCAACCAATTAACTTCTTTCGATTGAAGAATATTAATTAAATTCTTTTGAGCAGTTGAAATACGTGGTCAATCCCTAAATTCATATTCCAGTCGAATAACTCTCGCAAGTTTCCGAAGTAAAATTGAAAGAATTGCTGAGCGTTCGAATTCATCAGGATTAAGTGTTCCAATTGTAAAAACTTTCCGACGCGTCTGAAAAGTTTCAGTCTTAACGGATTATCAGAATGTACTTTCAATATTGTGCAAACCATTTTTCTTATAATCTTTGTGTTTTCGAAGGTGGGATCAGAAAATCTGTACATATTATAAATGGCACAATGATCATTGAATGCAATCCTTTTTAAGATGGTAAATCACTCTAAACATAAAGTGTGCGCCAGTATAAGTGTGTACCAGACACAACTTTTATGTGTGATACTCCCTTTCAGCATTTATTTATATTATGCTATCGGAAAACTTTTCAGACTTTTTATCTTTTTATACGCTTAGCATGACCTGTATAACGGAATCTTTCAACATAATATTATCCACCACAATTGTCTTGAACCTGTCAAGAATCGAAAAAAAGGATTTTATACAAAAAATTGGTCTTTACTATTCTATCGTATATCGTTCTATCCTAAAATAACCAGGATAGTAAAAAAAATTAGATACATATGATGTAATATAAATAAAGAATATAATAAGAAACGCCTTTGATTCTGTTTCAGAAGGAGAAAAGGAGAAAATAAATTTCAATTTTAAATACAAGGAACATGGTCTAAAGGTAAATCAAGTCCAACAACTAGAAAAATTCAATGCCGCGCATGTTATCTTACATCACCAGAATAATGTGTATTTCCTTCTGATAATGGTGGCACAGACAAGAAGCTATCTAGAGGATGATTTAAAGCAAAAGTGTCAGCCGCTGCGTAATTCTGGAATGTGTCTGTCACCTCTTAATGCAAGCAAATCCACAAGGAAAATTTTGCGCTCCTGGGCGAAGCTTTGCCGGCTGAATTACCTAGGATTCATCGTTATTAGTGGAGCAAAGGAGAGTTTGATGCGAAGTCCACTTTCACATTATCTTATATCATCAGAAGTATTTCAAGATCGGTTGCCGGCTTTAATTGAAAAATTATTAAAACTTACGTCTTCTCTTCATCTTGTTTGTATCTTAATTATTACTGTACTTATAAATTATAAAATATTACAGTTGTTGCATTTAGTTTAAATTTGATTTCTCGTTCACCATTTTATTCTTGAATGTTTTTAATATTGTTATTTAGTGGTTTACTTTATTGGTTTATTTGATTTTTTCTTCATGGTTGGTTTTCTTGGTGATTTCTGTTTTTGTGTATCTATGTTATGACATTAGTTCATTTCGTAACATTTGATTCCAACCTTCAGTTGGAGTTTTAAATCTTTTATTGTAGAATAAAGGTCTTACATCAATTTGTTATAGAATCTCTATGGTGTTAGGTTCAAGGTTTGCAACAATCCTGAGAGTAATATCCTGATAGAGGTCTCCTATTAAGACTAGTTATATAGAGATGATGAAATGCAGATGTAAGAAGTAAAAGAGTAGAGAAAGATGGAACTTTACGTACATTCGTAGACCAGGTCGAGTTTGGGCTGAAAAGGACCAGTTTAAGAGTACCAAGGGAGCTTGTATGAAAGGATTTGATTCGCGTGAAGAAGTAAACATTAGTACTGAGTTTCTGCCCTTTCTTCTCTAGTCTGAAGCATATCTTTTCGACTGGGTGGTAGATTTTCTATGCAATTAGTAATTTTAAAATTCCATTTTGATAAAATAACATTTGAATTAAATTGTAATCTCTCGGTATCCGTTCTTAGAGGCTGGCATAACTGTAGAAGAACTTTTAGAAAGTATATTGACTGCACAAGTTTATTTTTATAGGAGAGGCGGACAAACAAGCGTGAAGACTTATTTGGTTAGTGCTGCCCACACTCTCTTAGTGTTACTAGTCCCCAGCCTTTGAGAAGAGTGAAGATGATTATTTTAAAGGTTAAAACAATTTAATTTGGGTGGGATATTTGGGACATATAGACTTTAACGTAAGAAGGCTTGCATGAACAGTTTAAAGGGAGTAGAAGAAGCCAAAGAAGAATAATAGGGCCGTAGCAAATGGAATCACCATGTCTTAAGACATCTTAGCCTATCCCTATGGGAGATTAGCTTGATCATTATGTGTTCATACATCTTTTCTATTATATTATAATAGAACCGCAACAAAGTAAACACTGTTTATTGAACATGATTAAAGATTCTGTTTGTTTGCATGTATGTCCGGGACAAACGCACCACGTTATAAACTTATCCTCATCATCATACATCTCTTGTAATTTAGTATCTCATTTATGTCTTTACAGTATTTCATTGCCATAAACAAAAACAACAATCACTGTCTGACGTGTTTTATCTGTGTCCTTTTTCAATGTCGACCGGAGGAGCATTGGCTCTAATGAACAGAAAGGATTATAGCACTTAAACACACACATTTTACTTGGTTCCTCAGCTACGTCTTACACTCGATATAGGTCAGTCACTTTATTTTTGTGTGTGCGTGTCTGTGTGTTGTGAGTTGCTCAAAATAGATCTGCTGTCTTAGAGGCTCTATATAATAAATGATCTAATAAATGTTTCAGAATTTATAAATATTCTGAAAAAAAAATTATGAATGCAGAAATTAGTTTCGAACACCTTTTCAATATGTTTCAGTTTGCCAATCACAAACAAATAATCTTAATAATTGTTGAAAATTAAATCAATTCAGACCAATGTTAGGGTTGCGTAGCCAAATGGCAATAAAGGGAACTCTTGTGAATTCGTCATGTCTGTCTGTCTGTCCGTCTGTATTTCACAGCCACTTTTTTCCGAAACGATAAGAACTGTACTGTTGAAACTTGCCAAGTTAGCCCAATAGTTAGTGACCTTGACTTCTAAGCTAGAGGTTTTAAAGGCATAAAACTAAAAATAGTTTATAATACATGTACATTACCATGCAAATTTTCACCGAAAATGGTTTGAACGAGAACTAGAAAGTAGGTTTTTTTTACTACGTCTAAAAATCGTGTTTTCAACCGCAATTTTGCTTCTACGGAACCCTTCATGAGCGAGTCCGACCCGCACTTGGCCCTGTTTATATATTTGAGTTTAACATTTCACAAACCAGTTATTTTATTGAAAACTGTAACTAGCCAAGTAATATGTTATTTAATATGTTCACAGGAAGACCAGAGGTAGAATTATTGCTACATAATACCTCATTAACTACATTTTAACGGTCCTGTGCCACTTTATGGGTCGTAACACCGACCAATAATAAAACATGAATCGCAACTAATATCAATTCAGTCGTAAATTATTATTAGACGAGATAATTCTAGCTAGTGACAAGTTACTTAATTTGTTAGTATTCTCTACAATCGTTTCAATATGGGATAGTAGGACAAACGAGTGCATCGCCTAATGATATGACATAATCCCTTGCATTCACCAGTGGGAGGCTCATTTGCACTAGATTCACTCAAAGAGGATGTTAATACTACGTAACAAGAGCCGAGTGCCTCAGTAAAAATTGATATTTAGTTTAGTACGAAACTTGCAGTGAATTTAAATAAGTTTGAAATATTTATATCAATATTATTCAGTTTGAAAGCAAAACGTAGTGGATTTCGGCTATCTCCGATTTTACAAGATTACAGCTGTCATCTGTGAATCTATCAATGACTGCATGTTCCATACAATACAGTGAATTGCTTTTTTCTTAGTTTCGCTAGACTCCACCCCTTTTCATATCACTCGAAAACTGATTTTGATTTTTTTTACAATCAACAATAAAAACATGATAACCATTAACCAGTATTTATTTATTTATTTAATTAAATTGCGTTACATGCTACTTAGTTACTAAACAAAATTGTAGTACTAAATAATTATCACATGCACCTCGTAATAAGGCATAAGCAATGAACGACAGAGGGTCAGACATTCAAATATATTTTTCCTCTAGTATTGTACAATAAACAAAGTAAATTTTTTATTAAAATTTTATTGATTTAAATTAATTGCAGTGAATGTTATGAGAAATGAAAATAAAGTATTATTATTCTCTTTATTGTTATTTCACCTTATTTTATACATTTATATATAAACATATAACATATTTATATACAACAATATTACAAATATAAATATAAAAAATAGAGTCCGCCGGCGATGGTTCACGACAATTCCGCCGGTGGTTAGGGCGACAGACTGAGCAACTTCCGCACAATGCGTGCCGTTCCCAAAACAGCTGCTTTCTGTAACTGACCCTTTATCCAGTTATAAAGTGAGAGCTTCTTGAGATGATGGTCGAGGCTCTAGGTACTTCGACAATTTGTCTATTTCAACTTTCACAAGGTTATCATCACACGGAACGGTGATATCAACAAAAATGCCTGACGCTCTAACCGATCTACCAACACAATATCAGACTTATTAGCATGATATCTTAAAACATGATAACCATTAACTAGTATTGTACAATAAACATAGTAATTTTTTTAATTTAAATTATTTGCAGTGAGTCTAAATAAATGAAAATAAATTATTATTAATATAATCTACCCTCACGACTTATAAGAAACTCAAATCGTAAAACCTATCTAAAGAGTCAGAAATGTAATCAGTTATTTTTAGGAACATAAACCGGTTTGAGAAAGATATTTGCAGATTACGCGAGAGTCGTAAAGCCAGATCTCTATTACTTGTGAAATATTAAAATGTGAAAAAATTGGACGAGTTTATGGATATAACTTTGCGAGGTGTGAAATTTTGTTTTCTTTTCGAATTAATCCTTAGGATATATCTGCAAAGATAGCTATCACTCTGTTATTAATATTATAAAGCTGGAGAGATTTTTGTTTGTATTTTTTGACGCGTTTAGCTCTGCCTTCCGATTTGAATAATTGTTCTTGTATATGATAGGTAGACTTACAAGGTATATTAAAGACTTATACCACGTAGCAAGACGTTGTTAGTCGAAAGAAAAAGCGCTGTCTTTTTTTTTTGATTTCTTTATTGGCGTACGTTTGTGTATTGGTTAATGCTTCCTACGTAAATACAAGTATTCTAAAAATGGTTATAAGTACATCTAAAAAGCTGCAATATTATATTCCTTGTTCTTATAGATGATGCAAGACCTATCGGAAGATGCTTAGTGGATTTTTTTTTTTTTTTTGGAATAGCAGGACAAACGAGCGTACGGGTGTTAAGTGATCACCGCCGCCCACATTCTCTTGCAATACCAGAGGAATCACAAGAGCGTTGCCGGCCGATATTGTCGTATCGTCCCGGAAACACCGCACAAGGAAGCTCATTCCACAGCTTTGTAGTACGTGGAAGAAAGCTCCTTGAAAACCACACTGTGGAGGACCGCCACACATCAAGATGGTGGGGATGATATCCTAACTTGTGGCGTGTCGTGCGAAGGTGGGATTCGGCGGCAGAAATCAGGTTAAATAGCTCTTCGGAACACTCCCCGTGATAAATGCGGTAGAAGACACACAATGAAGCGACGTCTCTACGCAACGCCAAGTGATCCAGCCGTTCACATAGCACTGGGTCCCCGACAATTCGAGCTGCTCTGCGTTGCACGCGGTCAAATGGATCGAGCTGATACTGAGGTGCGCCAGACCAGAGATGACAGCAATACTCCATGTGTGGCCGGACCTGCACTTTGTAGAGCGCTAGAATATGGGCCGGCTTGAAGTATTGCCTGCTCTATTGAAGACGCCCAGCTTCTTCGAAGCCAAAAAAATCAAGCCTTCTTCTTGTTGACAAAAAATAAATATCAGTTCAACCTTGACAATAGTAGAGGAAACAAATCCACAATACACATCAACAGGATAGGTTAAACTCAATGCTACTGCTTCCATCTCCTCCTCCTCGCATCGTATTCCTCATTGCTGAGGGTCGTGATTTCTCTGAGAATTCAACTTTTTGACAATTGTTCGCCATCTGTGTTTGTCTTTGGCTAAGTGCAGTGCATTATGAAGTCCTGTATCCAGAGATGTGCGGATTTGGTCAGACCATCTTATAGGGCTGCGACCTCTAGGGCGTCGTCCGTCTACCTTCCCAGTAACCATCAGTTGTTCGAGTTGGGTCCATATTTTCTGGCGATATGTCCAAAGAACTCTAAGATTCTACGGAGGCAGATTGATGAGAGTCTGATTTTTACACCTAGAGTGTGAAGGAGGGATTGGTTGGTGCGGAATACTGTCCAAGGGGTTTGAAGCATCTTCCTCCAGCACTACATCTCAAAGGCATCAATCCGATCTCAGTCAGCCTTCTTTAGTGTCCATGTCTCAGCCCCATAGCTGAAGATGGAAAAAATTAGACTATGTAAGCGAAATGTGAATTTTAGGTTTATCCCGGTCACTCTGAGATACCGAAAAGTAATACCTCATTATCAACATGGTGGGGTAATCTGGCGGCGTCGGCACGTCTTTTTTTAACCAAACCGAGTTCGCTGGTGAATATTCTCATCTTTAATTTGATAAATTAAGACTGGAGAGCGTCATGTGGTTCCAACAAGATGGAGTAACACATTCTGCACGAGCCAAATTGTGATAAATGCATTGCCGTTTCGCCAAATATCTCATTTAAGTGACTTGCACTGGCAAACCCCCAATTTAACCTTTCTAGACTTCTCCAGGGGTTTCTTGAAGTTACGAGAGAACGTCAACTCGAAGCCCGCGAATAGATTATTCGTCAAGATTAAGGAAACCTCCGTACCACCTACAACCGGAATTTCCGGCAACAATGATGCTGTAGATCGGGCCCTATGGCCATCAATTACTTTCTCTTGTAGGCTTCCCATAGCTCATGCAATTGATAATGACGCGATGAGTAATTGCAATGCCGCTCAGAATATTGGGTTTAATCGAGAGACCTATGCTGCACTTATTTTTAATGAAAATAAGGGATGAGTCGAGCAGGACGTTCAGCTGATGGTAATTGATACGCCCTGCCCATTTCAATTCAGTGCCGATCAAGATAATTGAAAAACACAAAGCTTCTCAGCAGCACTTCAACTGCGCTCGTCACATTCAGACATTAGATGTCAGATCTCATTGCCCAGTAATTTCACTAACTACGGCACCCTTCAGACCGAAACACAGTAATGCTAACACATTACTGCTTCACGGCAGAAATAGGCGCCGTTGTGGTACCAATAATCTAGCCTGCATCCAGTGTAAATGAGCCTCCATTAAAAAAAAACTGACACTACATTATAATGGGCAAAATTTGGTAGCGGCTACTTTGCCGATAACACTTTCTTGATGAAAAAAAATCCCTAACTAAACGAATCTATAAGCAAAACCAAACCCTAGCATTTAAAAAAAAACATCGGGTGAAAAGGGTAAATTACGGGGCACTAATGACTTAAATAAAGACCGTTATTTCGGGGCACAGATAGTTTACAAAAAATTGAGACTGAATTTAAGAAAGAATGAATTAACTCAGATAAGTTGAATTGAAGTCGTCTAAAACTAATTAAGAAAGGTTCTAAAGTCTCTTCATGCGCGACGTGACTGCAGAAACTCAATAAGACTTTATTTGTAAGCTGAAGTTGTGAAATCGTTAATTAGTGAATCAGCTTTTTAGGAACGCTATCCCAAGAAATCGCCGAAATAGCGCATAATTGAAACCATTTCATAACGGTTTATATAAACCTTTTATTTTTACAAAATAAAATATATTTCAATATAGAAGAAAATTCATTTTTCCTTGCATTTCTATCTTTAATAGACATTGCGAAAATAATCGCCAAAGTACCCCTAGCTTTTACAGCTGGAGCCATGTTAATCATTTAATCAAGATAAAAATTGTATGAAAAATAATTAACTGTTAACCAACCAACTATTTAACATGACATAGTTTTGTTATTTTTGTAAAGAAAATTGTATTATGTTTGTGATAAATTAAAAATTCTTCTCATTCTTAATTTAAACTACGGCAAACTAACGAAACTCTCTAAGAAAAAAGCGATTCACTGGATTGTATGAAACGTGCAGTGATTGACAGATTTACAGATGACGGCTTAATCTTGTAAAAAACGGAGATAGCCGAAATCCACTACGTTTTAATCAACTGTTCACTTTGAAACTTAATCGTCGCCAATCGCCAAACTGTAATTACTACTATTTCAAACTTATGTCAAATCTCACTGCACGTTTCATACTAATCTAAATTTAAATTTTTACTTAGGCAGTCCCACCTCTTATTAAGTAGTATTTAAATCTTCTTTGTTAATAAAACATAAACCTTTTTTATTTCTTTGGCACTGCAAATATAACGGGTGATTTTTTAAGAGGTATAGGATTTGATTTTCAAAAAAAACACAAAAATTTGAAAAATTTGATGAAATCTTTATCGATAGAACGATCAATATAATTTAATGTTTGAAGATGATTTCAGGCAAATGCTGGCCGCGGCTCCGGTTTAGATGGCCCATTCGCAAGGCCCAATTTTGGCACACTCTCTCCAACATATCAGCCGGTATATCACGAATAAATGCTTCAATATTGGCTCCCAGTGCGTAAATCGTTGCTGGTTTATCCCTGTAGACATGAGCCTTAACATGGCCCCACAAGAAATAGTTCAAAGTTAGATCACACGATCTAGGCGGCCAATTGACGGGCCCTAAACGTGAGATAAACTGTTCACCGAAGGCGGCTCTCAATTGGGCCATTGTTTCGCGTGCCATGTGGCATGTGGCACCGTCTTGTTGAAACCACATGTCAGGCATGTCCAATTCTTCCATTTTGGGCAAAAAAAAATCGCCAATCATCACACGGTAGCGCTCGCCATTCACAGTAACGTTTCGGCCATTGTCGTCTTGGAAAAAGTACGGCCCGATGATGCCACCGGCCCATAATCCACACCAAACAGTACATTTTTCGGGATACAGTGGTAGCTCTTGCAATGCTTCTGGCTGGTCTTCACTCCAGATGCGGCAATTATGCTTATTGACATATCCATTCAACCAGAAATGAGCTTCGTCGCTGAACACAAATTTTTCGAATGCCCATTCACCAAATGTTAGACGTTGTTGGAGGTCGTGTGGCTTCAATTCTTGCACCAGCTGTATCTTGTAAGGTTTTACACCCAAATCCTTTCGCAAAATTTTCCACGTAGTGGAGTAACAGAGGCCCAATTGCTGCGAACGGCGGCGAATCGACATTTCACGGTCATCACTAACACTGGCGGATACAGGCGCAATATTTTCTTCGGTCCTCACTCTACGTATGCGTGTTCGTGGTTTAATGTCCAATAATGTAAACTGGGTTCGAAATTTAGTCACAAGCTTCCGAATAGCTGCCTCATTAGGCCGACCAAACTGCCCATAAATTGGAAGAAGTGCGCGATGCACTCTCTTAACCGAGCATGCATTTTGATACTAAAATTCAATAATTTGCAAGCGTTGTTCGTTCGTAAGTCGATTCATGGTTAAATTATAGACCAAACTGAACAAGTTTGACAATGACACAAGACACGATTCACGCGTGATCTGTCAAAAACAGTGTTGCCAAAAAGATACCAGCAAAAAAATCACCCGTTATATCTTAAGAGATATTAAACTTATTATACTTTTGGTGAGCAAAAAGTAATTTATCTGCATTTTGATCAAAGACACAGATAATAATATTTTTTTATATAAAAGTCAAAAGTCAAAGTGAAATAAGCTTTATTCAATAATTAGGCTTAATTTAACGCTGTTGAATCGTCACTATAAATATTTCTTTCAAATTACTAAACCTACCATAATATTATGTTCGGAAAAAGTAGAGCTCGTGAGAAGAACATACAAGAAACTCAAATGTGTGGATCTTTAAACATTGATACGTGAAAACGATTACAACGAAGACATCAATTGGCAAAGTGTCAGGGCTATGTGTTAACTTCCCGAGGCAACGCGATACAAAATTAAACGGACAATGTCGCGGGCAAAGGCTAGTGAATCGTTAAAAGTATAAAAACAGTTGTAAATGTCTACAAAATAAAAAACTATGACAAACCGTCTCGACATGAGGTTATTTTTATTGGTGACGATATTTTTGCCTAATGTCTGTTGGACGTGATTGGACAGCGAATATTGACAAATATTTCTCAGTTTTATCTATAGCTTTTACCTTCTGTTTTACCCACGCTGTGGTGAGATTTAGCATTAGTAACGTGTAAAGTATTAGAATGAATAACATTTAAACTGAAACTCGCATTCTCTCTGAATCATTGGAAATTATTACTACTAATATTTCACGTCCAAATTTAAACATTACTGCAAAAAAATAGTAAGAATCACATCTTACAGAATCGAGAAACATTGAAAAATGTAGGAAAACAAATTATGCAGCTCCGGTGACCTCAAAAAGACTTGCCTGAACTCGATCGGAACATACAGGGACATAATTCACTATACATCAACTTTCTATACAACGGGTGTGCAAAATTTCATTATGATCGATCAAGTTGTTAAGGGGTAAAGTTTATGTAACAAACTTACATTAGCATTAAGAATGTTATTAATTATCCAGATGTTGTAATTTTTTTATTGACTGTTAATTACAAAATTCCACTACTACAACTAAACTAAGACTGACGGGCCAGAATCAGTCTCGTGCCAGAATTTGGCCTATGAACATCTCCTGAGGATGCCTCGTGTAGCGGCGAAACACTTGTTGAATTGATTAAGGACAAATCTAAATGGAATGCACACTCAATTTAGATACTTATGGATCTTCGAAAAATAACGTCTAATTCAATAAATATTATTAATAAAAAATTACACAGGATTCTGTAATCCTGTGGATAACAGGGTGCGCTAATGTGAAAATTCCCTAAATATTTTATTTAAATCAATACAGCCGTTTTGGAGTCTATAGGTAACATACAACGATTATTTTATAAAATGAGCCCCAACTCAACAATTGATGGCTGACACAATATATATATTTAGAAAAATACGTTTTGTATTTACGTAAACGCTCTCTTAAAGTCTAAACAATTCAGTCTATTAAACACTTCACTGGACGTAAATAAAGTTTTACAACGCAACAGATTCTGTTTTCACAAACAGATCATACTGGGCGAGTGAACATTGTAACTATGTCTACGGCAATTTATTACTCTGTGGCCTTCAATTTGTCTATGGATTTATAGAAATTCAAACGTTAGTGTTGCAAGCGAATCATTCAAGTTTGCGATACCTACTTCTTTGCAGTTAAATATATATCGGGTCTTTCAACAAGAACATCGTTTTTCAATATAGTCACGCTGAAACCACATGACAGTTTTGACATAATATTTCAGTGTATTGACATCGGGAGCATAGAAAATTATCAAAATAATATATTTTTTTACGAATATTATCCTAATATCGCTATCATTGCTAAAGCCAAGTGTCGAAAGAATGACTTGGTTTCGGCCTTATCATTATAAGAAGACTTGGAAAAAACATACCTTTGACAATGGCTGCATGGCTCTGCCTTTGCCTTTCCCAAGAAAAAAAAATATTGACATCGGTCTCGGTATCGGTGGCGTTCTCAGAAGGACGATTCAAAGAGAATTTAAACACTACGTTGGGACGATTGTGTTGATCGCAAATATCCCGAATTTTAGGAAATGTATTTGTTACTGATGCATTATTTACAAAAAGAATTTTTAATATTTTAATACGATTTTCGAGTGAAAATGAATTCATTTTAATAATTGCCCAAGCTGAAGCATATCTAAACAACGGATATATTATATACCTATATTTGTTTTTTTTAATGGACCGGCCCTTCGAACGTTAACTGGAAGAAATTGTAATGTAAGGGATCAATAATTTGTTAATTATTAATTGATTTATTAGATTTTTGTAAGGAGAATGAGGAAAAACGAGCGTACGGGTGATCATCGTCGCCCACATTCTCTTGCAACACCAGTGGAATCACAGGAGCGTGGCAGGTGAGTAAGGTGTACGCGCTTTTTGTTAAGGTACCTATGCCGTTAAGCTCGTTCCCCAGTTTGGTTGTACGTGGAAGAAAGTCACTTGAAAACCGCACTGTGGAGGAACACCACACATCCAGATGGTGAGGATGATATCCTAATTTGTGGCTCGTCGTGCGAATCAGGTGAAACAGCTCTTCGGAATATTTAAGTTAACATCTTGATATATATATTGCTTGTGTGCGTGTGTATGTCACTGAACTCCTCCTAGATGGCTGGACCGATTCTAATTAAACTTTCTGTGTGTATTCAGGTGGATTCGAGAATGGTTTAGATTCACAATTGAACTACCTCCTAAACGGCTGGACCAATTTTGATGATTTTGTGTGTTGCAGTGAATTTGAGATAGGTGTGTGTCTTCAGGTGGATTTGAGAATGGTTTTGATTCACAATTGAACTACCTCCTAAACGGCTGGACCAATTTTGATGATTTTTTGTGTGTTGCAGTGAATTTGAGATAGGTGTATGTCTTCAGTTGGATTTGAGAATGGTTTTGATTCACAATTGAACTACCTCCTAAACGGCTGGACCGATTTTGATGATTTGTTTGTGTGTTCCAGAGAATTTGAGATTGGTTTAGTTTCTCAATTCCGTCCACATAATATAATTATCCTGCTCATGTGTATTTTAGTTGACTCCTCCTAACGGCCGGACCGATTTTTCAAATTTAAGACGTGTGTCCGAAATTTCCGACATGACAACGTCTGTTGGGTCCACTAGTTATATATAAATTTAATATCAACATTAATAATCTAATATATTTATTTTGACCGTAGCTCAATGCTACGCCTTACATTGTTTTTCCCTGTAAGCTTTTCCTCAAAAGTCCGCATTTGATTTTCTTTCAATTTTATTTCATTTCGTAACTACAGCTATTATTTTATTGTTCATACCAACAAATTAAGCCATTTTCTTAAATGCTAGTAACAGATGATAACAATTCAACAAAATATTAACTACATTTAAAAAATATTTCAACAAAATGTCATTAGTGCTTAGCAAAGTCGGTTCTTCTATATTTACACAGACAGAACGACACATTCCTGTCTTGTCTATTTTGATTTGGGACTAGGTTACGCCACCGGGCTTTAGTACAAACAGATCTCTCTAGAATGTTCTCTTAAGGGCCTGCCTTCAACAAAATAGTGCTGATTTTCCGCTATTTACGTTTTTATTTCATTATTATTTTTTTATAATATCTATTCGTATTGATAATTTTAATCTATGAAATTTTGTAATAGCCAATACATGTATAAGGTATTTAAATATAGTTTATTTGTAAAGTTAGCTTTAATAAGTAAATATTTCTCGAAGTGGTCTACTCACAGTTTTTTTTTTTTGATTTCAGAATATTTATTATCTCAAAAAGAATACAAATCCACTTACTGAGATACTTAAACTAACATGATACATATATTGAGCGGCAAATCGTTATATACTATACACAATTTAAGACGTTATATTTAAAGTTACAATAATTACACAGAGTTACAATAAATACTAATTAGGTAGATACATTAATAACGAAATAGGTGGGTAACGTATAAAATAAATGTTTACAGTAATGAATAAAATACCTACACTATTTTATTATTTATTATAATGACAGCTATGAGGGTATTTGTTTATTAAGTTCTGTTTTTTAAATACATATGATTATCGACTAAATATATACCATTTAAAATATTTGAAATATGAATCTAGATTTACAAAAAATACGTCAATAGAAAAAAGGATTTTTACTATTTACTACTAAATCGTAATTTAGTTGCGGTTAATTGCGTTAAATTTGAACTACTAACCAAGTTAGGAAGACATGTAGATTTTTTAACTTCCTCCTAAGAAAATTGAAAATTTTCAAATTTATAGGTATTATTCTGTTCTATCTACAGATCCGCAAAAGGGCTTAAAGATGGCAATCAAATACAACAATTGTAGTAGGATATATTTTATGTACGATATATTTGGTAGGTCTGAGAATCAGTCGTCATCTACTTTTTATACCCCAAAAATTTAAATTATTGAATTTGTTTTTATTATTTTAATTGGCAATACAACGTTTGCTGGGTTAGCTAGTTTAATTATATAAATAGCAATTTTTTATATATTATAGGTACAGTGCTACATACCTTCAATACATTTTCTAATAGTTATCAAATCAAATACGTTCATATTTTTAGGAAATTTGTCAAAGATTAACACGTTTTTTAACTTATTAACTTGCCTAAATAAGAACAAATAATATATTATAATACATTATGTGTTAGTTCCACTCAGTTTCAGACACGTGTTTCGCCTTTGCACGAGGCATCTTCAGGAGCCATTACATCGCCATACGCTGGAACGAGTGACACTCTCGCATTGAAGGTTATCATTTTTTAGAAATTACTGGGGAAACGAGACTTAACACCTTATGTCTCAAGGAGATGAGCGCAATTGTAGTGCCTCAGATTTTTTTGGATTTTTCAAAAAACCTGAGTGGCACTACAATGTAATGGGTAGGGCGTATCAAATACGATCAGCTGAACGACCTGCTCGTCTCTCAATAAGTAATTTTATATCCTTTTTTGTATATTTGGATTTGAATAACCTCGAGACTAAAAAAGCCAGTTTTTAATAAATAGAGGCCGGAGATGCCATTCTTTTGGAACAAAATGGCCGCCGCCCACCTTACGTCTGTCCGCCCATAACACAACAGTGACAACAAGACAGACACGTCAGTAAGTATTATTAATAACAACACAGGAATGTAGAACAAAATACACCGCCGTGCCTTTTACTTTTGTTTTCCGGCTTACATAAACTTTGTTTTCCTAAACATATTTCGGGTCGTTCCCTTCCCTATAATATGGTAGAGGGAGGCGATGGCTGGTCCATGCGTCATGGTCGTGAACGGGCGATACTTGTAGCGGCTGGATGATCCTGTAGCCAGATAGTCTGCTTCATGGATTTAAAATTAAATGTTATTGTAATTGCTAATAAAATTGCCGCAAAATACCTTTACTTATTTACAGTGTGTTTGAATTTATGCATCTACTGTACCATGGCCTACTATTATTGTTGATACAGTAATAGTCGGCCATTAATGTACTCAAGTACTCTTGTTTTTACTTATTAATTCACATTTATTTATTTTTGTGACTTACTCGTGTAATGCGTTGAGTATTTGACGTTTGAGTATTTATGTGAAAAGATGAAGCTGTAAATGTCTGATTTAAAAGCGTGGCAATGTGTTTCTTGCTACTTCTTCTTCGTATTAAAGCTCAACCCTCAAAGGCGGTAATCTAAAAAAAAGGAAATGACACGAATGTCAAGTTTTTTTTTCCTTTTTAAATTTACCACTGCCAATTCCGAAGAAGTGAAGATTGAATGTGAAGAAGTGGCAAAAAACACATTGCAACAATTTTTAAAATCAACATTTAGCTTCATCATTTTACAAATCATTTCAACTATAGTATATGTAAAGTAATGCAACAATTACTCTACATATGACAAAGGACTAATAAAGCACCTTGCAATGTCCACCTGCTTCACACGCAAAATTTGACGGACAGAAAAAAAAACATGAAACACTCATGATGTGTTCTTTTGAAAATTCAATGTACAGTTTTTACGATTTTATTTTGCTTTTTTTATGGAAAAAGGGGTGAGACGAGCAAGACGTTCATTTGATGGTAATTGATACGCCCTGTCCATTACAATGCAGTGCCGCACAGGATTCTTGAAAAACCCCCAAAATTTTGAGCGGCGCTACAACTGCGCTCGTCACCTTGCAACATAAGATGGTAAGTCTCATTTGCCCAGTAATTTCACTAGCTACGCAGACACAGTAACTTACACATTACTGCTTCACCGCAGAAATAGGCGCCGCTGGGGTACCCATAGTCAAGCCCGCATCCTGTGCAAAGGAGCCTTCCACTGGTAAATATGTATATTATTATAGATCTAACGGCCGATTTATATAATATTTTTGGCTGTGCGATTCTCGTAAAACGCGTGGTTCTAGAATGCCAGCATGATGCGGGTGTATTAAATGGTTAAGTTATCACGTTGTTCAAACTTCTTTCAATTGTACCAATCTGGTATGATATGTTTACGCTGTATGCACGGACTAGTAAATAAATAAGGACTCCGTGTCACCTTACAAAACAGTGTAGCACCAAAACAAGCCGATTATCGTGTAAATACAAAGCCCCACGCACACACTTACACTACTACAGGCCGATAGGCGGCCATTATGAGAATTGTCATCGCCTGTGACAGATCAGTTTGCGTCTCAATAAAATATTTTAAAAATGCCGTTGTGCGTTATGAAAAAGTGTAAAAACGATATTTTATAAGTATTTGCGGCAATATATGATTATTTAAGGGAGAAAAAATTGTGCAACTAGTATACGCCATAACCGCACACACACTAGCATAACGGTGCTTCACTTGCTGATATTACGGCGCGGATTCCTTCTTTTTTTACTCGTCCGTGGCTGTATGTAAGGATTTTCAATATCTGATATAGAATTTCAGTATTCTTATTTGATCTTTAAAAAAATCGAGCACTTGTCAGTTACTACTTTCACTTTTTCTAGTGGCAGTTAGTACGTAGTAGAAAAACATTTGCATTTTTTTTTACATAAATTATAATTTGACAGTTGACATAAGATGCAGCAACCAGTTACCCACTGAGTATACATTATACAAATACAAACTGAAAATTAGACATAATACAGGATTATAAGACTTTAGTTAGGTATTTTCTAGATATTTAAATTTAATAGCTACAATAACTTTTGTTTTATTTAAAATTATATTTATCGTGACGTCACCAAATGGCCCAATGGAAGACCAGCGTTGGTTTTCAAACCAGCAAACATGCTGAGTTGGGACCATTTTTGTAACGAATAGTAAGGTACACGGAGGAGTATAAAAAGGATTTGAATTTTTTTATTCGTCCGTTCTTAGGTAGTATTAATGTGAAACATTATTTTGATTATGATTTTGTTTTTTTATTGTTTTTCTCTTTTATAAGTTTTTTTAAATTATTTGTATATTTATGTGAAACGTTTCAAATAAACATATTTCATTTCATAATGTCCGGTGGTGGAATTCGGCCGCTGATGTCTCCTTCGAGCACTCCCCATGATATGACTTGTGCAGCAGAAATAACAGAGAAAACCCACATCTCAATGCCAAATAATCGTCGATAATTCGAGCTGATCTTCGTTGTGTGCGGTCAAATGGAAGAAGCTGGTACTAGGGAGCGCGGAAGATTTTTATAACAAACATCCATACAATATCTGTTAATATTGGTTTAACTTGTTTGCCATAACGTAGGGTTTTTTTATGGAATAGGATGACAAACAAGCGGGTAGTAGGGTACTACGCTAAACAATCAAAGTCAAAAACGCGTTCACTTTACGGCTGTGTAGATCGTCTTTGGCAAACAAGTGACATTTGTCTCGAGCTGTAATAAGTCGATCTATAATGATATGTACCAGCACTGACCGGCTGTTCCATATGTTTGACAGCAAATTTTTGTGCCTATTTGAAGCGCCACTCGCGAGCGTCTAGAGAACTAATTTTGACGTACAATACAAATGGCTGCAAAGGAACGTACAATACACTCAAGTATTCTTGCATTTTGAATTAATGTTGTCATCACTAGTTTTAGTACCGCAGACTCTCGCTACATGGCCAACAGCGCCAACATGGCGAATATCAAACAGGCACAAAAGCACTTTGACAGCCACTAGTCCAACAGTATGTGCAACTCATGCGACAAGTTGTCGATTGCCCACGAAAGCAAAGTTGAACGCACGAGCGAAGAGAGTGCCGTCATTCGCTTGAGTGGGTATTGAGTGGGAGTGGCGAGTTGCACAATATACTATTAGGGACTACGCGCACTATACTATTAGGGAAACGCGAATGGAGCTGAATCTCCATTCGCGTTTCGCTGAACGATTTTGGTCACACATATACAGCTCTGCTTCTATCAGCCGCGTACGGCGTCGTAAGAATGAGGATTATAACTTTAAATCACGTCTGCACTCTTTAATCTTTGCGTGCATAATGATTACGTCAAATCAATGCAGGAACAATACAGGTCGCAACTTGTCGACAAGGAGTCGCGAACCATCCCTGTAAAGAGCTGTTCCGCCGCATTCGACGGCGAACAGCGCTGTACGCCGCGGTACAGCGCCGAACGCTCTCTATAGCATTCGCATAATAAAAACACATTTATCCTCATTTTATGCTGGTTTGCCGCGAAGGCAGAATGGACGCGGAAAGCTGAATCGACGCGTACACGTCTCCATACAAAATTGTTGTTTTCTATGGACAAAAGCTGAAAAGAGCTGAATAAGTGCGCGTAGTCCCTTATTCGTCGCTCCGTGTTTTTGACGTACTATAAACAACTAGATTTGCAATCGCCTAATAAAATGTCGTCAAAAATGTCGGAGCAGCGTTGTATAAACATATACATTAAATTATAAAGATAACATTAAACCATTCATTCAAATTAACACCATAACTCGTGGCATTAATGTTCAAAGTCTATTGTATACAAGAAGCTTTTAGCAAAATGATTAAAAACGTCATGTTAGTTACACAATTTTGTTAATTTAACGTGGCACTTAACAAAAATACAACAGTCCATCCTTTTGAAACTTGGCTATTATTTGGACAGTTTATCACTGAACATTTTCTTATTGCGTGGCGTTGTATTCCAAGCGCTGTCAAAACACAATTGAACGAAAACTCTGCCTAATAGACGCGTAGGCTGAGTTTTGCTGCAGACAATTTTTAAGCGTGATTATTGTACGTCAATGGTAGTTGTCGTTGAAAAATTTGTGGCACAGATTTGCACGTTTTATAATATTATGATGTTCTCTAAGTATGCATGTATGTATGTATGTATCTGGGTTCTAAATTTACAAGAGACAGATGGTTTGGACATGTCGAGAGAATGAATGAAGAACGATTGATGAAGAAAGTGTATAAGTCCAGTGTGAATGAAAGTGTTGGAAGGGGTAGACCTAGGCGGACGTTTCAAGATCAAATCAGGGACGTCTTGAAAAAAGGCCAGGTCAAGAGTACCCTAAACCGGAGAGCATGTATGAAAGGAATAATGAAAGTGGACGAAGCGAAATAAGTATGTAAGGATCGTAGCAAGTGGAAAGAAGTGGTCTCTGCCTACCCCTACGGGAAAGAGGCGTGATTTTTATGTATGTGTGTATCTAAGTATGTAATTTAAAGGCTAAGAAAGAGCGACGCCTCCTGGCACAAGCAGTTTTTATATGCTTAAAAGGAGGTTCTTGCCACTATTTACTATGGAGAATTTGTTAAAACCAATAAAGAATTTTATTTATTTACTAGTGGACCCAACAGACGTTGTCCTGTACACACGTCTTAAATTTGAAAAATCAGTCCAGCCGTTAGGAGGAGTTCACTTACATACACATGAGCAGGAGAATTATATTATATGGACGGTATTGAGAATCTAAACCAATCTCAAATTCACTGAAACAAACAAAAAAGTCATCAAAATCAGTCCAGCCGTTTAGGAGGTAGTTCACTTGTGAATCTAAACCATTCTCGAATCCAC
This sequence comes from Leptidea juvernica, assembly GCA_949711755.1. Taxonomy (NCBI): domain Eukaryota; kingdom Metazoa; phylum Arthropoda; class Insecta; order Lepidoptera; family Pieridae; genus Leptidea; species Leptidea juvernica. The sequence continues at coordinate 5,072,460 of CATIXQ010000034.1, read as the reverse complement.
CTGAATACACACAGAAAGTTTCATTAGAATCGGTCCAGCCGTCTAAGAGGAGTTCAGTGACATACCCACGCACACAAGAATTATATATATAAAGATTTATTACAGATTGCCCGACGCGGGAAACCTGCGCTCGCTTTGCTTTCAACCGTCATCGCGCATGCCTCACGTGCGCTATTGAATGCCCTATGACGCATGCCCTTGATGAACAAAATGAGGCACGGTATAGCCACAGCTTACATAGACCACCCGTGAAATACAGCGGTATTCTCTTAAGTGAACCGTTTGTTCGATTCCCTCATTTTCTAACAAAAACTTTAGTGGCTTCATATAGGTATAATTTCTCCTTACAAAAGCCATGATTTATAGCAAAAAAGTTTCAACATTTATTCGTTTTCGTTCATTGCTAACATATTGCATAAGAAATGAAATATTGAAAATGTTTCCCACAGAATAAAAAACGAAACTATAACATCTTAAAAATTACTATAAATTAAATCTTGCGGTTTATTTATTAATTTACATTTATGTTTCTAATTTACTCGTGTAATTGAGTATTTGACTTTTGAGTGTGTTTCTTGCATCACTTTATATAGAATGTAATGAAAGTTATTTTAAAAACGATGAGGCTGAGTTTCTTACAACTTCTTCTCATTAAACATCCTCTTTTCCGAATTGGTGGTAAATTGTTAGAAGTATAACTTTTGACATATTCATATTTAACGCGTTATTATTCAAAGCATTCTGCCAGTCTTTTTACTCGAGCGGCTTGTGGGTGTCATATTCTCGCGGGGCTTATAGCGTTCTACGTGTCACATATAATAATGCATTTAGGAGGCTGTTGGGGCTTTCATGGCGTTGTAGTGGTTCTGGAATGTTTGCTGATGCAACTGTGGATGGTTTTCATGCCATAATGCGCAAAAAAGCGGTCTCCATGTTGAAGCGTCTTCGTCTTAGCAGTAACAGCATCCTAAAGATGATTGCTGCCAGAGCTGACTGTTCCGTCCAGAAACACTGGATACAGTTAGCTCTAGGTTTTTTATAATTATATTCCACTAATAATACTAACGTAGTACATAAGAAATATTGTTAATTTATACATTTACATATATATGGAGATCTCTCTGAATTAAATAAATAAATAAATAAAATAAAAATATATATACTAGCTGACCCAACAGACGTAATATTATATAAAATAATGTTTTTTATGACAGTGAAATTGTTTCACAGCAAAACTGCCAAACCGTGCGTCAATAGATTCTCTCATAGAAAATATGTCCAACTTGAATATACAATTGATATAGTTGGTGGTAAAATGTCAAATATTATAGTTGCGAAATTTAATTTAAGCACATACAAATAATAGTATTTTATTAATATTAAAGGTAAAGGTTTGCATAAGAGGTGTATTAAATTAAAATTTTAGTCATTTGATACTTTTCAGTTTTTGAAGTCGGTTTTTTTAAACGTAGTTTTTTTATTTTTTACGTTTTAGTGTCAGTTAATAATAATATACAATCAACCTGAATGAAAACTCCAAAAAAAAAGCCGTACACAGAAAACAACTATGTCATCCAGGTAGACTATAATTTTCATATAAATGTTCATAAATCATCTCAGAGTAATCGGTGTTATAAAAAAAATACCGATCGAATTGATAACCTCCTCCTTTTTGAAGTCGGTTAAAAATAAAAATGAAAATATATCTTGTACGCAAAAATGTATTTTAAAAACACAGTTACAATTACACGCGTTTTAATCCTTTAAGAATGTTTTATTTAATTCTGTGTATTTCCTTTCAAAGTCTACAGGCCAGACATAATATTGGAGTATTCGTACTCTAAGCGTAAGATAACTTAATGGCTGTACAACACTTTATGTATCCTTTTAAGATCGCTTGGGCGATTCACTATCACATTCTTCATTCACCCCTAGCACCGCTCTATCCTAGGAAAATATAAATAAAATTGTAGTGTCTGTTTGTAATATTGAAATAATCGTTTATTATATTTATTCCGGCTAATCTCTGAAATGGCTGGACCGATTTTGACGGGACCTTTATTGGCAGGTAGCTTAAGTAATAAGGAGTAACTTAGGCTAAGTTTATTTTAGCGAAATTATTTTATTTTGAAAAAATAAAGTAATGTTGTAATGTTCAAGAGACGGTTTAACTCTATAAATAATTTATATGGCAAAACAACGTTTGCCGGGTCAGCTAGTCTTTAATACGTATTCATGTCAAAATAATACATACGGCTAAGCGATTAAGAGTCACACACTGAGTGTTTAATTAAAATTTATGATGCAAAATATTTCTTTATTGTTATCTTGACAAGTCGTTGCTCATTACAAAAACATATCTCGCACTCTTCTATCTAACAAAAGCACACAATAATTCATTGAAATAAAATTTAGTCACGCCTGTTATAATTTATGTGAGCACTTACTAAGAATGTTATTTTAATAAGCTTATAAGAAAACGGTCGCAAATCTCTCCTTGCCAGCTGCTATAAACGCCTACTGAAATACTTATTAGCTTGAGCATTTCAGCGACAGCATAATCACTAATTTAGTGCGCTTACTTATTGAAAATCGTTACAACATATCTTTTAACGCCTTTCCTTTAATGAAGTCATCCTTAGGCATTTGCCGTTCACAGTTTATCAGCTGTTTTAGAGCCAAATGGTTATTACCCGCCGCGATGGCAAGTGTACTGATGGAATAACCGGAATGTACCAGTAGCAGGCTCAACGAGTTACTACAACGGCGCCTAATTTTGCCGTGAAGCAATAATGTGTAGACATTACTGTGTTTTGGTCTGAAGGGTAGGTAGGTAGCTAGTGAAATTACTGGGCAAATGAGACTTAATATCGTATGTCTCAAGGTGACGAGCGTAATTGTAGTGCCGCTCAGAATTTTTGGGCTTTTCAAGAATTCTGAGCGCGGCGCTGCATTGTATTGGGTAGGGCGTATCGATTACCATCAGCTGAACGTCCGGCTTATCTCGTCCCTTATTTTTATAAAAAAAAAACCTTGGTGACTTGGCACAGGGAAGGTTGTTGGTGTGAGTCGCAACTTGCGTCGACTCTCTGGCTCCTTCTCATGTCCAAGTTACGTCAGTTGGTGCTAGGGCTGCTGCTTGGACTGCCGAAGACAGCAAGCGTCGCAAGTCTTGGCCTCGGTGAGTCTTACATCTTTGTACCGTTTGGTGTGGAGACACTTGGCCCTTGGGGCCTAGAAGTGCTTTGTACATTCTCCGCGCCTCAATAGGGCCAAAAACTTGCAACTATTTCGGTCAACGGATCAGCCTAGCTATCCAACGCGGAAATGCTGCCAGTTTTGTTGATATGCTTCTCCGTAACGATAGTTTTAATTTAATGTAATGATAGTATTCTAAATATGGTTAAAAGATTTGTTTTGTTTGAATAAACAAAATCAATTAATTTAACGCCTTCATTTGTTTATATATTTTGCGCACGAAGTACATATACCTACTAGTAGTAGGACTATTAGTAGGACTAAATTTTCTGAGAGATTAGGCAAATTTTTTTATATTTTGAAATAGAAAAATATAAAGTTTTTTTTTAAATATATCTTAACTCATTACATTTTCACCCAGAAATCCCCGCCTCCTTTACTTAAAATGATTGATAGTATATTAATAGTTTAGTATTTCACCATTGTGTTGCGCGTTTACAGATCGTGCATTGTCTAAAGTTTGGTGGTTGGTATCGGGCCTAGCGTTCCTACATTCAGTTCATAGCCTTTGGTCACTAGAATTGTAAATACCGTACAAGTTGATTTATAGTGTCATGAACAAGACATAAAGCATGGAAAGTGTTTTATTAATGTTAACTGATGGGTAGAACTTATTTGTAAGTGGGCCTTTGATGATCTTTTGATCAAATCTACTGACATAACAGAGGGTGCTTATCTTTTCGCCATGACACGGAATGTCCGCTACTTGATCAATGACATACAATATGCGTATCCTTCGGCCAGGATTAAAATTAAATTAACCATATCTTAGGTGATGTTGCGTGCAGATGCTCTTCGACGTCACGAACTATTCTGCCTAGAATTGGCAGGTCGTTACAGTCCAACCCCGAAACGGGGGCCATATGTCAGGCTCGGGTGACATATGACATGGGCCGTGGAGGCCGCAAATACTACGCAACAATAGTCGCGAGGCGTCTCTTAAGGAGACTCGAACCTTTCTGCTGTGTGCTTGTGGGAAGGAGAGAAGATCGATGACGATCTAATATGATCTGATATTCAGATGGACTTTTGATAAAAGAGATAACACACTCGCTGGCGAGTGCAGTGATGTATTGTGTAATGTATGTCACTGTGTTTGCTTGTGTGTGTGTATGTATGTGTTTGGATTTGTTTGTGAAGTGGGTTTGTGTATGAGGTGTATGTATGTTTGTCCGTGTGTAAAATAAGTGTACCTATTGATGTCATGGCTCTAGTGTAGTAGGCACAGGGAAAGATGCTGGTGCGGGAAGTGAGTTGGTCATCACAAATATGTCTCTATGAGTCTAACAACTTTGTGCAGTAGAAATTTGTATATTCTTTAGTATCTTATCTTCATTTCCCTTAATACATAATTAAGGGAAATCAAATCATGCAAATTTTAAGCATATCCGTTTGGTAGATCTTGAAACCGTGAGTGAGTTCCAGAGAGACAAAGTTTCCTAAACATTTATAATTATTTATTAGTATGAATGAAATTGCCAACTTGCAGTCGATGAACTTCTAAAAATAATGTTCATACTATCGCAGAACATTTCTAATTTAACTCCGACACACTTTATACGCACGATGAAATCTTCAGGAATATTTCGAAAATGTCGTCGTATCTTTGTCAAAGATAAATGCAATTTCGTAGCAGATACGGTTCGTGTACACTTGGACAGTACAATGAGTGTTTAATGAACCTTTATATTCTTCTCGGAAAGTCCTTTGAACTCATGTGGCAACTGTGTCATTTATTTTATACAGATATGCGGGCAGAAGGATGAGAAGTATACAAATTTTTGTGCGGCTTTAGATTTGGTTCCAGGAATCAATACTGGCCAGATACAGTTTATGTACCACAACATGACATTCGAAAATGGAAAGAGACTTCAAATAATTATAAATTTATAGCTTATAGCTTTTTGTAAAATTAATGTATGCAATGTTTTTATAAGTTTTCATACTACACGGCCACTTTATGTCCGGTCGCTGCAGTAAGCTGTCATGTCAGGGAACCAGATTGTTTCTACCAGGCCTACGTACCTATTTTACCTAATAATTGTCTACTTTAATAGTTTTTCTATTTGTCATTCATAAAATATATTTGCATGTTTTGCAGACCGTAACAAAGCGACGATGTGACGTCATCGGCATTCGATCCTGAGATAATGTAACCGCGTAGTACATATTTAGTATGAATAGTCCTGCCATTAATATTAGTTTTTTTTATGTAAATAAGGGACGAGACGAGCAGGACGTTCAGCTAATGGTACTTGATACGCCCTACCCATTACATTGCAGTGCCGCTCAGGATTCTTGAAAAACCCAAAAATCTGAGCGGCACTACAATTGCGCTCGTCACCTTGAGACAAGTTGTCAAGTTTCACTTGCCCAGTAATATCACTAGCTACGGCCTTCAGACCGAAACACAGTAATTCTTACACATTACTGCTTTAAGGCAGAAATAGGCACCGTTGTTGTACCCATAATCTAGCCGGCTTCCTGTGCAAAGGAGCCACTGGTAGATATGACATTGTCTGGCACCTATAGCACACAAAGATATCAGAGTTCGGGGCTACTTTATTTCTGTGAGAACAATTGACTAACAATTATTCTATATTAATACAGAACTCAAACTCCCTCAACTCATTGAGAAAGAATAAAGTTTTTCTGTAAATCCAAAGATCCGTATTCGCTAAGTATACCAAAGCTCCCCTAAGGCTCCCGACGGAAATACTTATAAGGCTATTATACACTGTGAAACTATAATACTTAATATCTTTTTTACTTAAAGAGTTTTTTCAGAATGATTTTAATGGGCGGTATTATCAAGAGTAATAAAATATTGCAAATTCTCAGGAACTTTGTACCAAATTACGGAAAATCTTCTTATTCTATTTTATTAAGTACTTGCTGCTGCCCTCGTCATCGTCTGCGTGGAGGCTTTAGACTTTAGAGCTTCTTAACCTTTGATATGCCACGGTATCTGCTTCGGACGGAAATTTCGTGCATCTCTCTAATAATTCCTCCCTTTTTTTTTTGTAAAATTGACCACACTTTTAATCTAATTATTTAGCCCTAAACTAAACATAGACTGTACTACACGTATAGGTAAAAATGTATTATTTACGGAATCATATATATATCATCATATATATGAAAACATATATATACCATATACCATATATATTGTTACCATATATATGTTTTCATGAATGTATACCATATATATGTTTTCATGAACCTAATCCGATTTTATAGATATTTTCTGTTTCTCTTCAATATATTCTTTTCTTTAAATACATTACTTCAAAAGTAGACTTTTTGATGGGGAGGTTTATTATTTTAAGCTCTACTGCTTTTCGTTTTATTGAAATGGTGTTTTTTACTTTAGCCTCAGCATTCTTTATATTGTAATTACTTCTTGTCCAAGGATTGAAGTTGTTTGATTGGTTTCCTTTCTTTGTTTTGTTTTTTCGCATTATTAGAAAAAAATCGTGCATCACGCGCGGAATTGTAACTGGTCTTATTTTTTTCCGCGCTTTTAGCTTTCATCAAATTGAGATTCATGAAGAATTGACTTTCTGCACTTGTATCGAAATATACTTTTACAATGACTTTTACCACAATCCCCTTATATCTCCCCAATCACCCAACGGGTCTTTACGATGTCTACCGCATTTATCATGGGGAGTGTTCCGAAGAGCTGTTTCACCTGATTCCTGCCGCCGAATTCCACCTTCGCACCACACGACGCCACAAGTTAGGATATCATTCCCACCATCTGGATGTGTGGCGGTCCTTCACAGTGCGGTTTTCAACGAACTTTCTTCCACGTACTACAAAGCTGTGGAATAAACTTCCTTGTGCGGTGTTTCCGGGACGATACGACATGGGTACCTTCAAAATAAGCGCGTACACCTTCCTTAAAGACCGGCAACGCTCCTGTGATTCCTGTGGTGTTACATGAGAATGTGGGCGGCGGTGATCACTTAACACCAGGTGACCCGTACGCTCGTATGTCCTCCTTTTCCATAAAAAAAACATGGTATTCATTCCTCGGTAGTCAGGCACCTAAGCCTAACCCAAGAGATCGCAAAACAAGTTATTTAAATTAATTATGATATTAAACAAGACGCCAATGACTCAGCGTCCGTGGATGATATAAATAGAAATTATTTACGACATTTTATTTATAGCGAGTTGTGAGAATAAAGATTTTTCGTCTTTCCACGTTGTGAGTATTTTCGTGACATGATAAATTCCGTAATACAGGATGTGTTCAATTTAACACATTATTTTTAAACTTTGTGTCGTGATTTATACACTCGAATATCACGTTATTTCGATACCACATGAATGTCACGTTACATACCATATAGCTGGTTCCACATGTATGTTAGTGTACCAACATATTTATAATTTTTATTCATTTAAGTATCTATTATGGTTGATTTTATTAAATTAGCATGATTTATTTAATAATGAATCTTATTGTTAAATTGTAATAATCTATTAAAATGTATAATAGAGACAGTCAACTGACAACACCAATGTGTCGTTGTCAGTTGACCACGAATACAGGCATTCAAGTTGTAGTACCGGTACGGGGTGGTCGATTAAAATGTTTTAAATTCTATTATTACAGTAATTTGTTACTAAAAACGATCTATAATAATTATAAGGTTTGATCTCAAAACAGTGAACAGTGCTAATATGTAGATAACGAACGAGCTATTCAACGAAAAGCGAAGAAAGGAAATATAGTACCTACATATTATGTGTAGCGACGTGAGGAAAAGAGAGTTTTTTTTGCTGATCCACATGATCAGGAAATGTTTCAGATTCAAATATTTTTTTGAAGTGAAACTCGATGAAACGAAAAAGCGAGACAATAGAGACACAAACAGGGTATAGGATTCAGGCGACGAGAGAATGAGACCGACATATAAATTCATAAGATAACGTGGGAGAAAATGACACAGGAAGTATTATACAGTGTTTTTGTATCAGGCGATCATAGTTGAAAAAGAGATTGTCTTATGTATGACGCGAGTATACCTTAAAATATTCCGACGTCATGCGCATGACGTATTTACTACATACACCAGGAGAACATAAATATAGTAGCGGTGATTGTAATGTATTTCATAGCGGTTGAAATCATGTGTCATCTGAGCAACATGGACCAGGACCTCAAAATATGCAGTTTAGAGATCTTAAAATGATTATACAATTAGTGCTGACCCGTTGTTATTGTTGTTGGTTGGTGTTCGATTTTTCGTAAAAATTCATGTGTTTAACTTCTCAGCTTTTACCTTCGATCATGTATATAATATACGCCTAAATAGACTGTGAAAGCTGTGAAAAGGTCGAAAAAAATTTGAGGTTCATCCTCTATTTTGAGCAATGAACGCACACTAACACAAAGAAACATACAAATTGAGAGTTTAAGACGAAGCTTGTCACGCACACTAATGTAATAAACCTGCCCTATTTTCATGGGTGGTGTAGCAGCAAGAGGCTCTATCTAGAGGTATAATTTATCTAAGGCTTTTACATATTGCTGATGTTTTACATAATTTTCTATTCAGTGTAAGCGTTTCTCTACTGTAGTATTCAGGAACTATTAACCGTGTAGTGTCTACGTTGCAAAATTAGCTTTCAAAATTATTCACCCCTTCACAATCTGGTGTAAAATAACTGTTGGATTTTCCAATGTAATTTGGCTTCATAAAGCCAAGCTTAGTAAGAATTTTGCGGAGAGAAATATAAAACGTTGACCAGTGGTGAGATGTAGTCTCTCATAAAATTAAAAGTCTTTATACCCTCAATTTTGTTAGTTGTTATTTATTTCCTCAAATTATAATATTATTTTTTATTTTCCTATAAATAACTGTAGGTACATTACTCAGGAGAAACTTGAATCATGTACTATTAACAGTCTATATCTGTAGGGTGTCTATAAGTACTTTAGACACCCTACGGCTTTGAAAGATGCATACAAATCTGAACCTCGTAGGAGCAACACTGAAAAAATATCAGAATTAAATATTATTTAAGGGATTAACATTGCTATTTACAATGTTTAAAAAGTTACAACGGTTTATATTACAACCATTGTAGGAATTTTGTAATCTTGAAACAGGGTTTCTAACAATATATATTATTAGTAATAAAGTTAAGCCTATTAGATAGTCTATAGATATCTGTTTGAAAGAAAACCTTGTCTATTTTCTACGAAAAGTACGGAAAAGATTTGATCAGAATTTCACATAAATGCAAGATCTCGGGCAACATATAGATTACGCACTATCACGCTAGATGTATGTATTGTATTTTTCCTGCTTTTTAGCATCCACAAACATCGTTGCGGGTTAAAAGTATAAAGATATTAAAGATATTAAAATTTGCTAGGTGGGTATTTAAAATAATTTTTAGAATATCCAATAAAAAGAAAATTTTATACTATATTGGTTGAACATGAAATTGAGTACCTTGAATGCATTTTTTCTTTACGCAAGCTTGATATAGGAAGTAAGCTGGCGAATGCGTGATTAGACTGTTACGATAACTGTGATCGGGGGAAGCGAACGGAAGTTGAAAGGGAGATAGATATAAGTTTGTGAAGATAGAAAGAGACAGAGTTACAGAGTTTTATAATTAAATGATTAATAGCAATATAACATTATATAATACTTTGTAAAATATAGAAATATAATTAAATTATGATTATTCCAATTCCAGTGATATTATTCACTTCAATCCCACACGCACAATCTTTTTTTAATTGAATTTTATATGACTAATAAAACAATATAATTAAAACTTTTAGTTACACAAAATTATAGTTAGCCCTTTCAAAATCCCTTAACCCTTTTAAACTTTGAATAACTAAAGAAGCCCTTCAACTACTAGGGCAACATGATTCTCAAATAAATTAAGACTCGTTAATATTCAGTTCGATGTAGTTTATATCATTTTATTTTAACGTATATAACTCAAATCAAGTGTTTCAACACTTTCAGTGCTCAAAAGTGAGAGATTATTAAGTAACTTTGCCCTGTGCTTTACCGGGGCTTAAAAAGAATAGGGGGTAAGAGGTGGCTAAGGGTATTTACTAGTGGGAGGCTTCTTTGATGTCTTACAGGATGCCGGCGAGATTATGGGTACCACAACGGCGCCTATTTATGCCATGAAGCAGTCATGTGTAAACATTACTGTGTTTCGGTCTGAAGGGCGCCATAGCTAGTGAAATTACTGGGCAAATGAAACTTAACATATTATGTCTCTATGTGACGAGCGCAATTGTAGTGCCGCTCAGAAGTTTTGGGCTTTTCAAGAATCCTGAGAATTTTTTTCAAGAATGCTGACTGCACTGTAATGATCAGGGCGTATCCAATTACCATCAGGTGAACGGCCTGCTCGTCCCGTCCTGTATTTTCATAAAAAAATAGTAATTGACCTAACTCCGGCCGCTTAGTTCCACCTTACTCACGAGACCTCACAAATTAGGATATCATCCCTAACATCTGATAACTGGCGTTCCTCAACACAAACACACTGTTCCAAACAGCGGTTTTCAAGGAACTTCCAAGTACAACAAAGCACTGGAAAGAGCATTCGACATAGATACCTTTAAAATAACCATGAATTGCATACACCTTTCTAAAAGCCGGCATACGCTCCTGTGATTTCTCTGGTGTTTCAAGCAATGTGGGAGGCGGCGATCACTTTAAATCAGGTGATTAGTTAAGTTAATGTATATAATAAAAATCATATTAGAAAAATGTATACATATGAAATAAATCAAAAAGTAAAAAAATACTCGCCTCAATAGATTGAATTAAGTGTCAAAGAATCAAGTACTATCTTCCAAAGTTTGTTATTCGCAAATAAAAAAATTCAAAATGTTGTATTTTCATTTTAAGCTCTTCCGTTACTTTGTGTTAAATGTATCAATAAAATACAGCCTAATAAAAACTATCACAATAATATAGTTTACGTTACGAAAATAGAAAGACCATAGAGAAACCAGAGTAGATAAATGGAAATGAATAATAAATTGTCGCAAGTAACAAACACTGCATAACACACAAATCGTTACAATTCAAATAAACTGTATTTATATTTAGGCTGTGATTTCATAGGGCTGTCACAAACACATTTCTAACAAAAACATTTACTTCCGTAAAATCACACAAGTACCATATTAATCCCTTCTAATATTATAAATGTGAATCTAAGCTTGTTTGTTATGCTTTTACGCCGGAGCTACTGAACCGATTTTGATGAAATTTGGTACAGCGATAGACAATACAGGCTACAATTTTATCCCATATAAATCAATGGGTGAAAATGATTTGTGAAAAACTGAAATTCACGTCGTTGAGCTATAACTATACCAATAGTAGGTTTAGTTTGCCATAGCAATCTTCCGTGGAATAATATTCATATAAAATGTTGGGAACAGGAGCGAAAACGGGAACCGGAACTGAAAGAAGACGTGAGATAATCATCAATTCCAAACTTGCTTATTATTTTTAAGAACCCTTTATCTACTGGCCGAAGTCACGGGCATCAGCTAGTAACTGTATAAATCTGAGCTTTATTTTTAGTCTTCTACTGCCTCCTATTAAATTAACGTCGTACAACATGCCACTACTTTAAATATGTAGGAACTATCTTCTAGTAAAACTAAAGGACAGAATGAACTTCTTTCAGCAATGTTTCTTTACTACAACAAAATATTTTTTTTTTCCTTAATAACGTTTCAGAATATTTATTATCTCAAAAAGTCACGGACGAGTAAAAAAAGAAGGACTCTGCGCCGTGATATAAGCAATTGAAGAATCGTTATGCTAGTGTGTGTGTGGGTACGGGGGATACTAGTTACACATTTTTTTTGCCTTAAATAATCATATATAGCCACAAATACTTATATAGTATGGTTTTTACACAGTTTCATAACGCACGACGGCATTTTTGAAATATTTTATTGAGACGCAAACTGATCTGTCACAGACGATGACAATTCTCATAATGGCCGGCTGTAGTAGTGTGTGTGCGTGGAGCTATGTATTTACACGTTAATCAGCTTGTTTTGGTGCTACACTGTTGTGTAAGGAGACACGGAGTCCTTATTTTTTTACTAGTCCGTGCAAAAAGTATACAAATTCATTTACTGAGCTTCTAACATGATATACATATTGTGCGGCAAATCGTAGTGTATATACTATACATAATTTTAGTAGTAATATTTAAAGTTACAATAGTTACCTATTTACAAAGTTACAATGAATAATAATTAAGTAGTTACATTAATACTAATTAGGTAGTTACATTAATAATAATTCCTTCGCACGACACGCCATAAGTTAGGATATCATCCCCACCATCTGGATGTGTGGCGGTCCTCCACAGTGCGGTTTTCAAGGAGCTTTCTTCCGCGTACTACAAAGCTGTGGAATGAGCTTCCTTGTGCGGTGTTTCCGAGACGATACGACAAAAGCGCGTACACCTTCCTTAAAGGCCGGCAACGCTCTTGTGATTCCTCTGGTGTTGCAAGAGGTACCACCAGGTGAGCCGTACGCTCGTTTGTCCTCCTACTCCATAAAAAAAAAACGAAATAGGTGGGTAACGTATAAAATAAAAGAGGCTATTTTTTTACAGTAATGAATGAAATACCTACGCTATTTTATTATTTATTATATTGACAGCTATGAGGGTATTTGTTTATTAAAGTGTCGCTTATCTCTTATTAATCCCTCTCTCTCTCTCGTCTATCTCTGTTATTAATTATGACAATCACGAAATTTGTGAAGGTTATTTTCATTTCATTTTTATATGAATTTTGTTTTTGTATTGTAATTGTAAAATAGGTGTTCCATATCGATCTAATAACTTTTAAATTGACATTAAAAAGTGTGTAATTTACTGATAAATGATTGTTTAGCATATAAATAGTGTTTATTACAATTGACAATGCAAATAATGTAGTTTCAGTTAGACAACATTTAAAATAAACGTAATTATTTCCTGACTATTTGATATGTCATATTCATTTTAGCATGACAAAAAATGTTGTCTTGCTACAAGAATAGTGGGAGGATATTTTGCGCAGGATGCCGGTAAAATACGAATACCTTTGCACAGGATAGCTTGCCGGCTAGATTATTGGTACCTCAACGGTGCGTTTTTCTGCCATGAAGCAGCCCTTTGTTATTATTTAATCATTGTTTTTCGGACTAAGTCGAAGGGCACCGTAGCTAGTGAAATTACTGAGCAAATAAGACTTAACATCTTATGTCTCAAGATGATGAGCGCAATTGTAGTGCTGCTTAGAGTTTTTGGGTTTTTCAAGAATCCTGAGCGGCATCGCATTGTAATGGGTAGGGCGTATCAATTACCATCAGCTGAACGTCCTGCTCGTCTCGTCCCTTATTATCATAAAAAATTGGGTATCACCTTTGTCGTTAAAAGCAATGGGATAAAAAGACCTAAGATGCAGCGGCTTACAAACTAATTTGTTATGTATATTACAGCTATTGCAAAATATTAAATAAATTTATACACTTTTATAATAAAGTCCCAGCCACTGTTTAGGCATTATCAAAAATATTTTTTTTTATTAATAAATGGCTCTGTCGTAAATCCTACTACTCCACAGATGAGAATCTAAGTGATCGGACAGCCTGGAACCCGATAATGATTATTTTTATAGCAATAGCAATGATAGTTACAATATTGTATGTATTTTATCAAAAAGAGGGCAAAAAAGGAATGCTGCGAGAGTTACTTGCGCCACTTCTTCTCTCTCAAAGCGCCATTTGTTTCCGAAGTAGTATGAAGTATATTTGAAATGACATCAAACAAAAATTCTAAACGAATCAATTTTGAAAAAATAAATGCCTTCTATGCCTTTTACTCAATATGAACGAATAGAATGGAAGTTGAGCTTCTTTTATGTTCTTCTCTAGTGAGTTAGTACTCAAATTTTGCCGAAGATATGGTAGATTCAGTCATTTATAAGAAATATTAATAGTGGCGATTCAAAAGCAGTTTCAGCCTAATTGAATAAAGTTTAATTAACTTTGACTTTGAAAATACATGTATGTATGTGTGTATAAAATAATAACATGATTCTACTAAACTAACAAGGATTCTATATTTTTTAAATTTTGTGATTGTACTCAAAAAAAAATATGATAAATATTCATAAGCGAGACAGCCCTGATTTTATTCACCGGGTCATTCCTAAACATTTTATTTACCCAACTGCGTCTGTTCGTGCTTTGAAATAAAGTCACTATCGCAAGCGGCATAAGAGTGAAATTGAAGAGTTCCAAATTTTTATGTTGACCGCGTGCGCAATAAAATCTTTTTTTATTATGGCCCTTCAGAATCGGCCGCTTCAATAATGTATTCTGTATAAAACTCACGCGAATATAAAGATTTTTGTGCCATCTTTATGCTTATAATGTTTCCTGTAAAGCTATGTTGTATAGTTTAGAAAAAAAACATTTAGATAAAATAAAATTTATAGAAAAAAAATCTCTATAATGTTTTATTACTGCTATGATTTCGCCCAAGTCCAATTTGCTTGATATGAATCAATAATAAATGTAATGAATTCATATAAAATATCTAATATATAAAATTCTCATGTAGCGGTGTTTGTAGTTAAACTCCTTCGAAACGGCTTGACTGATTCTCATGAAATTTTGAGTGCATATTGGGTAGGTCTGAGAATCGGACAACATCTATTTTTCATCCCCCTGAATGTTAAGTTTGTCATTTTTTTTAATTTGTTTGATTATGAGTCAGCATTAAAAAATACTTAAAACTTCAAATTTTCAACCATCTACGATCAACAGTTACTTTTGTATCGCGATTTTAATATCGGCAATACAACATTTGCTGAGTCAGCTAGTCTTATATATAAAATTCTCGTGTCCCGGTGTTTGTTACCAAACTTCTCCGAAACGGCTAAACCAATTTATTTGAAAATGTGTGTGTATATCGGGTCTAAGAATCTAAGAATCGGCCAACATCTGTTTTTATACCACTAAATGGTTAGGATCACCCACCCCTCAATATTTTTTTATTTTTCTTTTAATGATTCAGCATTAAATACAACTTTTTATGGTACCCATACAGTATCGTCCTGGAAATACAGTACAAGCATGCTCATTCCATAGTTTGGTTGGACGTGGAAGAAATTTCCCTGAAAACCCCACAGTAGAGGTACGCCAAACATCCGAATGGTGGGGATGATATTATCATAAGTTTTGTCATGCGAAGGTGGGATTCGGTCGCATGTCTAACAGGTCTTCGGAACACTCTCCGTAATAAATGTTTGAAGACACACAATGAAGCGACGTCTCTACGCAACGCCAAGTGAACCAGCCGTTCACAGAGCACTCGATCCCCGACAATGTGAGCAGCTCTGTGTTTTAAATGTGCAAGCGCAAGGCGAAGCGAATGCTGAGACACAGGTGACACAGCACAGAACAATACAGTTTAAATACTTATCTTGTTTGAATTGTGTGGATGGTTAGAATCATACAACTAAGCTTCACAGCGCACTAATTCAATTAAATTGTAACAAATTAAGAATTAAGGCGAAGGGTAAACACAAAACATACAAACGAGGTGTTTTTAGACAAGTTTTGTGGTGAAAATATAGCATTTGGAGCTATGAACACTACTATATCCTGTTACACATACCCTGTAGACACAGAGCAGAACAGACGCATGTCTGCGCCTCAGTAAAATCTGCTCTGCCCTGTGCTGCGTGGACTATAAGAACTAATGTAAAATTATAAATCAACATGTTGTTTGTTTTAGGGCTCAGAGCGTAAAATCTGTCAGTAAAACATATTCGAAATCTTATTAAAATGTAAATTCGATGTCATGTTGTTTCATATTCCTTTATGTTAATTATTCAATAAAGAAACCCAACCTTTACAAGCGACAAGCCACCGGCTTGTGTATCACTATTTACAAATTTAAATATAATCATGCTATATCGACTTGGAAATATGGATTTTGTAAGTTCTTAAGGCCTTAATTGTCTTAGAATTCCAAAAATTTACTCTAAATATATCAATTTTTTTTACATTAATATAACTTCCAGTTCTAAAAAATATTATAGTGTATGTATTATAGTAATTGGTCCGATTGTTATTGTACTTTTTATTGAAGTGTAAGCTTCTTTTCTTGGGATGGGTATAAAATGTTAAACTCGAGTCAGGACACGTGGCCTGATCGAAAATTCGTAAGACAGTCGTTGAGATAATGGATGATAGTTCCTTTTTCTGAAGGATTTTATATATAGATAGCGCAATAAATGAATATTGTAGTTAACCACATAAATGCTAGTACTTTTATACTGATAATTCGTGCGAAGATATTCAAATATGCACAACCTTAATGTTCTAGTTTTCACTTCTGACGGCACTCCCGGCGTGCAACCATTTTTTTTTTTTCAAATCCCATTTTATAACTAAAACCTATCCCTTGGAATATTTAGTTCAAACCTAAACATAATAATCCTTCACCTAATATATCGTAGGTATATCCACATCTTACTAATAATTAAATAACATTTCATTTAATTAAAAGCTCGTTAAGAAGTTTGTCAGAATTCTCTCAGTAACGAGGTAATTCTCAAACAGTAGTAATTTTATATACAAAATATATATTTTATTATGAGTAACATGTTCCTTCACAACGAGACTTTAAGAAAAGTTTTAATTGGCTCGTTAATAATTTTAATTATGTATTTCACAACGAAGTTTAAAGAAAGGCCCTTACATGCTGTTCAAAGTTGTATAAAGGGCCCTCTAAGGATTTGTAAAGGATAAAACTTTGTAAGAGTTTCACCGTACGTAATTAAAAAAGATTTTTAAACTTCTTAAAGTACCTATTGTTTTAAATAACTGGTAAGTAACAAAATTGGTATAGATTTCAATAATCATTGAGTTGAACATCGAACATTGTTAATATTTTTTCGATACAGTTGTTAAAAATAGATCATTTTTACGTATAGATACTGTGACAGCTGTGAAAACGCTGAAAAAAAATTGTGTTTAGAACTTACCTCTATTTTGAGCAATAGATATAGTGTACGTGACACACTAAACACAAAGTGTCATACAAATCGCGAGTGTTAGACGTAGCTTGTCACGCACACTATATTAATATTCCTGGCCTGTTTTTATCGGTTGTCAAACAACAAGAGACTCTATCTTGACGTATTAACTAAATTGTTGAACTTAGCGTATTTTCGGAAGCTGTTCTTTTGATTCGAAAATTTAATCTTTTGCATAGACAACTATCTTTTACACGATCGTGACTTCCTTTTACGAATTCGATCATTACTTTTGCAGTTTAGTTTTAAATTTATAAGTTAACTAGCTGACCACGCAAACGTTGTATTGCCGATATTAAAATCGCGATACAAATGTAACTGTTGATCGTAGATGGATGAAAATTTGAAGTTGTATGTATTTTTAATGCTGACTCATAATCAAATTAAAAAAAAATGTCAAAAAAATAAAAATTTAAAATTTGGCGTGGAACCCCCTTTACATTTAGGGGGCTGAAAAATAGATGTTGTCCGATTCTCAGACCTACCCAATATGCACTCAAAATTTCATGAGAATGGGTTAAGCCGTTTCGAAGGAGTTTAACTACAAACACCGCGACATGAGAATTTTATATATTACATTTAAAAAGTTTTGTAACATAGAATAATATAGCCTGACTGGTGTGGTATATTTTGCACGTATCGTCAAATGTGCGTTTTAAAATCCAGTATCAATTTGGGAATTTTCTCACTTAATCGTAAGTAGAGTGTTTAACTCGAGCTAAGAACAATCGGCGTCACTCATGAAGTGTAACTGAGTGCTCCGAACAGAGTCACTTAGATTACCCAACGGCTCAGTAGCCGATAAAATAATTATATTACACAAATTAAATTTGAAAACAAAATTTATGAACGATGCAGGATTAGAACCCGCGACCTCTGGCGTTCCGTGGGATCGCTCTTCCACAGAGCTAACCGTTAGAGTGACGTATCGTTGATAAATCTTGTATATCTTATTCAACTCTCAGGTTGTGCCTTCATCTACAGGATCTACTTTACAGTTGATAACCTGCTCTACCCCAATGTTTGCATATTAGAAAATTGACTTGAGATGTCGCTCTTGTAAATCTAAACAATATGTTATTAGTTTCTTATTGGCTCAGTGATAATAGCTGACCCGACAAACATTGGTTTGTTTAACGTTTAACAAATGTTTTTTATGAATAATTGTCAATAATACATAACGTCAAAAATTCTTCCTGTTGTTATAATGTAATTGTTTCACAGCAGAACTGTCAAACCGTGCTTCAATAAATTCTCTCTTGGATTGAATTGGAAAAAAAAAATATGGGTCAAAAATCGAAATAAAAAATTTCTTAACTCTCAAGTTCGATTAAACTGTACTTCATGGTGTAATGTATAAAGCTTAGGAGTTCACTGGGAACAAACATCAGGACACTGGATTTATATATATAAAGATATATATGGACTTATAATTCTGAAATAGATGATTTTAAAATTGTTTTTATTTAGGCAACATAAAGTGAATAAATAGAAGCAAATTTGGTTATAAATCAAACACGACAGCTTAAAATCATAAATAACAAATTTAATACATTATAAAATACTCATCTTACAGTTTAAACTCCCCTCTACGCGATAACGTGGTTTGATAAATATAAAATTTTCACTCAGGTGCTACGAAAGGAGGGCACAATGAATTTATCGTAGTAATGCATCGTAACAGCTTTAGTGCGGGGATTAACCTAATTTTGAACAAAGCATGTGCAAATATGCGCCGGTGTTACTAATTGTAATATCATGTTAATAAATTTGATAGACAGTTATAATATTCGTATGAAAAAGGTAGTTAGCACTGAACGAAGTCTTTTTTATGGAAACAGAGGACAATCTAGCGTTTACGAACTGAACTTGTTAAGTGATCACCGCTTCCCACATTCTCTTGCAATACCAGATGAAGGTGTACGCGCTTGTTTTGAAGGTAGCTGTTTCGTATCATTATCGTGCGCCACACATCCAGACGGTGGGGAAGATATCCTAATTTGTGGCGCGTCGTGCGAAGGTGGAATTCGGCGGCAGGGATCAGGTGAAACAGCTCTTCGGAACACTCCCCGTGGTAAATGCGTTGGAAGAAAAAAATGAAAAGTAAGAAATAAACATGTTTTTATGAGAAAACTATTCAATAGCGCATGTTACCAGACAACCGCCAAATACGGTAGGGTTCCGCAGAACTCGCTATAACTGAATAATAGCTATTGGCATTTTAATTTAATTTAGCAAGAAACTTTTGTAGATGCAGAAAGAAAAGTTTATTGTAAACTTTTTTAAGCCAACAATGTAATGCGATGTACAGTTCCAACGTTACAAGTAATTAATGTCAATTGTACAACATCTTTTTATCGTTTATTCATATAACTAGCTGACCCGACAGACAATATTCTGTAAATAGCAAACTATTAAAATGGAAATAACATGTTATCCTCAATAGATAGACATATGTCATCATGAACTTTTCTGTAGACCTATATAAGATACATAATTCCGCCATACATTATTTTCTTACATCTCAAAGGGTTTAGACAGCGTTTTCGGTGAAATCTCCCAGACGGTTAATTTTTTCCGACACTTCCAACAAATACCGTTCATATATACCAAAACTTAACAAATTACATACCTTAACCTTCCTCGAGAACCACACTATCCATTGGTGAAAACAGCATGCAATTCGGTGTAGCAGTTTTCGTGTTTATCGCGAACAGACAGACAGACAGACGCGGCGAAGGACTTTGTTTTATAATAGTGATAACTCAACAAGAACTCAACCATGAGATTTTTGGGTCCCTTACCCGTGGGGTAGCTGACTGGAACCCTGTTTCTAACAGTTTGCCGTCAGTCTGCCCCTCGGTCGAACAGGGCACTGTCTCTCATAAACCCGCTGTACCAAATATCATCAAAATCGGTTCAATAGCTCCGACGTAAAAGCGTAACAAATTTTCATTTTCATTTATATTAGTAGGAATTTGTTGTTTTTCATTTAAATGATTTATTCTGAGAGAACGCTCATTATACAAATATATTGTGTTGTTCGTCAGTACTTTTTTCGTGGCTTTGTCACATTTTTGTTTTTAAGATAGTGAGACATAATAATTATTGTGTGATTTGAATGTAACTGTGTTACAAAATGTATATTCATTACAGTTTTTTCAGCTAGCGAAGTTTTTCTGTAGATGTGCCGATAAAAGTAAATGAGGTCATTCTTTTGTAAATTTCAATGACTAAATAATTTATTATAACGGTTCTGTAATCAGAGGGGAATGCGTTTTTTGTATTTTCTTCAGTCTGTCTTTTTAAAGTATATCTTAGACTTAGGGTGAGATTTATAGAAGCATATTTATAAAACGGGAGCTTGACTTTTGCATTGGGTTGTCTTAGCTTATTGTTTACCAGTGGGAGGCTTCTTTGCACAGGATGCCGGCTAGATTATGGGTACCACTACGGCGCCTATTTCTGCCGTGAAGCAGTAATGTGTAAACATTATTGTGTTTCGGTTTGAAGGGCGCTGTAGCTAGTGAAATGACTGGGCAAATGAGACTTTACATTCATGTGACGAGCGCGATTGTAGTGCCGCTCAGAATTTTTGGGGTTTTTCAAGAATCATGAGCGGCATTGCATTGTAATGGACAGGGCGTATCAGTTACCATCAGCTGAAAGTTCAGCTCGTCTTATCCCTTATTTTCATAAAATAAAAAAAATGCGTTTCCGACCTATAAGGAGTATGCTCTATTCTTGAAGGTCCCTAAGTCGTATCGTTTCGGGAAAACATCAGCCGATAGTTGATTTCAATTGGAGACGCCTCCTAAAGATCCCGTGGACGGCATTTCGCACCAATTTATCCATCCTCAAAGAGCTTCGTATTAAAGGCAGACTATCGTCAATTGTGCAACTAAGAATACTGAAGTTCTTTGGTCACGTCTCTAGAAATGAGAACTCGATGGAGAGACTAGTAGTTCAGGGCCAGGTGGAAGGCAAGAGAGCACGCGGTCGATCGCCAACCCACTGGATAGACGCCATCACAAAGGCTACTGAGTCCACCATAGTCCAGTGTACTCGCAACGCCTCTAGCCATCAGAAATGGAAGCACATCGCCAGGAGATGTACCCTCAGAAAGGATATTGACCCACCGAACACCCCACCATGTACCTCGTCAGCGCAACCACGACCACTCTGACAAGAGTGTCCGACAAAGTAGAATTGATTCCACAAAGTGGCTAGGCGTGGCAAGAAATATCATATATCTTCTCCTCCGATATCTTCTCTCTTGCACACTTTGATAGTATATACGATATTATATTGTAAGTCTTTGGTATGAATCATTTCAGAAATACATGAAAACATATTTACAAGAATTACTCATTTGATAAAATAACAAAGTAATTGTTGCTTTACTGCACTACTTGTTTTAATACTTACAAAAAGTGAAATTAAAATTCCATATGTACCTACTGAATACATTGTACTTTGTGTAAAATGATAATAAAATATGAGTATTAAAATATCACTAACTATTCAACACAAATTTTTGCTCTGTTGTCCAATAGATTTCTAACGGAGATCTCCAACGAAGTTCCACCTTCGCACGACACGCCACAAGTTAGGATATCATCCCCACCATCTGGATGTGCGTCCTCCACAGTGCGGTTTTCAAAGAGCTTTCTTCCACGTACTACAAAGCTGTGGAATGAGTTTCCTTGTGCGGTGTTTCCGGGACGATACGACATGGGTACCTTCAAAAAAAGCGCGTACACCTTCCTTAAAGGCCGGCAACGCTCTTGTGATTCCTCTGGTGTTGCAAGAGAATGTGGGCGGCGGTGATCACTTAACACCAGGTGACCCGTATGCACGTTTGTCCTCCTATTCCATAAAAAAAAAGAAGTACAGCAAGATAGAAACCCAAAATACCAAAGCCAAAAATTTTCGGTAAAAATGTATTAAATGAATAGAATCCCAACACATACAAGCATTTAAATTTCATGTATTAAGTGATTAAGAATAACCGTTATACAAGATTACCTTCACAAAATTTGCGATGAATAAAGCCTTAAAGAACCTATCACTAACTGAGTGCCAACGAGATATTTCATCCCAAAACACCTGAAGTAATATTTAAAGTAATTTATTCAGTCTCGCTTCACGCGGAGATAATTTCTGCCCAAGTTCACCAGTTACGTAAACCTGTTACATGGGAATTATGCTGTCTCTCCTTCTCATTTCCATATTACACTTTAATACTTAATACCAGTCCTACATTATAAGCAATTGTAGGTTATTTAAATCTTTGTAAGAATCGTTGAGGGCAAAATATTAAGAAATAAACATTTAAACTGTTGCCTCTCAATATATTCTTGATAATTTTATGTACGTACATAGGCACATAAGTGAATTTGCTAGAAACTGTCATAACCATAATGTTAACACTAGGAACACAAACTTGTCATGCCTACTATGCGGCAAATTACATAAAAATTTCAAAAATAAATTTTTATTCAAATAGATTCATGAAAAATACTTGACTCGATATGCGTGTCTTAATTATCACAGATTAATAAAGGTGCTTATGTTGAAAAGAAAAAGAAAGAAATACAACGTTAGCTGTTTCAAAATAATGTCAATATTATGTAATTTCATCACGTATTTTTTCACGTTGTTGAATGGTCTTGGGTTCAATTTCAATGAAACCTCTAAATATTTTATAAGTCAACCATTTTATGATAAGACTTACTCATTTCTTGCTCACAATTTTGGTTTTCGGATCATAATCTAGCATCCATGCGCGAGAGTATGGACAGGACGTATCAATTACCATTAGCTGAATGGCCTGCTCGTCTCGACCCTTATTTTCAGTAAAAAAAGGGTCTAGAATTGATATCTATAAAATAATTAACCTGGCCTAATGTCATCCGTTGCCTAACAGCATCTAGACGTAAAAATTATCTTAAAATTTTATGTATATTATGGCGTTAATTTTAATAGAATTTTTAAGCCACTTACGGACAGTTTATGGCGACATAGGGACCTTTAACCCATAAAAGAAAACTCCCATCACAAGGTCCCGCAAGACATCTTGGGACGTTTGATAAGGTTGATGACCTTGGTCAGATGGATTTTACTTTCCATCAGGTAAGCCTCTAATAAAAAAAAGTGTTTGTCCTTCTAGTAAAAAAAAACTCGCGAATCATTTTATCAGTGTA
The DNA here is from genome assembly GCA_949711755.1 of Leptidea juvernica. Classification (NCBI taxonomy): domain Eukaryota; kingdom Metazoa; phylum Arthropoda; class Insecta; order Lepidoptera; family Pieridae; genus Leptidea; species Leptidea juvernica. The sequence goes on along the minus strand of CATIXQ010000034.1, from coordinate 5,048,859 downwards.
AAGAACGTATAAATGTATTTTTTGTAATTGTCATTCCATTATTATTATCTCAGATTATTATTATGATTAATATAATTTACTAACATTTTCGATAGATCAAAAATGAAATAACACAGGTAATTTTCACATTTGAAATGGACTTTTCCGAATTAAAATTTTCACAATAAATCATCTTCAACTTATTTTATATTATAATTAAAAACACAAATAAATATTATAACCAAATTTAAGTGATCGATGCGGATGTAGAGAAATATATTTCTAATTCCCTACTTCTGTTAAAAATCGCATAGTAAGATTATATCGTGCCAGATATCCAATTTTAACAATGAAATTTATTTTTATATTATCTGTTAAAAATTTGGATACTTAACTTTCGTCAAAACCGACAGATAGACAGCGTTACTGTCACTTGTATAATACATATTACGGTATATATTGTATAATCATAAATTTTCTTATTGTAATCTTATTTTTTTGAAACGTGATATGACAAAAATAACTGATTAAAGACCAAATGGTTGTGACGAAAAAAAAACAAAACTCTACTTACTTTCTAAGGCCTGGAACATGAGGGCACCAAGTATACTATACACCAACAAACACAGCGTCAAAAAGAGATGCGTGAACCATTTCTTCGACCACAATTTCAACTTATTATAAAACCAGAACGCGGTCTTTTCACCAGCACTCAAACCACTGTTCGCCGTGTTCATTGTAGTCTTTAAAACCTTCAAACTGTTTGAACATGAACTCCGAGGCTTTATCTTAATTATCACAGATTAATAAAGGTTCTTATGTTGAAAAGAATAGGAAAGAAATACAACGATATGTGTTTCAAAATAATGTCAATATTATGTAATGTCATCACGTATTTTTTAACGTCGCTGAAAGGACTTGGATTCAATTTCAATGAAACTTCAAAATATTTTATAAGTCAAGAAATTTATCATTTTATCATAAGACTTACTCATTTTTTGCTCACATAATTTGATTTTCGGATCATACGAGTATATTATAGCATCCATGCGAGATAGTGTAAAATTTATATCTTTGTTATTAACATTACAATTTTTTCATCATAAATCATACCAATCAATATACGGCAAACTGTAAGCCTCTATTTTCAGCGTCGCACGCACACTAAAACCAAGTGACCGACGTATCGCTAGTGTAAGGTAGCTTTTCATGTACACTAAAATAATTAACCTGGCCTGATGTCATCCGTTGCCTAACAGCATCGACACGTAAAAATTATCTTAAAATTTTATGTATGTTATGGGGTTAATTTTACTAGAAATTTAGCCACTTACGGACAGTTTGTGGCGACATAGGGACCTTTAACCCATAAAAGCAAACTCCCATCATAAGGTCCCGCAACACATCTTGGGACGTTTGATAATGTTGATGACCAAGGGCAGCTGCATTTTATTTTCCACTAGCTGACCCGGCAAACGTTGTTTTGCCATATAAAGTATAATTCACGCGATAGTTTTATAAGTAATAAAATATTGCCTTTACAGCCTGTACATCATTTTGTTCTATTGTCAATAGTTTTTGCAGCGCACGCAAAAAATAGGTTTTCGATTTTACACCTTGTGTTACAAAATAGCAATTTTATTACGGATCCCTAATTTTGAAAAAAAAAACATAGCCTATAGCCTTCCTCGATAAATGGACTACCCAACACTGAAAGAATCATTCAAATCGGACCAGTAATACCAGAGATTAGCGCGTTCAAACAAACAAACAAACAAACAAACAAACAAACACTGCAGCTTTATAATATTAGTATAGATTAGGTAAGCCTCTAATAAAAAAAAGTGTTTGTCCTTCTAGTAAACAAAAATCGCGAATCATTTTATCAGTGTAAAGAACGTATAAATGTAATTTTTAGCAATTGTCATTCCATCATTATTATCTCAGATTATTATTATAATTAATATAATTTACTAAAATTTTCGAAAGATCAAAAATTAAATAACACAGGCAATTTTCACATTTGAAATGGACTTTTCCGAATTAAAATTTTCACAATTCAAATCGTCTTTAAATTATTTTATATTATAATTATAAAAACAAATAAAATTTATAAACAAAGTTTAAATGATCGATGCGGATGTAGAGAAATATATTTCTAATTCCCTACTTCTGTTAAAAATCGCATAGTAAGATTAGATCGTGCCAGATATCCAATTTTAACAATAAAATTTATTTTTACATTATCTGTTAAAAATTTGGATACTTAACTTTCGTCAAAACCGACAGATAGACAGCGTTACTGTCACTTGTATAATACATATTACGGTATATATTGTATAATCATAAATTTTCTTATTGTAATCTTATTTTTTTGAAACGTGATATGACAAAAATAACTGATTAAAGACCAAATGGTTGTGACGAAAAAAAAACAAAACTCTACTTACTTTCTAAGGCCTGGAACATGAGGGCACCAAGTATACTATACACCAACAAACACAATGTCAAAAAGAAATGCGTGAACCATTTCTTCGACCACAATTTCAACTTATTATAAAACCAGAACGCGGTCTTTTCACCAGCACTCAAACCACTCTTCGCCGTGTTCATTGTAAAGTCTTTAAAACCTTCAAACTGTTTGAACATGAACTCTGAGGCTTTATTGTGGTACATGTGCACGAAAGGGTTAAAATACGGATTGACATTAGGATCTGATATATGGGAAACTGGGGTTAGGGGTACTTTGCCGTAGTACTTCGTTTGACCCCAGTAGACGGAAGAAGCGGTGGTGGGGCCTCTTGTTGTGGCTGCTGGGGTTGGGATAGTTAGTGTGATCTTTGGCCGAGGCTTGGGTGGCGGAGGAGGTGGATTATTCGGCGGAACGTCCAACGAATCCATGTTTGTTAAATGCACACTGGATTTTAGAACCGGCAGCGGCTGTGTTTGAAGCGATACTGTTTTATAAATAAGCGAGAGTTGCTTCCTGACGTGTCATCGGCGTGTGTTTAGGTAACTTCGTCAGATTAGCTGACTGTTTTTCAGTGAAGTGTCTGTTCGCTCTATATTTCACGCGCCTACGCTTTACGACTGAGCTACTTGGGTGAATGATTTCATAACTTTTTAGAAAAAACATGACAGTGTTCAACAGTTAAAAGAAGTTATGACCAGATGAGCACCTCGTGGTGACACACCCTGGACTATCTAATGTGGATGAGTTCTTAAAAACCTAAAATTCTGGGAGAAACGCCTATCTCAAACTCCCTCAAGGACGATCTCATAAGAGTCTTGCGAAGAGCGCAAAAATTGATATAGCGCTTGTGTCATGTTGCAATACAGCAATGAACGTAAGCATATTGTAATTTGATTACAGACAGTTAGAAATTCTGCCACAGATTGCACCCTTACCGTAAGCCGTTAAGGAGTTCCATTGATCATCATATTCGACTACAATTTTACGGTAGGTGACTCAAATATACAATATATAGTAGCATATAAAAGATTCCTCCGAGTATCGTTATAGAATTAAAGAGTTTCGTTACATTGTCATGGACCCTATAATCAGAACCTAATCAAACTCCCATCGAACTACCCTTGAAGTACATTAGTTCCAATAAAAAATAATCATCGAAATCGGTTGGCGTTTTCTCATTGATGCCATTGTCAGAACTCAATTTCAAATAAAAAAGAATTATCAAAACCGGTTCCACCCAGTTGAAAGTTCTGAGGTAACGAACATAAATAACCGACGAATTGAGGACCTCCTCCTTTTTTGAAGTCGATTAAAAAATAACTAAGTAAGTAAATCCTAGTATTTAGATACAAGTAATGTATATATTCATATTCAAAGATGTAAAACAGTTCCGTTGGTCATAATTATAAACTGTTTTTTGCGTTTAACATTTCACTCGTATTCAAAGTGGAAAGAAACCAAGTTATGCCTGACAAAGTAATAATGCTCTATAGTTACTTGTTAAACTATATAGCCTGTTGCTAAATAGCAAGAAAACCGAATATATAAAGTTATCCCGCCAAACGTTGGAAATTTAGATACGAATGTTTTATAAGTGGAGAGGAGGTAAAATAGGTGTAATCTGCTATATCTAGGCATTAATAATCACTCTTGATACCAAATTAAAATGGAAAAATTTCGTTACTACCAAATTTATTTAGTACTCTCCATTTCCAACCTGTGGTATCATTAAGAAAGTCATGATATTATAGTAACCTTTTCCGCATAAACGTCTTTTAACAATTCTTTTGTATTTCGTAATACATTTATTTGCTTTGAACACTTTCCGAGATCATGGTGTTAGAGCATTTAAATTGCCTCACAAACGAATTACTAACTCAAGTTGGGCGAGTAGGCATAACAAGTTTATGTTTGTTCCTGATGTCAACATCATGATGATCACAGTTTTTCGAAAATTCGATTATAATTATAGTTTCATACGTAACTTTATAATCACCAAATTTGGCGAACGTAGAGTTATCACCACCTCAAGACGAAACCTTTGGCAGTCAAACAGATAATTTCGCGTAATGTCGCCGAAAATCAATGGAGTTGCCAGATCATGTTGTGTTCTGGAAAATCTGAGTCATTATAGAGAGGCGCCTCACTGCATGATTCAATATTAGAAATAACTTTTTTATATATTTTAGAAGAAATGGTGCTCCCACATTGCCGTTATAAAATGTTTGTAAACATTTTATAACACCAAAACATTTACTAACAAATGTTAACAATTGTTGCACTTTGTTAGAAACTGTTACATGTTATAAGTGCTCCTACATTGATGGAAAATGTTTAAACATTTTATAACATCTAGTATTGGCTCGCAGTTTGGTTTCGCCTTCTGAGGGCTGAGGACGTCTACACGAAAATGGAAGAAGATTTGCTCATTGGAATAGCTTTTATTTTTTGTTTAAAAAAGAAGAAAAAGCGCTCTTATTGGATGCGCCAAACGCTAAAAGCTAGAGGAAAATATAGTGCCACAGACTATCTCAAGGATTTAGGTATTGATGGTTGCTTAAAAGATTTTATAAGAATGAACAGTTCCGAATTTGAATATCTACAAAATTTAATTGGGGCAAAAATAGGCAAACGAGACACTACATTTAGAAAATCTGTAAGTGTGACGGAAAGACTTGCGGTAACGTTAAGATTTTTGGCAACTGGTAGCAGTTATAAAAGTCTTGGAAATGTGTTCAAGTTGTCAGACCAAGTGATATCTATTATCGTACCAGAAGTGTGCGAGGCTCTCAATGAGGTTTTAAAGGAATACATACAGGTAAGTCAAACAACATTTTTAATTATTTTTTTATTTACTTTTAATATGATCTAATCTAATCATACTTTAGGTAGGTACCTATCTTACCTTACTAATAATTTTTTTAATACTTAACAAACCAAACATGTATTTTTTAATTTTTGATTGATTCCAACAAATCGTTTAATGATTGGGTCGAATCTTGGCTTGATTCCGATAAATTAGACGGACTCTGTGTTCTTGCGCTGGTACGAGTATGTGTCCTGGAGTTATCCGAAGAACTGGTTTCAAATGAAGCCGAGGGACTCGGTGCGGTGTAGTATCCTCTCGAGCTACAGTCAGCATTATTTTCCGAAAAAGTGGATAGATTTGGTTCAGAGTTGTATCCCCAGGAACTACTAGCGGTTGGGTCTGTAAAGGTTGTTGGAAAATCATATTGTCCCATTGTCGCATTGTACAAAATATTGTTAATGTGATGTTGAGCAGTATTCTTAGCATGACTGTTTTTTATTTGTTTCAGTTTCATCGAGACATACTCTCCAAATGCGTCATTTTCATCCCTGCTTTTTCTAGATTCGTACATTCTTTGTAAAATATTTACAGCTTCTTGTTGTGTTGGATCTTGTTCTACTTCAGGCCGTCTTCTTTTCCGAAATGGTTTTGGGGTGGCGAAAGGCGTGCCCGTAGTTTCATCAGTGACAGTATTTCCTGTTTCGTTCAAACTGAGAGTGTTTTCTGAAGCAATTCTGTTTTCTTCGTTACCCTGAAAGAATAGAACTAAACGATAATTTCAAGTTATAGGCGCGTCAAATTAGCTAAAATTGTAAAAAAATCTATAACCGCGATTTTCTTTTTCTATTACTTAACAACCCTTAACTGAAATCATATTTTTTTATAGTGTATTCTATTAATATTTCATACTTAATAAAAATATCCAATAAAATTTGTTAGAATAACGAGTTATAAATTTATTTTTCGCGCCTATTTCTTAATCTTCTATTTTTGTTCCAGATACCAACAACACCTCAAGAGTGGCTACACGTGGCAAATTCATTTGAAGAAAAATGGAATTTCCCAAATTGCTTAGGAAGTATCGATGGAAAGCACGTAGCCATACAAAAGCCAATTGATAGCGGCAGTGAATATTACAACTATAAAGGATTTTACAGCGTTGTACTTTTAGCGATAGTGGACGCAGAATACAACTTTCTGTACGTGAATATTGGCTGCCAAGGACGCATAAGTGATGGCGGAGTTTTCGCAAACACAAAATTTCGAAATAAAATTAACGACAATAGTTTAAAAATACCCAGTGACAGCTCACTACCAGGCAGAAACAAACCTCTTCCTTATGTGTTCGTAACAGATGATGCGTTCCCTTTACAAAAACACTTATTAAAACCTTTTCCAGGACCACAGGATAGCAATTCTAAGGAAAGAATCTTCAGTTATAGACTGAGTCGTGCGAGGAGAACAGTAGAGAACGCATTTGGGATTTTGTCAGCCAGATTTAGAGTTTTACGAACTACAATATTATTAGATCCAGAAAAAACTACTACTTTAATTATGACATGCGTGCTACTGCATAATTTTATAAGAAAAACTGAATCGAGCATGATTTACGCTCCATCTCAATACTATGATGGAGATGACATAGTAACTGGTACACGTATCGATGGACAATGGAGATTAGAACAGCAGCAATTAACACCACTTGAAGCATGTGAATCCCTGACAGATGATGGGAAAGAAATAAGAAAAGAATTCGCAGAATATTTTTCAAATGAAGGGTTTTTGGACTGGGCATCTAAATATTATTAAAAGACGTTAAAATAAAACTCACCTGCAACCCTCCATCGACAGTTAAACTTGGAATATTTTTGCCTTTAAGGAACATGAGTTTTTTAAATGCAAACCATTTACTTGACTCATTAGCTCCTGCACCAGATTTATTAGATTTACATTCTCGGTTAAATTGACCTACGAGTGATCGAATCTTTTTTTCAATTACTTTTTTATCCATATTAAATTCACTGGCAATTTCCATCCAAGCATCGTGTTTTTTATTTCGGTCTTTGTAGCTCTCTGACATCGTGTTCCATAGTACTTCTCTTGCTTGAAACATTTCAATCAGTTTGTAAACATCATCGTTATTCCAATTACCGGACATATTTTATTGCTTGGCGCACGCGCAACCACTAATACACACGCACAGCGATGCACGCTGACACAAAGGAACTGACAAGCGAGACACCACGCGCAGCGACCTGCGTACTCTAACCCCCACCGCACCGCACCGCCTATCCCGCCATCACCCTTATAAAATGTTTACAAACAAAAGATAACACATTTTACTAACATTACTAAACATTTTCTAACATGAAAATTTATTTGTGATTAAATGTTTGCTAACAAATGTTTACTAACGTTATTAAACATTTTCTAACGGCAATGTGGGAGCACCAAAACTTTAAATTTTTTATGCCAGATACCGAAGGACAAGTGTGCCCGTACTCATGAAATAGTTTTAGGTTTAAAACCTTTTACCGCCACTTCGGAAAAATTGGAAGGAGTTTGTCTATGAATATGTGGACCGCCGCCGAGAATTGTATCCAATTCAAAATTCTTTTGGATGATATGTAATTATCCAATGTGTACCTCCCAGTTTTAACTTCTTAACATCTTACGTCTCAAGGTGACGACCGTAATTATACTGCCTCTCAGAATTTTTGGATTTTTCAAGAATCCTAAGCGGCACTGCATTGTAATGGGCAGGGCGTATCAATTACCATATACCGTCATAAAAAAGGTTATCATATTTAAAATAAAAAACCGGGTTATTTGCCAAAATGACGACCGATATAGCCGAATGGTTAGTGACCCTGACTACTAAGCTAGAGGTCCCGGGTTCGAATCCCGGTAGGTGCAATCATTTGTATGAATAATATGGATGTTTGTTTCCGAGTCATGGATGTTTATGTGTATTTTTGTACGTTTATGTAAGTACACACATCAAAAAAGTCAAAGCAACATGCATGACATTACAAATTTACTATTTAAATGAATTAATTTCTAAGTCTTTATTCACTCAAAGTGCATATGTATGTAAACTTTTTTGTTATTGATGACATATTTTTTTTTCATAAAATTAAATGAAAGTGAATTTCTTTGAATTTAAGTGCGTTTTTATTGCTACGTTTAGTCTTGATTTTCTAATTTTACCAACCATTTAAAGTAAGTTAGCGACAAAATTGAACTATTAGATATTCTGTACGTCATGGAGCGACGTCATTTGGCGGCAAATGAAATGCAATGAGCTGTAGGATGGTGCAAGCGGGAAGTAATCAATCTCAGGTATCTCGGCATTTTGGCATTCATAGAGGTGTTATTTGAATTGTCTTTGGCAGCGCTACAATAATACAAGGGAACCCGCTGAACAGCATTCAGGACGTAAAAGGAGTACAACCACTCGGAAAGACCGGTACATACAACTGACTGCAAGACGCCAGCCGATGTTAACCGCTCGAGAGATAAGTTTGAGGCTACAAAATTCAAGTGCTGTTGATGTAAGTCTCCAAACTGTGCGAAATTGACTGCATGAGTACGGCCTACGAGGTCGACGCCCAATTAGGTGCCCACCGATACGTCACGGGAATCGCGCTCGTCGAAATTAATGGTGTACAGAACGCAGAACATGGACCCAGGAACAATGGGTTAAAATTATGTTTTCCGATGAGTCGCGATTCGGGTTTAGGCCTGATACAAGAAGGGTGCGAGTGTACCGTCGGCCCGGAAATACTGTAAGGCTCAGGTGCATTCAGGAAGTTCATCCATACAGCGGCTCAGCAGTTATCGTATGGGCGGGTATTATGAATCTCGTTTTTGTAAATGGAAACATGAACGCATGTTGCCATCGCCATCGCAATCTTCCTTAAAATAAATTCATATAATATCTTGGGAACGGGAGCGAAAACTGGAACCGGAACTGTAATAGGACATGAGATAACCATCAGTGCCAAACCTGCTTATTATTTTTAAAAACCCTTTGGCTGCGCGTACGAAGTCGGGGGCATCTGAAAATTACGTTGAGGATATTCTCAGACCTTATGTCCATCCATTTGCACAAACTTTGGCTCCGACTTTACGTTAATGCGCGTTCACATCAGCTCAGCGAACCAGTCAATACTTGGCAACGGAGAACGTCCGGGTATTGCCCTGGCCTGCACAATTGCCAGACCTCAACCCCATCGAGCACGCATGGGACAAGCTCCAGGTACGTGTTTTGAAGGACTTGGACTGAGTGACAACAACCCAACAGCTGAAGGATTTGCTACAATTCCATTTGGAGCGAATACCGCAAGATGACATAAACAGTCTCATTAATTCATTGAATAATCGTTGCCGACAAGTTCTGAATACGAGAGGAGACTATACTTTGTATTAAATTATCGTATTCTTTCACAATAAATTCATTTTCTTTAGAAATTTCATTTTGTAAAAAAATGTTTAGTTGCTTATGTACCTTACCTTACAACCTTTCTGCAGTATATTCTAATATTGTTAATTTCTGTTATTAAAAGAACTTATAAAGACAACAGCTGTTATTTTTACATCATAGGACCCTAAATATATTAAAAATAAAATAATTTCAAAATATATTATTTTATAACGTATAATGTGAAAAACCATCCTAAAATTTTAATGTGTACATGTTGCTCAGACATTTTTGAAGTGTGTATTTATTGTATTAAATATATCGTTGTCTTGTACGCATAGTAGAATGACTATGCCTAGTTTGGGGCAAAATAATTTGTGTAAGAGTGTGTCAATATTATTGTTATTATTATAAAAGGTATAACACAATATGTAAACGTAACCTCAAAATCAAACCAATTCGTATGAAATCCAGGTTAGGGTCCAATTATCTACAAGTTTATGTACAATAATATGTTGACATAACTGATCCTAGTATTAACTACGAAAAGTTTTTTATTAAATTAAAATGTACATACCGATAAGCGCTTACTTGACCTACCAAACCAAAGATCGCCTTATTACCTTATGTTAACACAAATAAAATATAACACTGTGGAATGAGCAAAAGAAACATTTTAAAACTGCAAAGTGTTTCTTGTGCTATAGTACGGAATTCTTCGTGATGCGAGTCCGACTCGCTATTGGCTACATTTTCTTTTTTTCGCTATTTGGAGCATTCGCGCCTCTGCGCGAAATATTAGATACAAATATAGTAAATAGCCATTTAAAGTCACACAAATTAAATTTGTTACCAAACTTTATGAACGATGCGGGACTCGAACCCGCGGCCTCTCGGGTACCGTCCGAGCGCTATTTCCAACTGAGCCAACCGTTTGAGCGACGCATGGTTCGAAAACCTTGGTATGTCATGTTCAACTCTCAGGTTGTGGCTCCATCTACAGGTTCTACTTTACAGTTGCTCAGCCTCAATATTTATTGCATATTGGGAAATGGACCTGAGATGTCACTGCTACACACTTCGTTATTTTTAAAGTGCTTTTTTTTAAATTAAATTTGTATAATTATTCGCAGAAATGAGAGATATCACTTTTTAAAATAACAAATTGTTTAAAGTATCGTTGAATGCATCTGTTTGTAGTTTGCAGACTATATATTATCTAGTAGGCGGGAAAATTTCTTCCGCATTCCAAATATTTATAAACAGCTTTGAAAACTAAATTGCATCTAAATTTTAACAGTCTGTTCAAGTTTCTACTACAAATTGTGTTATAGAGTTCCGCATCTCGAAAGGAACAAAACGGAACCCTTGCAGGATCACTTTCTTGTCAGTCCGTCCGTCTGTCTGTCAAGACGCTTTGTGTCGCGAACGCATGTTTAAAATAAAATGGTATATATTCAAATTTACAGTCTCTCGATGCTGTGAAAAATCAAACTTCTAAGGTTATGTAAAAAAAACGTATAACGACACTCTGAAGGCAATCAAAATTTATAGGGTATTTTGCGTTGACCTGGAACTTATGAAATCTGGAAAGTAATACCGTCTTATAATACTACAAGTATGGGGAAAAGTCTGAAAACGATATATTTTTAATTAAATCGTAGAGAGCAGAGTTTTTGTGCTCTTAAAGCTAACCGTGTCATGTGAGTTATATAAAGGACTTCATTGGAACAAGCTTAAACAGGTTTTTAATTTCTTATTGAGTTAATTGGCCAATACAGAACGAATATATAACATTTACAACCACAACAATTTCGAGACGAGAGAGTCCGTGGGGTACTAATGCTATAAGGCTTTTTAAAGAAATAGCAAAAAGGTTAGTCAGTTAACATCACAGGAGACCGAAGAGCTGGCCGGACATAGAATTAGTCTAACTATTCAAAGGGGGAACGCTGCCTGTGTCTTTGGAACCTTCTTGCCTAAAGGGACTCCTTTTAATAATATATTCATTGTTCTCATAACATTTTTATCAGATAAGTACCACGAAAATCTCACTAGTTTATCTGGGTACATCATTCATTTCATTTAACCTATTTTTTTTTCAGGAAGTATCCCTACTATTCTGGTATTAGGTGACCCTAGTGCCTGCGCCGCTGCAGTAGCCGATGTGATACTGCAGGGCATGGATATTTTTATACCAAGCTCTGTAGTACCGATCGGTGGCAGATCACAGCCTTGGTTCGATGCGTCAGTTAAAGCAGCATCTGATTGCAAAAAACAGGCGTATCGAACTTGGGTTGCGGCGCTGGGCACAAAGGATCCGAATTGCAAAGTTCTTAAGAGGAAATATAACCGTGCCTCCAGATTTTTTAAGCGGCAAATCGCCCGTGCGAAGTCAAAGCACGTCGTCAAAATCGGCGAGCAGCTTTCCAGTTACCCGACGGGAACAAAGCGAAAGCTGCTCTTGGTAACTTCAACCAGCCGTCCATGCCGCCGTTGTACATGAGGAATGACACCCTGGCCCATACGGCAAAAGAGAAAGCCGATCACCTGTGCGCGCCTCCAACTCGACTATTGACGACACCGGAAAAACACCGCCGACCATCCCACGGTGTCAGAGCTCTATGCCTGAAGTACAGTTCAGACAGAAAACTGTTAGGCGAGCTCTGTTTTCGTTGGACGTCAGGAAGTCGAGCGGGCCGGATGGCATTTCTCCAATCGTGCTTAGAACGTGTGCCCCTGAGTTGACGCCGGTGATAACGCGTTTATTCCGGCACTCTCATTCCAAAGGCGTAGTCCCTGACTCATGGAAGTCAGCCCTTGTCCATCCGATCCAAAAAAAAGTAGACAGTTCGGATCCGGCAAACTACAGGCTTATTGCTATTACCTCCCTGCTGTCCAAAATCATGGAGAGCATAATTAGCCGCCAGCTTTTAGTATACCTAGAGGGTCACCAGTTGATCAACGATCGACAATACGGCTTTCGCCATGGTCGGTCGGCAGGTGATCTTCTGGTATAAGTACCTATCACATAGATGGACGGTGGCTATTGAAAGCAAGGGGGAAGGCCTGGCAGTTAGCCTGGATATAGCGAAGGCCTTTGGTCGTGTATGGCACAAGGCGCTCCTCTCAAAACTTCCATCATTTGGGCTTCCCGAGAACTTATGCAAGTGGACCTCCAGCTTCCACACTGGGCGTAGCATACAAGTCATTGTCGAAGGCTTTTGCTCGAATCCCAAGCCCTTGAACGCTGGAGTGCCCTAAGGCTGTGTGCTTTCTCCCGCGCTGTTTCTTCTGCATATCAATGATATGTTGGACACCTCCAACATACATTGCTATGCAGACGACAGCACTGGTGATGCCGTATACATGGGCCATGCAAGTCTCTCTCGGAAAAACGTCGACCAGTGCCTGGAGAAACTTGTGTCTTCTATCGAGTCCTCTTTCGAGAAGGTCGTGGAATGGGGTAAATTGAACCTTGCCCAATTCAACCCTCAGAAGACTCCAGTTTGCGCGTTTACCACTAAAAAATCCCCATTTGCCGTACACAACACTTCGACAACACTTCCCTAAAAGCCTCGCCTAGTATCGGAATACTGGGTCTCGAAATCTCGAGCGATTACCAATTCCGTGGCCATCTGGAGGGCAAAGCCAAATTGGCTTCGAAGAAGCTGGGCGTCATCAATAGAGCACGGCAATACTTCAAGCCGGCCCACATTCTAGCGCTCTACAAAGCGCAGGTGCGGCCACACATGGAGTATTGCTGTCATCTCTGGTCTGGCGCACCCCAGTATCAGCTCGATCCATTTGACCGCGTGCAACGCAGAGCAGCTCGAATTGTTGGGGACTCAGTGCTCTGTGAACGGCTAGATCACTTGGCGTTGCGTAGAGACGTCGCTTCATTGTGTGTCTTCTACCGCATTTATTTATTTATTTGTATAGTTATGGATTTCCGCAAAGTAACGCCTAATTCAATAAATTTTATTAACATCAGATGACCCGTACGCTCGTTAGACCTCCTTATCCATAAAATAAAAAATAATAAAAAACCCAACTAATTTTAAAAACCGAAGCATTTTATTTATTTATATTGTCACAAATATTAACTGTTAGTGCATAGATTTTTGAGAGAAAGCTCTTTGAAATTTTGAGCGACGGTTAGTGGCTCCAGGATCTACGTTCCGGATATGCCACGTGGCACCAGTGACCATGCGCATATATATATATTTATTCTGCACCGCCTGCAAACGGTGCAGATAAGTGTGAGTGAACAAGACCCTAGCATACGACATGATCACACATACAATGACGGAAAATCGTGACTCGTGTCTAAGGCTGTGATCAGAGCGTCAAGTGTGAGATTTTTTTACCTATTCGATCGCATAAAGTTAACTACGATTTTTATGGCGCCGAAAGAGCGCCATCTAGTGAAAGTAGAGGAAAACATCATAGACGCCATCACACTTGGCACTCTGTAGATCGTTCTTAAACTTTGCTCTGACTTTACTTACGTAAAACTTGTGTGAAGAAACGCGAACTTTACTTTTGCATTGAGCTGTCTTAGCTTAGCTCAGCATAATTGCAGATGTCGAATTACAAAAAAGAAATTGAAGATTTTGCTAAGTTTACACAAATTTATTTTTTTTGTCTTCGTATGAAAAAGGTGGTCAAAGTAGTAAGGAAAAGAATTTGAAGAAAGCAATAGATTTTATCTCGGGAGATGAAGGTAACACCTAGAACAATGTCACGTATTTTAAAAGATGACTTAGTACTTGCAGCCTATAAGAGACGTAATTGTCATTTCTTAACTAATAATTTAAAAGAGATTAGGGTGATAAAATCAAAACAACTACTGAAGCTCTACGCAAAGGGAGGTCACAGAAAATTTTTGTTTACGGATGAGAATTTTTTTACAATTGAGCAACATTTTAACATACAAAATAACCGTATTAAGAAGAATGAAGGAGTGACTGAGCCATAATTATGTAAAAAAGGTATCAAAACCTTGGTACAAGTGTATCAAGATACCATTCTTGAGAAGGAATCCCCTTAACAACATAATTTTCAATAACCAAGAATGGTACTTCCAGCAAGACTCGGCGCCGAGTCATAAAAGTCTTGGTTGGCAACGAACATTTCGAACTTCATTAGAGCTAAAGACTGGCCGTCGATTATGGTGAATTATGATTTATGGTCAGTTTTAGAGAGATGATAATTTGGAGTCCCAAAAATAATCCGTACGATTGGAAGTGAAGAATTTTCCCATGGAGAGTGCGTGCTTCTATTGATAACTGGCCTCAACGTTTAAAGGACTGTATTGCAGCCAATGGAGACCACTTCGAATAAGCTTTTATATTTTAAATTGTTTTATATTTATATATTTAACTAAGACACTGTAAAAGTAAAAAAATGTTATTTGCAATAGAAAATGTTTTTTTTTTCTTTGTTTCAGTATTGGCAAGCTGGTAGACATACTTTTACACAAATCATAATCTTGCCCCAAACTAGCCTGTAGGTACAAGACAACGATACATTATATACAAAATACTTATTTAAACATACATAAACACATTTAAACATCCATGACTCGCAAACAAACATCCATATTCATCATATAAATGTTCGCAGCTACCGGGATTCGAACCTGAGACCTCTAGCTCTACCTCTTTATATCGCCATGAAATAAAAAGTGGTAATGCATAGCTATATAGCCGGTAACTTTTATTAGAACTAATTTTATATTACGCTAAAGTCGCCTCTTAGCATAAATCACTTGGAATATTTTTCTAAACTTAATATTCCTTTCCTAAAAATTCTTCATCTTGTACACTCAAAAATTCCAAACTCCAGTTCCATCATCAAATCTCCCAAGATTCAAATAATGCTTAACCTTGAAAATAGATAGCAATCACCGGGAGGTCGGGTGAATTTGGAGAATGCTCAATTAGTTCAAAGTCAGTACCTCCAATTGCACCCGTAAGCCGTGCCACTACATCGATGAAATAGTAGATTGTTAACCTAGGGTCGAAAGAATCAATTCCCGAGTTATTTAGACGCCGATAGTCCGAGTAGGAATTGATTCTTTTACCCGTGTTAAACACTTTACTTTTCATTTCGAATGAATGAATTAGCTGAGTTTGTTGCGCCCATTCTTCTCAGGCCTGAGGCATTCATTTTGGAATGGATTGTTTTTTTTGACTTTTAATAAGTGATTTCACATCCTATTTTGATTAAAAATATTTGAATTTGAATTTGAATAAAACTAGTTGTTTATCTAAACTATTTATTGATAATATATCATAATATTAGTAGTACCTATTTAAAATTAATTGTCAAATTAGGACAATTTATGACGACTTTTTAAATTTTAAATATGGAACTCATCGCGTAATTGTTGCGGCTTTTTCCGCTAAAAGAAGTTTAACAGCCATGTTTAGAAAGTCACATGACCACAGCTTTTTTTTTTAATTAGTTTTTTTACATAAAACTCTTCACAGCTGAAAGCAGTTCTATTTTTGAAGTTCATTCCGGCCCTTAGATGGAAAGTATGTTGTATGAGTTTTTCCCTCTCCATGGACGGAAGCAGCATTTTCCACCCAATAATCAGATCAAGACAACATTACTTTCAGAGTATGAGAAATGAAAATAATTTTGCCATAGCTTACCTAGCCATTTCTCACGCATTCCATAACGCTGTTGAAGTGAAAACTTCTTATTGTACTTATTATTATATAGTATTTGTGGAGGGTAAACCGATTCTTAACGTAACGCGTTACGGCGCTAGTCTGTCTGGCTTCCCTTTTTCTCACGCATACGGCAGCGGTAGGCAGGCACCTCCTCTCTCACTCTAACCAATTGTTACTTTTACCTATAGGATTAAATAATGTACATACACAAAATTCTAGTGTAATGTAACACATAGAAGCATTATAACTAAGAATAAAATATATTTTATAATCAATAAAAGATTTTATTAGTAAATAATAATTCCTTACATTACTATATTAATATACATTAAATTTAAATAATAATCTAAGCTTTTCTCAAGTTAAACAATTTCAATATTACGTAGTTCAACTTAGATTAGTTTAAATTTTCACTTCTGTCGGGCCTCCTGAGACCCACACCCGTTTTTCTATCTGCTCTGTTTAAAAAGCTTTAATAGTAATAAAAGACCCATAATTATTTTTATTTCCAATATTAATTGTTTTTATGGACATAATATTTTCTATGCGAGAATAAGGCCACGTTCAGATGACAAGCGCGTCGAATTGTTGTTTCAGTTTGAGTTCTACATTCGTCGACTCGCAAGAACTATATTCCTTATATTCCTTTGCAGAATATAAGGACGAGTTCTTGCCAAGCCCGTCTTCTTAAATTCTTATCTGAATAATCGCTACTTGTCATGTCCCAAATCGCAGGACGTTTCTCTATTTCATCAATTAATCATTCCGTATTAAAAGCTTCGGTTTCCATTTCGGACGATTTCCGGACGTCGTTAATATATAAAAAAATATTCATTCATGTAGGTCCCAGAAATGACACTTATGTATAAAAAAAACTTTTTCTTATTGAATCTACTGCTACTAATCGTAAAGGGTTGACTAATGAGACGAAGTAGCAAGAAACTCATTGCCACTCTTCTGAATCAAAAAAGATAATCTATTATTACTGTAACCAATTTTGATTGACAGATCGTATACAGTCCACCACGCTTGGCATTAGCTCCATAGTATTTTGAATATGGAATCACTCGCAAACGCACACAATGACAAATCAAAATTGATCACGGACTATCGGGCTACCATCAACTTTTAATAAGCGATGCTATTCCGATGCGGTTCAGTTTAGGTACCTAAACTGAATCGCTAAAATTCGTACAATGAAGTGCCTTTTACTGAATGGCGTTTGGATCGCTTAAGAAGAATGAACGAAATAAATTTGTCTGTGGTCCGCGGTGTGAGAATGAGATGACGCTCTACAGTCGTTGCATAAGTTTGTCTCTCTTACTCGAAGCATATGCGTTGCGTTTCGAAACCTAAAATGATATGATTTAAGCGGTTTTTTTGCGTAGGTAATACCAAAAATACATTTTAAAATTGCGCTTTATAGCGTATAATTATAAACCATTAAGCCCTTTTTTGTACTTATTAAATAATAGTAATATAAATAAATACAGTTCTTTGAATTACATATTAAATGTTTGCTTTGGTATTTTCATAAAAATAACGAGTTATGAACGCACCTCCATTGATGTTTGATTTGACAAGACCACAGAGAACATTTTTTTTAATTCGTTCTTGCGAACAGGCTATAGCCCGGGCCCTTTCTGCCTCGTCTTTAGTATTTTCCTTTTTGAAATTTATTTTCAGTATTTTGTATTACAAAAAAGTCCAATAAAGTATTCTAATCTCATCTTTCATCAAAAAGTTTCCTTTTCACGATTCTCTTTCCTCTAAGGAAGTAGCAATTTTTTTCGAATCGCTGACTTTGACACATAAGCTATCCAGTTTAGGTTGGAATATTACCTCATGGTACGAATGAATGAACGAACTAAATCAGTTTGCGATACTATTGATATCATTTTTGACATTCAATTGACATCATTGCGATTTTATCAGTTGATTTGACGTCAACCTAAATTAGATAGCTCTAAATCACGTCGTGGTACAAAATAGCAAAGCAGTTCATTTTAGGTTGTCAATTGAATCGCAATAAGAGTTCACGGCTGGTCGTTTATACGCTAGTGACGATATTTGATTGGTAACAATAAAAAGCTATTGTCAAACAGACAGCGAACCGAAAGCGAAGCGTTTTCATTTTGTTATGTATAGTATCGTTTGAGTCTAGTCACATAGAAAACCGAAATCAAAACCCAAAACATGGCGAACCGAAAGGCGTGTCACTTCAGGACAATCCTGTAAAGCAGCCAGGGAAATATAAAAACAGTTTTCCATCACAAATTTTACACTATATTTCAGATTTTACAATTATAACTTTTAACGTTCACATATATACTCTCGTAATTATTTTACAACACTTTAACACTGCAAAATAATTAATTTAATCACGAGCAAGACATTTGTATACCCCTCTCCTCTCCTCCTCCGCTCTTCACTTCACTTTACTCGTTACAATTTAAACGAGAGCGCCCGAAGCGAGGCGTGAGCGAGATAGTTGTATTAGCTGGCTTTGAATGCACTACGTCAAACAGAGAACGAATGCGAGACGAGACGGTTTCATTGTAGCTTGACGTCTCCGCTTCGGTTCGTGTTGTCCACGCTTTCAGCTTGGTTCGGTTCGCATTTATGTTTGAACAATACCTTAAAGCTATTATGTCTGTTTGACAAAGCCTTTAATGATATCAAGACATCGCGAAGTACCATTGGGAGGCTTCTTTGCTCAGGATGCCGGCTAGATTATGGGTACCAAAATGGTGCCTATTTAATAGTAATGTGTAAGCATTACTGTTTCAGTCCGCCGCAGGTAGTGAAATTACTAGGAAAATTAGACTTAACATCTTATGTCTCTAGGTGACGAGCGCAACTGTAGTGTCACTCAGAAGTTTTGTGTCACTCAAGAATCCTGAGCGCCACTGCATTATAATGGGCAGGGCGTATCAATGACTGTCTCTCGTCTCATCCCTTACTGTCATAAAAAAAGTCCCGTTACTCTGACACTAAGTTCATGTAGAATGTCTCATCGACGGTCATAAATCGACGGAGATGTAGTAGAGGTTCTCTTATAGAATTAATTTATTTATCGCAGTAATATTATCGTATGGTTTGCGACATATGCAAGGGTGTTAGCATAAGTTCGAAGGCGGCATCTTTCAGGTTTGCGCCGCGTAAGTTAGCCTCGTGAAGATCGCTTCCCGATAAATCGCAGCTCTGGAAAATATAAAAAACAACATGTTATTGACAGAATAGTTACAACTAAAAACTATATATTAATATTAATAGGATATAAACAAAATACATACAAATGATGGGAATTGGCGCGCATATTTTTTTGCACGCGCCAAATATACCTAAGGTTATTGATTAGGTACATATTGCCATACAGGCTTAAAAAAATCAAATTAATAAATATTAATAAATTAAAAAAAAATCAATCATAGCAACAATTTTAGAACTCTAGTTAAAGATTTTAAGAACTCTGTGAAAGTATTGGAATATTTTCTGAATGGTTGTGCCAATTTTGCTAAAGTTATGAGCGTAATGGCTAATTGTTGACATTGTATAATTATTTTTATGTACACCCATGCTTTGAATCCTCTATTAAAGATTCTGAAACAGTTAGCTTATTGCCAACATTAAAACACCCAATTTCCTAATAACCATTACATAATCCAAACGAGTGTTGTAATGTTGTACTGAATTTCATAACAACACTCCTATGTTTTTTTTCGATCCCTTCGTGCGCAAAGAGTTCCACCAGACAGCCACATTATTTTGCTCGATGCGTGGTATCTGTATGAATTTCAAAAAAAGAACTTTTTCGTTTACGCGCGTTCCACACTACCAGAACGTCTCGCGCCGTTAATAAAAGTAGGTTATTCGAATCCCCGCCATTTTTCCTGAAAAAATTCGCGATTCAAGTCTTGACAGAACACCGCCGGATATTTTAAAGTTTAAACGGTGCAAAAGAACAATGTTCAAGTGAATTTTAAAAAAATATTGCAATATACAAAATGTAGGTAAATAAATAATTCATTCATTAATACTTAATTTATTTGTATATAATCCGTAATTGATGATATAAGCTTACTATTAGAACTGGCTGTTTTAATGTAAGCAGGAAGCTGTGTCAGAATCTTTTAGAGGATTCATATTGGTGTAGATAAAGTCTTGTATGCAACTGTTGATAATTAGGTATTAAAACACTCATGTGATACTATTATCACACTCAGCTTCGCCTCGTCTGATAAACCCACATTCGTGTTTTGATACTCCTCATTACACAACAAATTCAAATTCAAATATTTTTATTCAAAATAGGATTTAAAATCACTTATTGAACTACCACCCATTCGAAAGAGACTGCCTCAGACCTGAGAAGAATGGGCGCAAGAAACTCAGCGGGCTTTTTTTTAGTATAAAATATGGATTACAATGTAATATCGTACAATAAACATTTATAATTAAAGAGCCTGAGGGTGTTCGCTTCATTCCAAGTCCGTGGTGTCATTAAGAAAATCGTTTATGCTATAATAACCTTTCCCACACAAACGTTTTTTAACAATTCTTTTAAATTTCGTAACACATTTGTTTTGTACATTTTCTGGGATCATATTGTAGAAGCATATACATCGCCCAACTCAAGACTTACTAACTCGACCCAACAGTTGCATAAATAACTATTCTTACACGCTGTCACCGGAAAATTAATTTAAATGAAATTGAGAGAAAGTTTCTAAGCTATTTGGTAAATTAATATTAAATAAAAGTATTGATATTTATTGTAAGTATTATAGTTTATTGATTAAAAAACTGCAATAAATTACCTCTAAATCGGCTCCAGCTAAAACGGCAGCTCTCAAGTCACAGTTCTGTAGGTTGGCATTCTTCAGTGTAGCTACTCGAAGAATGACGCCCGCCATATTGCTGCCTTCCAAGTTAGCACCTCGAATTAACAATTAAAAGTAAATAAATGAAATTTTAAAATTTTCATTGATTTATTTAGGTGAATTATGTATATTTATTTTTGAATTATATTTCTTATAGTTACGGTCACATAGCACTTACCCGTGTGTTTTGTAAGCTAGGTTATTTAAGCTGCAAAATAATTTATTTTGAAGTGAAACTTCTATAGAATCGTTGTGATTTTGTCAAGTCGATGAAACGAAAAAGCGAGACGATAGAGATACACACAGGTAAATGTATAGGATTCAGCCGGCGAGAGAATTATATAGAATACATTATACGTTAAATTTAAATTAATAATAAATAGTGTTTTGGTACCAGGCGATCATAGTTGAAAAAGACATTGTCTCGTGTATGACGCGAGTATGATTCTGACGTCATGCGCACGATGTACTACTACATAGACACCAGGAGAACATAAATATGGTAGCGGTTATAGTAATGTATTTTATAGCGGTTGAAATCATGTATCATCCTAATAACATTTAGCAGGACTTCTTATGCAGTTTAGAGGTTTAATGTAAATTTTGCTTAGGATACAGCGATTCCGTTGATTGAATTTTTGGACGCCATATTTAATTTGAAAATGTGCATCAGTGATCATTCCTAAAACCTACTATTAAGCTCTTTCCGAAATTTTGTATTTGTCTCATTATCTTGAAGCCAAGTTTTTTTGAAGGTTTCACTTCTACCACGAGTAAATTGCACAAATGTTTTTTTTTCTTTCTCTTATCTGGTAAATAAGTTGTAAAGACACAAACAATTGGTTATTGTTTTTACCTTTTAAATTTAC
The DNA here is from genome assembly GCA_949711755.1 of Leptidea juvernica. Classification (NCBI taxonomy): domain Eukaryota; kingdom Metazoa; phylum Arthropoda; class Insecta; order Lepidoptera; family Pieridae; genus Leptidea; species Leptidea juvernica. The sequence continues at coordinate 5,026,737 of CATIXQ010000034.1, read as the reverse complement.
ACTTTCCATCACAGCCCTCGAACCCACTGGATCTTCCATGTTACAACCCTTCAAATTAGCACCTGCAAAACAACATAACATTGTTAATCTATACTAATTAATGCAAAACGGTTATATATCGCACAAGTAAAATTTGAAAAACAAAATTTTATGAACGATGCGGGACTCGAACTCACGACGTCCGGTGTTACGTGCCGGAGCTCTAACCAACAGAGCTAACCGTTCGAGTGACGTATCGTCATAAAATCTTGTATACTTCGTCCAATTCTCAGGTTGTGGTTCAGGTTCATCGTTCATAAAATTTTGTTTTTCAAATTTTATTTGTGTATTAATCCTAGAAATGAGGGTTATCACTTTAAAAACATAACAAATTGTTTAGGTTATATATCGGTTATAACGCGAAAGCTCAAAACCGATCGGAATAATACTTAAGTACCATAAGGTGCAGCGTGTTTCGGAGAAGGTTTTAGTATAAAATATGTTCGTGATACTTATCCGGAACCTGTATTTTTTGACTTAGAAATACCTTAATTTATAGAAATAATTCAGTCAATGATATTTCATTACATATGACAATTCATATAATGAGCGGGCGCGGGACACATAATACACTTAATCTGGCCATAAATTATTTAATTATTAATTAGAATTAAAAATAAACAAAATATTACATTTTAATTTGGAATCTGTAATTTTTATATGATTGTTGATTGAGTTTTCTAATTTTGGCGCCAATACAATACGAACCAACTGGTTTAGAGGTAATCCCTGTGGGCAAATGAGAATGAGGTGATCGGACATTCAATTATCACTGTTACCCACTTTTTTACAAAATCAGTGAAGAAATGGCAGTAACTAATGACGCGTTTATATAATATACAGGTTCGAATCGTGAAGTGTGACCAAACTATTACTGATATCAAAAAACTTTGAACTGTTTAATATCAAAATTATATAACTGCATAGACTAATAATGCTCAGAAAGATAGTTTTATTCATAGTTCCTGTCAATATAGAAGTGACATTATAATTAATGTGTGCGTGAGCGTCACGTACTTACATTCGCCAACACGCAGACAGACAACCAAAATATAATGTTGCAAGTGTTAAGTAAAGAAGTTGTTTAGAGTCGTTTTTTGAAACTCGATGAAACGAAAAAGCGAGACGATAGAGGCGCCGTTCCCAGCTATATCCGAGGTTTTATAGGGTGCAGAGAACGAATTTGGGATCATTTTTGAAATCCAAGATGGCCGCCGTGCAAAATTATGATTTCAAAAATATGGATATTGTATCCGAGGCTCACGAGGGTGCAGATATCGAATTTGGGATTATTTTTTAAATACAAGATGGCCGTTGCGCAAATTTATGATTTCAACCACGAAAATCGTGACGAATTGCTATAAAATTTCTCTCATACGTCAATAAAGAAGTTTCACTTGAAAAACATACCGACGTATTGAAAACCTCCTCCTTTTTTGAAGTCGGTTAAAAAGAGTGACCGTTAATGTTCTCATGAGCTCAACTTTTTCCAAACATATGGTAAATTCAGTAATTTAAAAGAAATATTTATAGTGACTATTCAAAGCGCTTAGTTTCAGCCTAATTGAATTAACATTAGTTGACTTTGACTTTGAATACTTATGTAACATGTGGCGTCGTACATTATAGCATCCTTTCAATATAAACACAAAAAACTATCGCAGCGGAGGAACTCGGGTATTATAGTACTTTCATAGCTGGCAACATATTTTTTTAATGACGTCTGTTGTGTTTACAAAATATTTTGCTATTTTGACGAATGTATTAGCTTAAATTAAAATGTGATTTTCTTATCTTAACTTTTATTATAAGACGCTTTGTGACACCCTTTCACTGCAATTAGTAATTTTTCAATTAAATTCGCGCACTGATTGTCCTGGAAGTTGACAGAATGACACTGACGCGGCGGGAAACATAATATGTGGTCATGAAAGACCACATTTAAACTGCTTCATTTCGTTTGGGCCTACTCACGTTCTAAGCATTATTATTCTAAGTATAACTGTATATTTGCAAATTACAAATAAAGATTGTGGGGATTGTAGTCTTACATAACGTATCTTGTAACCCGATATGTTGTTTGCGCCATAAACAATGGATTTAAACATAACCAGCGAGAATTAAATAAATTTCAATGTGTATGAGTTGTAAAATCATTTCTTTCAAATTGTATAAACATAACTAAATGATTAACAAATTTAATGTATACCAAAATTTACTAACGATGCGGGACTCGAACCCGCGCCTCTCGGATTCCGTCCGAGTGTCATGTTTAGCTCTCAGGATGTGGCTCCATCTACAGGATCTACTTTATAGTTGATAACCTGCTCCACCCCAATAATTGCATATTAGGGAGTTGACTTCAGATGTCACTTTACAAATCTAAACATGTTTTATAATAATAATTATTATCATAAATTTGATTTTATAAACGTTATTTAACTAGATCTTAAAGTAAGTATAACAATATTTTCATTGGTTGTATTTAATTTCTTCTTTATAACAATATTGTTCTTTCTACAAACGTAAAATAGCAAGAGGAAAAAGAAATTATGGATTTTTGTTTTGTTACACCAAAGAAGTATAAGCGCTGACAAGTTACAACCATCAACACAACTGTGTATTGTATGTATGTACATATACACACGAATATATATACACATATTTTTTTATGATAATAAATGACGAGGACGTTCAGCTGATGGTAATTGATACGCCCTGCCTAACACAGCGCAGTGCCACTCAGGAAAATTATGTGTGGCACTACAACTGCGCTCGTCACCTTGAGACTTAAGTTGCTATGTTACATTTGCCCAGTAATTTCATTAGCTACGACTAGACCGAAACAGAATAATTCTTACACATTACTGCTTCACTGCAGAAAAATCGCCGTTTACCTACCAATAATCTAGCCGGCATCATGTGCAAAGAAGCCTCCCACTGGTTAATGCCCCAAGTTGCCATACAGACACTTAGATAATTACAAGATATCAATTTACCTTCCATGTTGGCACAAAGTGCTTTAACACCCAATAAATGAGCACCTTCCAGATTAGCATGGGATAAGTCAGCTCTTTCCAAGCAGCAATGAGACAAGTTTGCCCCACTCAGATTACACTTCGACAAACATGCATACTGGAACAGAAATCAATGGAAAGATATAGGTCCAAAGTATGTAGTAGAGTAGTGGTGATATCTCTACCTATCTAAATATACAGGTTTCCCAGAACATAATGATAACCTGGCATCAGAGGAAAGGTCCTCATATGATGAACTATTACAAAAATCAGCAATCCACACCGTAGTACCACAGCATAAGTAATAGAACAGTAGCATAACTCAGAGGTTTTCTTGAAATTTAGACTTTCGTCTGAGTGGAGTGCTACGGTACATACAAAAAGATTGACGACATGGACTATGCAGACTAGTACTTGAGTACCAACCATTTTACTATTGGGAAATTAAATAATACGCAAACAATTTCTTTGTAGAAAAATAAGATAATATTGTTTTAATGTGCTATAAAATTTACTATTCCTAACTTTGACTACTCACACTAAAAATAATACACTTCTATACAGTACAATAACTGTTTCACAATGTCCAAGTAGCAGATTTTCATAAAATAATGGCTACATAAAGTACCAGATAAAACAGATTGCTTTTCACAATCACTTTATTTAATTTCTAGATGACTTATCTGGCAGATTGGTCTGGCAACCTCACCTCTTTATTTCCGTTTGATGAAATATTATATTAATAACTGTTTCTTATAGGAAATAATGTAACACAAGCTTATTATACCTTTTAATGAAAATTTTTTCATTTCTTTTTCTATATCTTTCTAAATAGCACTTTTACTATAATTTTCCCAATAAAATGAATCATCACATAATTGTATTTTTACACAAAAATTCTATTAATGTTATATAATATTTGTAGTTATTTTTAAAACAGTTGTTCTTACTTTAAAATTAATATGCCTTAGATCCAGTCTACTCAAATCAGCTCCGGATAAGTTGACACCTTGAAATCTAAGCTCGGATGTTGTAGGGGTTATCATGATTAGCCGAACAACATCCATTCTTGTAAGTGATTGGTCTTTTCCCTGTTGATTGGTTGACTCTTCAATCAATTTATTTAGCTGAGGTATAATTGAATCAAGGCCTGAAGTGAGTAAAAATAATCGTAAGAGTGTAATATAATATGTTTAATATTTAATTTACTCATTGAAAAATTGGTATATTTCAGAGAGTGAATAAATTAATATGTTAACTTGATTGATGTTTAAATATGTATGAATCATTAAGTTTCTATATATATTACCACATTACCATAAAATTTGGCTTCTTCCAGCACACCATTAGGATTCACATTTCCATCTAATATTACCTGCCCATGTCTCAAATAGTTTAATATTGGTTCAAAATACTCAGGGCTTCTGTCAATTAAATATGCACCACTTCCATCTTTTACACTTGGGTTCATCAAATATAAATTATTTTCGTCAGCAAACATCCTAGCTAGCATTGATAGCGGTTCCTTAAGAAGTGTAGACCGGGATGTCATAAAATGCTTACCACCAACATTCAAGCTAATCCAGTCAGATACATCTCTTTCATTGTGTTCAGAAATAATCTCATCTCTTATTGGCTTATTTGATTCTAAGGACAAATACACCTTCTCATTGTCTCGTATAGCCCGTATATCAATTATCTCACAACCATTCAGAGAATAAAATTTCAAATTATCTTCAGGAATTTCAAATTTTGATGATATGATTGCTCTGAAGTGTTCAATGGAATTTTCTACAATAATCACTTTGCCTTCAACTTCTGATTTATTTCTGTAGATGTAAGCGCGTTTCATCTTAAAAGATTTGGTAGACACAGGTTTTAAGCATATACTAAGGGCTACAAATTAAATATAGTTAGTTTCCTTCAGCTCACAAAATCTTAAGCTTTTCTTTCATTATTAATTAAAACACATGAGTTTTGTAGCAAGTTATAATGAATTGATATAGAGTGCTATAGTTTTGTGTTTTTGACCCTTTCTGTCTATATATCTGAAAATGTTTGTTGATAAGAATCAACATTCCATCCAACAAAACAATCACAGTCACACAATATTCACTAAAAATATAGTATTGTAATCTTGTAATTAACTCCTGTGTAATACGGTGCAACACGCTCGTCTCAAATAAATTTTATATGAAATATTCTTTCCAAAAGTATAAATTTTGATTCTCCAATTCACAGAACACTATTACCGTCGTAATCAAAATAAACATACTCAACTATTTTTTTTTTTGGGATTTTATGACCTGGTAACTAAGACCTTTAAGTCCTTTTTTTTTATTATCTAAATATGTATACTTTTCATTTCACAGTTCACTTATCACTTCACTTTATATTGTCAGAATTGTATTCTTAATATATTTATATAATGGTTTATAACTTCTTTTGTCTCTTAATAACTGACCAAGTGGAGGCGGGCGGGATGAATTTGATTTCACAAGCCAGCACAAGTCTGTCAATCAAAAATGTTTGGCAGTCGAAAATAAGGTGGTCCATAGTTCCTTCATTGCAATGTGGGCAAATTTTATTCTCAACAATACCCAATCTTGCAAGGTGTGACGGTGCAGTATTATGGCCAAAACGCAATCTTTTTATCGTGGTAATAAAATCTCTGTTGCAATCCTTCAATTGATTGTACCAGGGACTGACAGGTATGTTTTCTTGTATGCGGAAGACCACCCATATTAAGGCCACTTGAATATTATTAAAATTAATTGTGAGATTAGTTTTACCTTTTATTAGGAATAGAGAATCGGTTACTATTCTTAAAGTTGTGAATTTCGCGTATTCTTATTAATGCCTGATGAATTGCATATAATTCTGCTGTAAAAATTGAGCATGATTGGTGTAGAACAAAATTTTTACAAAATTTGGTTTGTGGATCGAGTGCAGAATGTGCATAGTCACTCCCATTACTTCCATCAGTATACATAACATAGTATGTTTTATTATTACTTAAAAATTGTAGCGTATCTAAATTGAAACGAAAAACATTAATAACTTATACAAAGAGAATTTAAACACTAGATTTAACTTATAATAAGTGTTTCTTTTATTTATTTAGTGGCACGGGATGCAAGTCCATAGGCCTAATAAGAAGTGACAAGCAGAATGCTGCCATAAAATAGATGTAGTTTTACCCAAGTAATAGGGTAATGTTTTGCTTAAATCAGGTTTTTATTCACTTTTATTAAACTAACATACAACAGATATTTATTATTAGTATTAATTTACAACGATATTTTTAAATCGAGTAAAGAAATTAAAACGACATTTGTACGATTTCATTGATATTAAATTAAGGGGCATGACAACAATGTGTAATGAAATAATAAACAAAATTATTCTATTTCAGGTTTCCATTAGATCCCATAATAAAAAACAATGGACAAATGCAACGAACAATTTTATTTGTATACGCAAGAATTTGTTCAGACACAAATAGTCACAAAAATTTAAACAAACGGGTTATTGAAGATGCAATTCCTTTGAATTTACATATGTAACTGCTTTATTGCTGGTAACAATAATTTAATTTGTATTGTTGCATCAAATAGAGCTCCATATTACGTCTTGTATTTTTTTAGTTGTTAAGAATTTTTGCTGTCATTAAGTAGGTACCTACTTTTTTTGTTTGTAAACTCATACAACAGCGCCTAGAGATGCAAGCTGTAAGCAATCAAGCTATTGTTGAGGGTACTTGGAGACAACGAGCAAACAAGCCAAAATTGAGTATTGTCTACTAATCTGGAGGCACGGCAGCGCGTGTGTGTTTATTAAAATATGTATTAATTTGGAGATAGGTACATTGTGTTTTAATAAATAAAATAAAATGAAATAAAGTAAAATAAAATAAAAAAAGACGTGTGGCACTCGGGGACTACCACGGTAAAGCTATTGCATACCATTTTTTATCAACTTATGCAATTATAATTATTAATTTATTTTATTTATGCAGTATTTTTTTCCTTTGTTTTTTTTCTTTGATATTAATAATTCAAGTTACACTTCTGAGCGTCATGACCGATATGAAAACAATTTTTTTTCTTTTATTAAATAAATGAGAAGTAAGTATTGTTCAAAATATTTTTATTATCTTACAATACATGTAGGTTATTCAGGAATATTTATCATTGAAACTATAGGTTTATGGTAACTGAAATAAGAAACATAAGTTTCAGACTTGATTTTATCTAAATATCTGGAAAATACCGCGTCAATGGTGGTCCCATATTTTGTTGTGGATTCTTGTGGATCATTATTCATTTTCAAATTCAATAGTTTCGAAAGAAAAGTTGTCAACCGCTCTGATTTTTAATCACCGAAGTAAATGTTGAAATCGCCAGCCAAACTAAGTGGAAATTTATTACCATTTGTACCAAGTATTTTCGACCCTTCTTCTGTGTACTCCAGTAAAGTGCGATGAATAAAATGCGTCTAAATTTCTAATTTCGTC
>CATIXQ010000034.1:4983972-5019155 GCA_949711755.1 Leptidea juvernica | reverse complement strand
CCGCTGTTCCACGGCAACTGTAATGATCATGGCGAAATATCTATATACATGTAGTAAGTGGTGTGTTAGGTTATTTTCGTTACGGAATTTCTGGATTCGGTCTCCACGCTCAAGGCCCGCGATAGAAGCTATGCAATAGCTTAAAAATTCGTTACCTTATTCCGGTTTGATAAATCATAAATGTTACTCCTTTATTTCATACCTATACTATATACATACTGTAATCAATATTGGCCTTTATCTTCTTAATACTTTAAATTATAATTAAATGAATGAATGAATGAAAACTTTATTAATAACAAACACAAACACAGAATAATACAACTAAAAAAGACTTAGAGGTAAAAAAAAAATTAAAAACTTATAGCATAAAAATATACAAATTATAAAAAAAAAGAAACAAATGTATGCATAATATTTTAGTGATTATCTTAATTTAAAAGTACTGTGTAGCAGTTATTGTTATCAAAAGGAACTGACTCAGCGTCATGCTGCATTGGAATAATACCAACACAGCGCTGATTTTCAGCAGCCCGCAGGTGACCCATTGAGTAACTACTATTGTTAAAAAGTAAATTTAGTTTTATTAAAGGTTCCATAATATTATTTTTAAAGATGATAATTTGAAATTAGGTTCTACTTGTTCAGAATATTACATAAATATACATACATAAATAAATATTAAAATAATAGCAATTTTAGAAATATTTGCAGAAACAAACTAAAACTTCAATCCCATTATGTATTATTAATAAGATATATCTTATAATGTAGGACTTATGCACATAAATTGTGAGCAGATACTTAATAATTCAAATAGACATAAGGATGAGATTTTTAACTTTTTTCTGGAAAGTTCCAACAGTCTTCAGATTGCGAAACGGTGGTGGTATATCATTCCAGCACTTGGTGGCACGGTACCTAAAACTTCCTCTAAAAGAGGCGGAATGATAAAGTGGGACTGACAGGACATTGAATGCGAACCTTGTTTCAAAATTTAACTGGCTGCGCTGACCTAGCCATTCCAATTTACTGTATAAATAATTTGGCGTTTTTGTCTTAATAATACCAAAAAGAAGCGTGGCTAAATGAAGTCGTCTACGAGCATCCATATTTAAAATATTTGCTTCTTTGAGGTATGGAGAAATGTGTTGTCGGGCCGGTATGTCCCAGCAAAAACGAGCACATGCATTTTGTACTCTCTGTATTGACTTTCTTGTTCTGCCAAGCAGCCTCGGACCATACACTGTATCGGTATAGTTAAACTTGGATAGTACATGAGCCTCACAAAGACGTATGCGCAATTCTGTGGTTATAAATGGTCTAATTTGGTACAATTTTTTTAATCTATAAAAACTGTTGGAAATGACTTTATTTATATGCTTCTCAAATCTTAAGGATTCATCCATTATCAACCCAAGATTGCGAGCTTCTTGTACGCGTTGGATATCCTTATCATTAATGAGTAGTCTTAAATTGAATTCATTAATTAACTCTAAGCCGTTACAATTGCCGAAGATCATAAATTTTGTTTTATTCGGGTTTAAAATCAGTGAGTTTTTTTCAGAACACATGAATATTTCATGAAGATCAGCATTTATAATATCTATTGCCTGTTGAGCTTCGTGTGGCGGAAAAGAAAAATATAGCTGTACAGCATAGATTTGATAATTGCAGTGTTTTATTTTTTTAATGATGTCTGCAATATATATAATAAAATTAAGGGGCCCTAAAATAGAGCCCTGAGGAACTCCCCTCGTTATAGTGTCACGTTCTGAAAATTTTGTGTTACCCTGCTCATTTATCACTGAGACCGTCTATGTTCTATTAGTGAGATAGCTTACAAACCACTTAATACAATTTTCACTGCCGTATTAAATTATGACGCTGTAGATTATATCAAAATAAATAAAATACAATGATTGCTCGCATAATACTTTCACTTATTTACAGCGTATGCGGATTGATGCATCTTGTGCACTATTACTCTTTTGAGCTTTTTTAATGAGTAAGCACTTTTTCTTACACACTTGTGTGACTTTTGACTTACTTAAGTCATAACTTCGGTACTTATTAATATAATGTAAGATTCTAAAACTGGAAGTATATATATATATTAAAAGTGGCAAATAGTTACTCGCCACTTCTTCTTATTACAACTCAGCTTATCCGATGTGTGTGGTGTTAAAAACATTGATATTCATAAGTGTGATTTTGACGAAAATGAATATGTAGCTGTACCTAGAACCAATATCATCAATTAAGGACGCATTCTCAAAACAGAGAGGTATCGAATCGCACCACTACACTGACACCGCTCAAACACATACACGAACTTAAAGTTAATTGCGGGAATCAAATGAATTTGATACTTTAGCAAGTTTGAATTTTGTTTTTTTTTAATACCTATGTATTTTTGATAATTGTTTGATGTATTCGTTTAGTAGTTAAATATTAGAACTTTAGATGGCAATTCAGTGGCATAACGTCGTGTGCAGTAAACGCAGTTTTTTTTAAATCCAAAATGGCCGCCGCGCAAAATTATGATTTCAACAATATTGATACCGAATCCGAGGTTCTTGAGGGTACAGAGAACGAATTTGGGATCATTTTTGAAATCCAAGATGGCCGCCGCACAAAAATATGATTTTAACAATATGGATATCGTATCCGAGGTTCTCGAGGGTAGAGAGAACGATTTTGGGATCATTTTTAAAATACAAGATGGCCGCCGCGTAAAAATATGATTTCCACAATATGGGTATCGTAACCGAGGTTCTCGAGAGCGCAGAGAACGATTTTGGGATCATTTTTGAAGTGAAACTTCTTTGCCCGCATGAGGGTAAAATTTTTACGGATGAAAGGAATAAAGTGTCACGAAAATTAAGGACGTTTTTATCCAATAGAGTGAGAAAATTCAAATGTAGCATGAAGCAGACGGTACCGCTATGAAGTAAAACAACTTCACTACTAGCGTTGTATCATGCAGGTTCAGCGCGCGGCCGCGATTATGAAGAACATCTTCCCTACTAGCTTTGTATCGTGCAGGTTTAAGAAGGTTTAATTATTATTAATTAGTAAAACATCTAATAATTTATAATATTGACAAAAAACAATTGGTTTAGAGAACAGATTAGGATAATTATTAATATAAACGAGATTTAAATATTGGTTTTCACAAATAAGTTTCACTTCTGACATGTGTTCTTTGTACGCACGCCATTTTTTGTGTTGTCTGGTGCTTTGGACGTAGCTTCCCTCCTGAGGACACCTCCCCTAAAAGTGGTGTTGAAAAAAATTCTGGAGACATACCTTGTGGGGTATCGTTGGATAGGTCTTTGAAAGTTAGATTCAGGTTTGATACATGATATTACCTTTGGTCTTTTGAAAATAATGCGGGATTAAGGAAGATATACGTTACATTTATGTGTATAGGTATCATTATATAGGTCTTTCAAAAGCAAATTTTCAGATTTTTTAATTAGATTGGTAACGGAATGTGTTTTGTAAATATTGTGGGTGAAAAGTCGAAACGTAAATATTTCTATATTTTTAGGGAATGAAGAATTAATTTAGTATGTGGGATATTGTTAGACAGGCCTTTTATTATACAATTTAAGTTTATGAATGAATTCAAATTTTGGCGATGTAAATATCACCCATGAAGAATTTTTTTTAAATTTCATAGGCGCAAAATCAAATCAAAATCAGTTTATTCACGTAGGTCACTTATGAATGTCAAAAAAAAATTCTTATTGAATCTACCGCCATCTTGAAATTAGATTTTGACCCGAAATTCGTTATTGTTGACCCCGAAAACCATGAAAATGACACCCATGAAGAGAAGTTGGTGAATTTCATAGGCGCCATCTTGGATTTCGATTTTGACCCGATATTCGTTATTGTTGACCCCGAAAACCATGAAAATGACACTCATGAAGAGAAGTTGGTAAAATTCATAGGCGCCATCTTGGATTTCGATTTTGACCCGATATTCGTTATTGTGGACCCCGAAAACCATGAAAATGACACCGATGAAGAGAAGTTGGTAAATTTCATAGGCGCCATCTTGGATTTCGATTTTGACCCGATATTTGTTATTGTTGACCCCGAAAACCTTGAAAATGATACTCATGAAGAGAAGTTGGTAAATTTCATAGACGCCATCTTGGATTTCGATTTAATAAAGACCTTGAAGAATTTTGAGATGAAAATAAATCACTAATTCTTCAAAAAATACAGAAACAATTTTTCGAAAATCTGACTGCGTACAAAATATGTAAAGTATCAATGGCAATATTGTAGAGTTTATATTCATGTTCGTACAGCGATCTTTCCGAGTACGAGCTGCTACTTACAACCAACACAGTGTCTACCCACGACGGCGGCCGAGCGTGGACTGACGTTGTTTCGATAGATCTCTCTGTGCAATGCGTACGGAGGGACAAAATAAAATAACCCTTAATACCACTCATTAAAGTTCATGCTTATCAGAAAAATATATGAATTTTAGACGATTCATTTTAATTTTTTTTCTGAGACTATTTATGACATATTCATTAATTTATTTCCCGTGTTTTTGAAAATATTATATCTGCTTTCCTTACGTTATTTTCAAGAGACAAAATTATGCAGGTAGTAGCAGAAAACTGATCCTGAATGACGCCCCATTTCGTCAATTTTGTGTGAAGAGGTAACAGATAATCGTTTTTACGACATAAAATATCAAAATTTTAAAGAAAATATTTCCCGATAATTGGAGATAAAGAAGTAATATATTTGTGGCAATTTTTAGTTTTAGATTTTTAGAAGATTTAGTTTCATTTCATCACAAACTCTACCGAAAAATATCTTATTTTTGTCGGGTTCGTAAACGCGGCCTTAATACAAATGACTAATATCTAACTTGTAACGTAATACCTTCGTAGCATCGTAGAAATATAAATCGTGCATATTAACTGTAATAAGCGTATACCGAAAGATTCGTTCTTAAAAGAACATATTATTTTATATACCGTAATATTAGCTCTTATAAGAACCATTTCATAATGCTGTACATCAAGTCATAGAATAGCCAGTAGTCATCTAATCGAAGTACAAGCATCGTCACGTTCTCTCGAAGACCGTAGATATCCTCACGTGACCAGTCATATGCTCCGCGTTACATAACCTCACAGCAAGGCCGAGCGTACTCTACTAAAGCGCGTCGCGGCGTCGATCACTATTCATTCAATTTTAATCAATGAGCGACAGAGTGGGTGCTCATTGACATCCGCTAATCGAGCATCGACGCGAGCTTACACAAGCTCTCGCTGGCCGGTTTACTGCGATAGCATTCGTTTTAGAGCGAGATAGAACACATAATATTATTCTCAATTCTTATTGAATGAAACGTTTAACTATTGGTCAAAATGTAAGCTTTCGTATTGGTGTGTAATTTCTAAATTTGTAAATATTTTTTAAGTAACAATTGTAATTGGTCAACTAGTTTTAAGGAATTTGTATATATGTCGTGTAACTAAAGTAAAATATATATTCCACATATTCCTCACATTCTATATCCTACTCAAGCATTTGTTTTATTTAATCTCCAAACGGTCAGTCTCTAAAAATAAATGATTTTTCTTTATTTCTTTCTATCGTTAACATATAATATAGTTGAGGACCAGCGGAATTCTTTGAGTTATTTTAATAATCTATATAATTTTAAACACGAAAAATAACGATACTATTAATTTTAGGTATATAAACATTTTTGTCAAAATATATTGAGTAATCATCACTATAATTATTATTGTATGATATTGATATTTTGGAAATGTAAAAGAAATATCTACCTCTCTGTCTGACGAGCTCTCACTGTTAGCTTTGCAAATAAAATTGCCATACAGCACCGTACACCAGAAGATTGCCAACCAATCGACCATGGCGTAAGTCATACTGACGGTCGATGATCAACTGACATTACTCTAGGCCTAGGTAGTATGCTAAGATCTCCTCTCTCCATGATTTTCGAGAGCCGAGCGGCTATGGCAATAGACCTGTAGCTAGCCGGATTCGAGCATGTCTTTTGAGTATGACCACACGTTCTGAGCATGATAGAAGAAATGCCACTCAATTAAATGAACATTTTAGGGTGCAAGTCTCTGAAAAACAATCTGAACTGTAGTTCAGGCACAGAACATTGATACCATAGGATGGTCGGCGGGGTCTTTCCACTGTCGCTAAGAATTGAGTTAGAAACCCGTTTTTGAAGGGATTGATAACGGGTGATGAAAAGTGGATCACTTACGACAAGTTCGTTAGGAAAAGGGTCGTAGTCAATGGTTGGTCAGGCTTCACAATGTGGTAAAACCCGGGTTAGTTTGTAATAAGGTTATAAGATGATGTGTATATTCTGGTAGGACTGGAAGGTAGGATTGTACATTATGAACTTTTACCGCCGCGCGGAACACATATAATTATACTATAATTAAATATACGTAGACTTTGATTAGGTAAGTCTTGTGTTTTCATATAAATTGCGAAGAAAAATTTACCTAGTTTTTATTTACTAATAATACTCTGAAAAATTTATAAAACCAAATACCTTATGAAGCAATATATTGAGTAAGGTAGGAAATTCCTGACATAAATTCCAAGATTTTTATTCTTTGTATTATGTCGTGATAATCTACGTTCCCTATTCAAGAAAACCTTCTCAGTAATGTATTATACGAACAAAAATTTATGAAAAATTATTGAAAATTACTTGCGTCGACAGAAATCCTTGACATTGAAGTGCGAGATCGCTTGTATAAGATATAAAATATAACTATGGTATATATGGATAAAATAAGTGCAGAACTATATTCTACGATAATTTTCCAAGTAAAGCAAACATATTTCAAAATAAATAAACGGTAAAAACTACACTTCGTTATTCGATTTGAATGGACTCTATTTCAAGTCTAATTTGTACCAACAAATATTATCTTTTAAAAGATGATGTCTTAAGTCTTAACATACATACTTACCATGTCATAAAAAAAAAGAAACGTGACGTTTGTCGCGTTTAGCTATTTGCATTTGTTTTAATATTCGCGTTCTATTTTTGTGTCTGACGGTTCTGTCCGACAAATAGAATTTTGTAATTTCATCCAATTTCATTGATTGTTTTAAATTATTCATCTATCCCTCCGAATAATTGATATATCCTGCTCTGAAAAAACCCGATCATGTTGAACGGCGAGGAAACGACGGCGGCTACAGAATCCGGTAAGTCGTAGTGAGGAATATTTATTTATTTGTCATAAAACATAATTTTCCAGGTTTCAACAAAATATTTGCAGCTTATTAAAAATCCATATAGCCATGGCATACGTATTTCATGAAACCGAAAACGTGGTCTTTTATTTTGTAGTACCCACATCATACACCGTGAAATGATTTTGTGGGCACTCACGGCTTTTTTATAATTTTAAGCGACATATTTCAACACGGTAGTAATTTCACTTCCATTAAATTCCGTTTCGTGCATTGATTTACTGCGATTTGGGTGGGTTCCTCGGTAATAATTGCTGTTTGTAGCATAATTGGAGTGTGAAGCATGACTCACTTTGTTCAACCCACCTACTGCAAAAATATTTTATATTATTTAATTACCGGCTTTTGCTTGCTGTAATAAAATAAATTATCATCACAGGAGATATACCCAGCAAGAAAATACAAGTCTTGTGACACATGATTGATAGATTTTTTTAATCTACCCCCCACTTAAAAAATATTACACAATTTTTACTCATTGTGTATTGATAATTTTACAAATGATTTAAGTTTTCTTTAGTGTTAATTCCGCCAATATTTTCTAATTTCTTCTTTCTTTTCTATTTCGCCAAAATCTGACACACAAACACGACATGCCAGATTTTGGTGAGACAACACGTCCCGAGGATGCCTCATGTAGAGGCGAAACATGTGTCGAATTGTTTTAAAAACAAATATTGGCGGAATGAACACTAAAGAAAACTTAAATCATTTGTATAATTATGGATTTCCGCAAAGTAACACCTAATTCAATAAGTTTTTTTTATTGATAATTTTTCTAGGTATATGGTGTTATTTAAATTCATAGTACCTTTAATCAAGACATATTATAAACCTAATTAAACATCATCTTCCAGTGAATTAGGAGAATTAGTAGAGAGTGTATGTACCTTTTTGGAATTATTAAAATTTTAAAATATTCTCACAAACAGATGTAAAACTCAAATCACAATTATTATTCAGAATTGGATGTCTTAATTTGCTTTTTTTGAGTGTTAGTAATCTTTGGAATCTCTTTTTCTCTCTGAATCTCTGGATAATATTGGAGATTATGTTGTAGATTAAAAAATAATAAACATTTTTTTGAAGTGTAAGCCTCTTTTGGCCACCACACATAATTATCATAGGTCAAGTTAGGCTGATCTGTCACACTCTGAGATAAAAGACTCCATCGGGTGAACTTGGGATGGTCGAGTGTGCCTGAACGTGAAAGACACTAACAGCTACTCTTTGCTGCTGAATGGTGAAAGGTTCGATCGGAGTCCTGAGTTACTACCTATTGTTATCATTAGGAATTTCTCTATTAAGTCATGGTGGTCTAGTATATTCCATAGTTTCAGACTGCACATTGCCTCTGGAACTTATTTTCAACTGTTCATTTGACTGATATCATACCTCACAAACTCTTTCAATGTGTTAATATTAAGGTACCTATGGACTTCAAATATAAGAAATCACAGTGTGTTTCTGAATTGTACTACTTAATAACATAGTACAAGTCTAGGAAAGTACTGGTGATGCCAGATTTTGCTCTCAGCTTGAAGTTTCCTTAGTTGTTTCTGTTTGGGAATACTGCAGCCTGGTCATGGGGCCATCATCCCTCAAATTTGCCCCTTAAGTACCATTTTTCTTTAAATTCAGGCCATCAAAATGACAAACAGACTGAAAGATCAGCTTGGATTGTTGGGGACCCATTGCTCTGTGAATGGCTGGATAGCTTGATGTTGCGTAGGGGAACAAGTTCAAGAATCTTATTAGAAAGCTGTGGAATGAGCTTCCTTGTGAAGTGTTTCCAGGAAAATACAATATATGGGTACCTTAAAAAAAAGTGTGTACCGGCAACACTCCTGTGATACTTCTGGTGTTGCAAGAGAATGTACGCAGTGGTGATCATTTAACACCAGTTGACCCCTATGCTTGCTTGTCCTCCTTTCCCATAAAAAAAAAGAGATTGTTGTTAGAAAATCTTTGATCAGATAGGGATGTTGTACCCATGTCAAGCATGGTGTATGCAAGTATTGGTGAATGTGTTAGACTTAAATATCTTTTAATTTGTGCCTTTAAAATAAGAAAATATTCCTACTTGAAACCTATCACTGCATATAATTTTATTGTTTAACAAAGAATTTAATTGTATGAACAGGTGGTTTACTTGTCATAACCTTGTTAACACTGTTTGCTTAAATAATACAATTATAATAATTTTAGTTAAATTATATGGCACATGCATGAATTTCTTACTGTAAGTGTAAGCAACAGGAACCCTATTACTACTACTTACTATTTGTTGCCCGTCTTGTCTGTTAGCAGGCTGTATGTCAGTGGTCTTAAAAGGCTCACTTTTCGGTCTACCCTCATTACTTTTGAATCATTGCTATGTGCCAATGAATTTGAGTACCTTGTTGATTCACAAACTGGATTCACAAAATGTGGATTTTCTTTATATCTGCAATCAGCTTCAGCAGTCTTAATCAGATTTGTAGATCATTCAGTGATGTGTCAACTCTTAATTATTAGGCACTTCAAATTGTCTTTAGGTAGCTACTTGAGATCTTTTCAGCCAAAATGTGGAATCTTTTGTATTTATAAGATTTATAGCCAGATGACTCTTATGTCCGTCAAGTCTTTGTTTATAGACCTCAGAAGACCTTTCTATTTCTTCTTTGATTTTTAGGATTCCCAGGTAATCAGGAACCCGGAAGTCCTTATGAACCACACATTGCCCAAGGTCTTTAGTACTTTATACCGGTAGCGCGTAAGAATTTATTAAAATAATAATTACAAATTATTAAAAAAAATCGTAATTATTATTTGGTTCAGTGTAAATTATAAATCCCTCTACCATATTTCAGGGAAGGAAACGACCCACCACATGGTGCTGACAACAATAATAATCATTGTTAGTAGGCTCCATAAAGATCAGTTGATGCACTTTTATAATTAAACCTTAGCCAATGAATTTTAAAGGTTTTTATTCTAATAAGACTTGTGAATGAATAACTCAACTGCAGGTTATCTAATCTATCAGACAAACTTGGACTAGATTGTGATTGTCTCACAGCAGTTCCTTATGTGCAGCATTGTATGTATTATGGTATTTTATAGTAATAGTAAAAATAAAAGACAGGTAGAATTTGTATATTTTTATTACTTGATGGCAAGTGCCTGCCCTGCCCAGTATAATGCAGTGCTGCTCAGGATTCCTGATTGCAGTTACACTCATCACTTTGAGACAAAAGATGTTAAGTCACCCTTACCCAGTCATTTCACTAGGTATGGCAACTTTTAAGGCCTGACTTTGATTTCCGAAAATTCACTCTAGTCATAAACATTTTTCTCATAATAATTATATGACAAGAAAACATAGATAATTACCACATAAACATAGATAATCACCTACCCTCGCCCTGTGAGCAAGGTCACTGGCATGTATCAACGCTACTGAAACCACTGACCACTAACAGTTACCACTGGACTGGCGGCTGTCAAAGTGGTTTTGTGCCTGTCTGATATTCGCCATTTTGGCGCTGTTGGCTATATAGTCTGCGGTACTAAAACTAGTGATGACAACCTCAGCAAACATCGATAGATGGTGGGAAACTATTTACAAAAAAATTGTGTACTTTATTACGTTGATTCTTGAAGTATAAATAGCATGGAAAACAAACGAAATTAATTCAAAATGAAAAAATACTTCAAAGTATTGTACGTTCCTTCACAGCCATTTGTATTACACGTCAAAATTAGTTCTCGGGACGCTCGCGAGTGGCGCTTCAAATAGGTTCAAAAAAAATTGCTGTCAAACATATGGAACAGCCTGCCCAGTGGTTTTTATACAGGTCGGTGACCGAAACACAATATTACATGCGCAATACTGCTTGACGCCTGAAAAACGCGCCGCTGTATTACACCACGGACAAAATAGCAGTCATCCTGCGCAAAGAAGTCTCCAACTGGTTCTTGCGTCGTGTCTCCCAGCGTGATGTTTTCTTCCGAATCGGTGGTAGTGATGACTGAACATCAGGTGACCCGTGCGCTCGTTTGTCCTCCTCTACCATAAAAATATTATAATATATACGCCCATATAGTCTCAAGTGATTTGAGAAACTTAGTGATGTTCCCCACTACACCGGCTTCCAAACCGGAACATAACAGTAGGTAGATTCTAGAGTACCGTTGGTTCGCGGCAAAAATAGGAGGCCTACGTCGAACAGTGCAGGTAGAATTATTTCTACAAGTTGTACACAATGACTCTGTGCATGTACTTTCTTCTGTCCACGAATTTCACCTTAATACAAATCGTTTACTTCGTAATACCAATGTAATTTCTATTTTATACTAGGCGTTGTATATCCTGTGGGGAAATAGAAAAAAATTAATAAATACATAAGCGGGTAGTGCCAATAAGGCTAATAAACTTATACAAATCAATGTTTACCTAAAGAAATAATAAAATAATCAAACATTAGTAGAAATACATAAGAATCGAGTCATCTATCATAGCCTATAGTATTTTTTAAGATTGTAGTTTAAGAAATAAAGAATTAAACAATACTTATATTTAGATTTGAAAGAGCGACATCTCAAGTCAATTTCCTATGCAAATATTGGGGTTGAGTAGGTTATCGACTGTAAAGTAGATACTGTAGATGGAGCCCCAACCTGAGAGTTGAACAAAGACGGCTGGCTCAGTGGAACAGCGCTGGCACGGAACGGTAGAGATCGCGGGCTCGAGTCCCGCATCGTTCATAAATTTTGTTTTCAAATTTAATTTGTGTAATTTATACCAGAAGTGAGGGTTATTGCTTAAAATATATATTTCCATTTAGTACAGATGTGTAACGTCTAACTACTACTTTTGTTTCAGCAAATAACCCGATACCGGAAGAAGTGACGAAGCAATCGTTCCGCCTCAAGGTATGGCGCCATTTGGAGACCAATGGTCTGGCTATGTTTCCGAGGCCGGTGTACAACCGCATCCCGAACTTCAAGGGCGCGCAGGAAGCCGCTGCCAAGCTGGCGGAACTCGACGTGTTCAAAAATGCCAAAACTGTCAAAGTCAACCCGGACAAACCGCAGGAGCCTGTCAGGTACGTATAGTTAACATGCAAAGAGAATGTAAATCACACTGACCTCTACTATATACCACTGGACTGGCGGCTGTCAAAGTGCTTTTGTGCCTGTTTGATATTCGGCATTTTGGCGCTGTTGGCCATGAAGAGTCTGCGGTACTAAAACTAGTGATGACAACCTCAGCAAACATCGAGAGATGGTGGGAAAATTCTTGAAGTATAAATAACACGGAAAACGAACGAAATTAATTCAAAATGCAAAAATACTTCAGAGTATTGTACGTTCCTTCGCAGCCATTTGTATTATACGTAAAAATTAGTTCTCTGAACGCTCGCGAGTGGCGCTTCAAATATGCACAAAAAATTTGCTGTCAAACAAGGAACAGCCTGTCTAGTGGTATTTATACAGGTCCAATCTACGTAAACATTGAAATTTGACATAAGTTTGAAATAGTAATTACAATTAAAGCGACGAAGTATAATCCGGCTAAGTTTGAAAGCGAACATTTGCTTAAAACGTAGTGGATTTCGGCTATATCCCTTTTTTTTTACAAGATTATAGCCGTCATCTGTCAATCTATCAATGACTGCACGTTTCAGTTACTTAAACATGCTACCACCGTTTAATGACATGATCTTATCTATTCATAGTTATGTCCAATATAGTTATAGTCCACTGTTTTATGTCGATAGGTTATTGAGGTTATTAAGTAAGCGTAAAAGGATAGATTCGTCTACCTCTAGTAAGTTAAACTAATGATAGATAGGATATTGGAAACGGCCGTTATACAATTGCATTCAATCGCTTTAGCAATATCAGTGTCAACATTTTATATATAATGTACAACGCAAACAGACAATTTTTAACCTAAAGGTTACAAATTTTTATATTCTAAGAATCCATTTTTTAAATTATCTCATAATTATCTGTTTGTTTCGGTCTGTCATCCGTTACTCTTTAGCTGAAAGTATGTGAGTGATTCTTTACACCAATCGAGCAACGAATACATGCAACTTATAATTAATTCATAGTTTATTTCGATCACGTAATTTCCGTGTCATATTATATCAACGCTAACTAGCTGGTCACGAATGGGTGCACACGCTGTGTTCCCGCATCAACTGTTTTGTGTCCCATATCGAACAGCTATTTCTACCGACTGGTTACATAGAGTATAAAACCAAAACACCACAGAGTAAGCTTATTAAACCATATTTTAAGAATACAGAATAAACGAAAGCGTACTCAATTTTTTGTGTCTGTTCAAAAGAAATCTAATAATATGTCATTCACACACCTACCAGTGGGATGCTCCTGTGCACAGGAAGCCGGCTAGATTATGGGTACCACAACGGCGCCTATTTCTGCCGTGAAGCAGTAATGTGTAAGCGTTACTGTGTTTCGGTCTGAAGGGCGCCGTAGCTAGTGAAATTACTGGGCAAATGAGGCTTAACATCTTATGTCTCAAGGTGACTAGCGCAATTGTAGTGCCGCTCAGAATTTTTGGGTTTTTTGAGAATCCTGAGCGGCACTGCATTGTAATGGGCATGGCGTATCAATTACCATCAGCTGAACGTCCTGCTCGTCTCCTCCCTTATTATCATATAAAAAAATATATAGTATTTTAGCAATTAAAAAGCTACTTAAAGGTTTTCCGTTTATATAATATCAGCATAGATGTTGCTAAACTATTGTCATTCACACACTTACCTAGTCTCGGTTTTTTTTTATGATAATAAGGGAGGAGACGAGCAGGACGTTCAGCTGATGGTAATTGATACGCCATGCCCATTACAATGCAGTGCCGCTCAGGATTCTCAAAAAACCCAAAAATTCTGAGCGGCACTACAATTGCCCTCGTCACCTTGAGACATAAGATGTTAAGCCTCATTTGCCAAGTAATTTCACTAGCTACGGCGCCCTTTAGACCGAAACACAGTAATGCTTACACATTACTGCTTCACGGCAGAAATAGGCGCCGTTGTGGTACCCATAATCTAGCCGGCATCCTGTGTAAAGGAGCCTCCCACGGTAATATAATATAGTAATGATACTATATAATATAGTACAGGGCGTCCCACGAGCCATATGCCACATGAGTACCTTTAATATTGTAGATGTAACACTTCATGAAAGAAGACATTATTTTAATTTAAAAAACAATTTAAACTGCTTTCATAGATTTTTAAATAATCGCCTTATTGAACCTTGAATTGAACCCGCTACACGAGTAAAAAAATACCATGTAGCTTTATCCATACCCTATGCTGATGCTATGTTATGTAGCAAAATATAAGGCAGAAATAAAAGGAAGACCATGAATTTTAACATAATATGATGTAAAATTTCAGTTCAGAAAATCGAAAATCTGGCACTGCCGTAAGGCTGAACTGACATAATCATGTTTGATTCCCGGTTCTATCAGTTAGTTTGTTTTTTAAATTAGAATAGTCTTTTTTCAGTAAAACGTTACATATTTAAGGTACTTCCCCTCCATGTGGCATAGCCGTGGGACGCCCAGTATATAAAAAATACGTTAATGAAAAAAAAATTTAACTTTAATAAAAGGCATTTATTTTCTCAAAATTGATTCCTTTAGAATTCTTTTTGATGTCATTCCTAATATACTAGATACTACTACCGCTTCGGAAACAAATGGCGCTCTGAGAGAGAGAAGAAGCGGCGTTACATTTACCCTTAAAGCTATTATGTATCCTATGAAGCCTACTAGAATTAGTTACAAGCAATCCCCTTATTTCTAGTGTTATAATAATGAAAATCACTACTAAGAGCAAAAGGTGACGTTTTTTGTCGACGTATATTAAATTTTCTTAAATGTACTGACAATGAACAGTCATAATATTTATTTCTTTAATTTTTTTTTAATTTTTTTTTAGTATATAGTTTTAATTAATAGCACACAAGCCATAATAAAAGAAAAGTCCCTCCCGAAGTGCATTGTTAATTCGCTTACGCTGCCGTAGCCTATATGCTTATTATATTGTTCCTTGGTATTTTCCTATTTGTTATAATTCATAAAACACAAAGATTAGAACGCGGTTCACAGATTGTTAGTTTATAATTAAAATACCCTGTTTTACACTCATCTTCTTCCCGTGGGGGTAAGCAGAGACAACAGAATGTTCTATCCCTACAAACCTCACGCGCTTCCTCCACATTCATTACTCTTTTCATACATGCTCTCCGGATCCGGGTGCTTCGGACCTTTCCTTTCTTCATTAGGTCTCCAATTTGGTCGACGAATATTCAACTAGGTCTCCCGCGACCGACTTGCCCACACACATACATGCCTTATATTTGATAAGTCATTCTTTCTTCACTCATTCGCTCCACGTGTCCAACAATAATAGCCCAGAGGTTAGTAACCCTGCCTACTGAGCTAGAGGTCCCGGGTTCGCGTCCCGGTAGGTGCAATTATTTATATTATGATGAATATGAATGTTTGTTTCCGAGTTATGGATGTTTATTTGTATTTATGTATGTTTAAGTAAGTATATTGTATTTAAATAAAACACTTTTAAAGGATTAAAACGCGTGTAATTGTAACTGTTTTTACATTAGATTTTTGCGTAAAAGTTACATTTTATTTTTTTAACTAACATAAAAAAATGTAACTCGCGTTAATCAAAGAAAATACTAATTATTAAATATATCGTTGTCTTGTACCCATAGTACAGGCTATGCCTAGTTTGGGGCAAGATAATTTGTGTAAGAGTGTGTCAATATTATTACTATTTCAGCATTCCTTTCTTAATCCTTGTCAAGACATCTTCTTTACCAGCGCGATCACCTGCATAATATTTCTGACATTAATCAGATGTTAATAATATTATTGTTACTCAATAGGGCTCAAATTTTCAATAGATTATTTGTATACAACATTTTCAGAAGTTTTTGATGCGTTGAATACTCAAAGACTGGATAGAATCCGGTCAAACATTTCACTAGTTTACGTGTATATTTAGATGTGTTAAACTATTCTATTACGTCACCCGACTTACTAAAAACTCGTATCATGAATATAATGCTATTCATACTGTTATTTCTGTACTGCGGTGAGGAGAGGATTTACAAACGAATTACTAGGCATTTAGATAGAAATTAATTGACTTCTTTAAAAATATTTATTTATTATTCCAGTAGAGGCACTATTACTGGGTAAAAAAACTTTGCATTCAGCAACCCAATTCCTTTGTTTATCAGCGGACTATCTAAAACCATAATAGTTTACAGCCTTAGATTTTAGTATTTTATAAGTCAAGATAGATCCTCTTGCTGTTAGGCAACGCATGAAAACAGGCCAGGTTTATTACTTTAGTGTGCGTGACAAGCTATGTCTTACACACGCGATACGTATTTTAATTTGTATTAGTGTGCGTGTGTAGCTGAAAATAGATGTTAACAGCTTGCCGCTATTTTTTTAGACGTGTTCACAGCTGTCACAGTCTATCTAGACACAGCTTTACAATTTAAAATGGCCGCCATGCAAATTTGTCTTTTAAAATAGTTCTTAAAAAGGACAGTGTTATATTTTGTACTACTGCACAGAAGCGTTCGTGTTTAGCTCGCACTTATTTAGGGTTCCGTTCCTTAAAAGGAAAAAACGTTATCCTTTTTGATCACTTTATTATCCTTCCGCCCGTCCGTCCGTCTATCTGTCAAGACCCTCGGAAACCCGTGGTATCGAATTAAAACATTACACTTACTCAGGTGTAGAGTAAGCTGTGAAAATAATCAAACTTCTAAGTAAACGTAAAAAATAGACATGGCCGTCTATGCCGCAAAATAAGTATATTTCCACACTCTCAGGGGATTCAAAGTTTAAAGGGCTTTTTTCGTTGAATCAAATCAAGTCATTAAAAAATTGTACGGAACCCTCGGTGGGCGAGTCTGACTCGCACTTGTCTGGTTTTTTTTTATTTCTAATTATGTTGACTTATCGTCGATCCGCTTCGTATCTTTGTGAATATATTATACAATAAGATGAAATATTGACATGGCACTGTTATAATTTTAACGCGCAGAGACTTTAATATGTATAAGAATTTAATATGTCTATTTTTTTTTGTTAAAAAGAAAGAGAACTTTATTCTTTATTTGTTTATGAATCTTATTACACAATATACTAGCGAACACAATACACATTCACATACACAGTTACTCACACAAACACACACACCCACATCTTATTAGTGTTAAGTAGGTACATACTTAGTGATTATAGATATGGAAGAGCGGGATCTTCTGACATAGGTTTTGTCACCTAAAAGAAGGTCCCAACCAATAATTGGTTGGGACCTTCTTTTCGTCAAATAACATATCTTTTGGTACCAATAAAGAAATTTGAATTTGAGAGATTTTTGTGAGTACCTTTTAATGGACCAAATTGATGTGAATGAAACTATAATTTAATAGTTACTATTACTACGCGGCTACATTATCTCTGGACTTGACGTCGATGACGTCACATCGTCTCTTTGTTACGGTGTGCAAAACAAGTAGCACTAGGATATTATTATTATTAATAAATAAATAACGATTTATTTTTTCAGTATTACAGATTCACGTAAAGGTGTTGTGTTGTTATGCTGATTATAATGTTGAAAAATCAATGAAAGAATCTGGGGATTTTTTTGGCAGTACTATTATAGCGACACAGAACAACAGAAACGATATAACTATTAAAAACAAAAGTCAAAACGTAACAATTGAAACTTCAAAAATAAAGCTGTGATTGCACGAAAATATCACGACATGCACCTCGGTAATGAAACTGCAAACAGTACTGACGCAACAGGACGAGCGCGAGGGCGTGAAAGGGGAACAGGAGAGGGCTTCACGCTAAAGCCAGGGGGCCTACTCCTAAAGTCGATATTCGATATATCGTGGCATTAGTCGTGTCGAATCCTACTCTTAAATACATCGTATTCAATGTCGAAACGGTGATTGAACGAACGAAACATTTTTCGGTATAAACGGTCCTAACTCCTAACCCTACTCTTAGTTGAAAATGTCTGAGACGACTATTCGAATTTGACTAATAATCAAACGTCAGTTTTACGATAATCTCAACGACACCTTCTAGGCTGTCGTTGCTATTATCGTTTCAAGTTGTATAAATATATTTGCTATACAATAAACATACTTAATAAATATTATTTAAATAATTATATGTGATTTACTATTCAAGAGGATATTTTACTACCAAGTAATTTAAGTCATTTTGTTGATCGTTTATGCGTAGAAAGTAATGCAAATGGCCGCCCGAGAAAAAGAAAGTCGACGCGAAGGGTTGAGTTACTTTTTTTACATTTTATTATCCGCAAGTTTTGTATTATTTATTCAATTTTAAATGGTCATATTATATTAATTACATAATTGTTGAATATTAACATTTTGTGTAAATGATGCAAATTGGTGGTGCAGAGTCTGGCAAGGTCCCTAGCGCCTAAACTATGTTTTGACTTTTGACAGTTATAACAGACATAGCACAGATAATATTTAGTTTTTCAAGGTTTACGCATAATTCACTGACTTTTACATCCTAAAAAAAAATATTCTATAGTTACGATATGGAATACGAACATTTGTTAGAACAGGTGCGGTATATTCGGGGTATTATCGTATCGTTCCGAATATATCGTTGTCGATTTTGCGAGTAGAACTCCAGGTCCGGAATGATGTTGGTTTTGCACACCGTAACAAAGCGACCATGTGACGCCATCGACGTCAGGTCCATCTATAAATAATGTAACCGGGTAGTACATAGTTTTCTTACCTATACTGCTTTAGCTTTTATGTATGCTGTGCTTTTAGGTAGGTGTGCCTTTTAATGGAAGTAAACCCATGTCGTATCGTCCTGAAGACACACGGATTGCAGAGAAATATTAGATCTTATATAAAATAGTTCCGTTTAATGTCTATGTATCTAATGGCTGTGAATTGTGCGGGGTTTTTATGTGCCAAATGTGTTGATAGTTTGTTGAACTCTGCATGTATTTCGGGACGTTTGTTCAGCAATGATAACGTTAATGATTCCTCTAAAAACATTTTCAGTCATTTTATAGATAGTCATTTGTTTTTCGAAATTGATTTCATGAGAATAAATACTGTTTGACGTCAGTTTTTTAGATGAATAAAACTAAAATTGTCGTAGTGTGCGGTGTGTCCCATAATTCAAAGGTGTTTGTGCGGTGTTTCCGGGACGACACGACATGGATACCTTTAAAAAAAGCCTGAAAAGGAAACGGGGGGGACAATACAGGAGATGGTCAGACGAACTTAAGACGATAGCAGGCAAGATATGGTCTAGGATAGCTAAAGATAGAAAAGAGTGGAAGGAGTCGGAAGAGGCCTTTGTCAATAGACAAACAGATCCTCCTCCTCGCATCTGCTGCGTTCCTTAGGTTTATGAAGGGCATTATGAAAATTGGGGTTCAGAGAAGATCGTATTTCGTCCGACCATCTCGTGGGACTGCGTCCTCTGAGACGTTTGCCATCTCCTTTGCCAATCACCATCAGCTGCTCAAGATTATGACCCTCACTACCCCCTTACGAGCAATATGTCCGAAGAATTCCAGCACCCTACGAAGGCATATAGTGGAAAGTCTAGTTTTGACATTAAGCTCTCTTAGAATAGACAAACAGATAGTGATAGATATTTAGTAAAGGATAGTATGTAGGCTTATATTATTATAATTATTAATTAATTAACTAGCTGACCCACCAAACGTTGTATTGCCATATAAAATTATAAAAAAAAAATCGATAAATAAAATTTAAGGGTTATAAAAATAGATGGAACAGATTCTCATTCCTACCAAATATATCGTACTACAATAATTATTGTATTCAATTGCTATCTTGCAACCCTATAGCGGACTTGTGGATGGAACAAAATAATATAATAATCGCGATACAAAAATAGTTGTATATCATAGAAGGGCGAAAATTTGAAGTTGTATGTATTTTTCAACTGTGAATCATAATAAAATAAAAATAAAAAATATATAATTAGGGGTATGAAAAATAGATGTTGGCCGATTCTCAGACTTACCCGATATCCTCACAAATTTTCATACAAATCGGTTCAGCCGTTTCGGAAGAGTTTGGTAACAAACACCGAGTCACGCGAATTTTATATATTAGATATTATTATTATTGTTCATAGTGAAATAAAATTTGAAGTTAAAAATATTACGGGTCACGAATCGAAAGAAATAAAAACGATCACATCTCTCAAGTCGGATTAAACAAATTTGATTGAAATCGATTCAGTAGTTTAGGACTTCATCACGGACAAACAACGTGACACGAAATTGTATAATATTATTTATAAGAAGATTTGGAATAAAAATATTTAGAATTAGAATTATTTTCTGTTCATGTAGTAACAGTGCATGCGCTGCAACTGTGCAGTAAATTATTTATATTGAATAATGCGATGATAACCCGTCGCATTGAACTCTATACTTTGTTTGGTAAATATGAACCAACTACAAAGATTATCTAATTGGTTGCTATTGAAAACAATCACAAGTTTTTATACTTACATACTGTCTCCCAGCAGGGTAGAGCGAGATTACGGTCTTCCAATGGTTCTTCCTTCTTCCACTCGCAATCCAACCTCTTATATCATAAATACATCCTAATCGAAACTATGGGCCTTATGAGAAAGCTCAAGATCGCTCTGAGGGCAATGATGCGGGCTACGCTCAGAGTTCCCTGCGAGATCGAATCATAAATGAGGAGATCCGTGAGAGAACCAAAGTACCGACATAGCGAACATGATTTCGAAACTAAAGTGGTAGTGGGCAGGGTACATAGCTCGACGTACATATGACCGTTGGGTCAGTTAAGACTTCGAAGAAACTGAGGGTTATAAATAGCGAGACACTATTTCAAGCCACGCTCTTTAAAGCGCAGGTCCGGCCACATATGGAGTATTGCAGTCATCTCTGGTCTGGCGCACCACAGTATCAGCTCGAACAAGTATATTCATGATTATAAATTTAAAAATATATTTTTATTTATTTATTATAAACAGTTTCTTCTTAAAATAATACAAAGTCCTGTAAAACTGTTTACACAGTTTGTCTACAGCAGGAGTGCTCAAACGGTCGATCTCGAGAAAAAAATCCGGTATAATAAACTAAAATCGGTAATTACGTACCATCTTATGAAAGTATTCTCAGGACATGCAGTGTCACGCTTCAACATCCAAAGTCACTATTTAGTTAAGCTTAGAACTTTAGAACGCGTTTGTTTTGTAAGAACCAATAAACTCGCAATTTTGAATAATAATCATGAGTTTTTTCATTGACATTTAAGAACAGACTTACACTTACCTTGACTATAAAAATGCATATTTTGCGCAAAACTAATGTCTATGTCATCGTGACACTCTACCTAGACGACAATCCTTCATCACACATACTTGAAGCCTCTCAGAGCCGATCAATCGTAGTCTTACAATTTTGAGGTAGATCGCCAGCAGTTCAAGCTTGAGCACCCCTGGTCTACAGGATCGAACGAGTCTCATAAAATAAATCTTAAAACGTATTTTACAAATGTTACTGCAACAATAAATAATAATTGAATAGGTTTTTAAATTTATTTTTGTTTAGGTCCCATCGGATGTCCTATGGCAAACTATTAAGCAGATATGGTATTCTTTTCTTTAAAGTTCTATCGCCAAAGTAATTGTTTACTCTAGGTACTTCAAGTTATGGTTATTTAAGGCTAATAGGTATTTGTGCTTTTTACTTTAGCTTTTGTCTTTTTGTTAACAAGTAATTTTAAAAACCTTATTTGCAATGCTTCGATTTTATCAATATATGTTTTAAATGTAAGACCAAAAACTATCAAAAGCGTAGGTCATAATTGAATCTACTAATGAAAGATTTTAATGTAGCTAAGGGAACTTTAAAACTTAAGTGATAGAATTTATCTAAAAGTATCCTTAACTTATTACAAATAAAATCTATATGGTGGGACCATGAAAAGTTTGAATCTACTTTAACACCGAGATAAGTTATACAATTAACTCTTTCAATTGGTTTACATTTACAGTTTGTAAAATTATTATGAAGGCACAGTAGACTATGTATATACATATTCGGGGGTGAATCTGTGAGGGGTAAATATGGTGAGTGAATAATAACTAGTTTAATTTTTTCCAAATTCAGAACTATACCATTATCGTGAGACCACTTAACTACGTTATCTATGTCTAACTGTACTAAGCTACACGTTTCAGCGAGGTCGGTGCCAGCTAGCAATGTACATAAATCGTCGGCAAACATGTAAGCTTAACAGTACCGAATTACTCCACATAAGCTATTTACTTGCATTAGGTAGCAGATGGGCCCACATCCGGACCCTTGTGGTACTCCACATCCCTCCTTGGTCTCCTCGCTGAACGTGTCACCCGCTCTTACACGATAAGAGCGTGAGGTGAGGTAGTCGCGGAACCAGTGGTTCAGCGGCTGTCCCACACCACACTCGTCCAATCCATTCAAAGGGGTGTCCGTTTGTAGTGTATCAAAAGCTTTTTTGAAATCGAAATTTTTAATCTCTAAATGTGTATTTATTTCATTAATAAACTAAGATAATAATGTGTTAGTGATTTTACCGTTTTGACAACCATGTTGGCATATATTTACCCCCTTATTCATAATGGTCCGCTAACTTAAAACAGTTGCTAAAGAGTGTTATTTCTCATTCTGACTTAGGTCAATAGAAGAAGGCAGAGTGACAATTAGCAATGCTTTAAGTTAGCAGACTATTATGAATAAGGGGACAAGTATTTTATTTTTTTGTAGAAAGTTTCCAAGTTGATTGACTATATTATACACTTTTCAATAATTTTATTTACGATCACCTTGCTTATGAATGGGACGATTAATAGCTTCTTTTAATTTAGGAAATTTATGATGTCTAACAGATAAATTAACTAAGTTAGCTATGACAGGACAGACTTTATCAATAACTAACTTTATATCAGACATGCGTAGGAGATCTCTACTTTTTTGACATCACTGCTAGTGACTGGTTGCCATCTCTTGCCCACGTCACACTTTACCACATAGCTGTTCCTTTGTAAAAATTTATCACTACATATATGTTTAATTAGATTCATTTCATTTAAAAAAATTGAAGCAAACTTTCCACAAATCTCTTTTTGGTTGCCTTGTTTTACCATATTCGTAAGTATCAGATCATCAAAAGATTTTCTAGGTTTGTCCAATAAACTATTTATCTTATCCCATATTTTTTTAATATTTTTATTTCAGTTTAATATAGTTTGTTTATCATACTCTGATTTATACTTACTTAATAATAGCTTTATTACACTTATTTCTAGGTATAGTATAACCTTTTTATCATATTTTTGGCTCATTGCACCATATTGTAAATATCTCTTTCTTGTATCATTTTCTTTAAATTATCAGTTATCCAACCCTTATTATTCCAATTCTAGTAGGGTTCATAGGATACAATATAAATGCTTTAATACACAATACAATATTGTATATTTTATTTAAAAAACAACAGACTTATATAACACTATTCCAAAACAATAGATATAATATGCACTAAACAGTATAAAAATAATGGCGTATTTTTATACAGTCTAATTAATTAATCTAACGGTTATTGTTATTTTTGGAATCGGTGTCCTTCCGCCGCGACCCGCTCTCGCATCTCGCCTCCACAACTCAAGCACATCTCACCTATAACTATGTATGTAGTAACAAACCTATCTTTGATGACACCGACTCCAAAAATTAAATTAATCGTAACTAGAATTAGATTAATTAATTAGATTGTATAAGAATACGCAATTATTTTTATACTTTTTAGTGCATATTATATCTATTGTTTTGGAATAGTGTTTCAGAAGTCGGTTGTTTTTTTGTTATTTGTTTTTATTATTTTTAGTGAATTTGAAGTACACTAACTAACAATTTGTCTAAATATGTATAGATATACAAAATTTTTCAATCAAGCGATGAACGTAAGCGCTTTGCAATTCGATTTCAGACAGTTAGAAATTTTGCCACAGATCACACCCTTACTGTAAGTCGTTAAGGAGTCCCATTGATCATCATATTCGACTACGACAATTACTTGACCATAACTATTTTATGGTAGATGACTTAAATATACGGATAGCATAAATAAGATTCGGCCGAGTATCGTTAATTTGCTCCTAAGAATTGAAAGAGTTCCGCTACTTAGTCATGGATTCCGTAATCAGATCCTAACCAAACTCTCACCAAACTATCTTTGAAGTAGGTATATCCTTTCCAATAAAAAAAACTCATCGAATTCGGTCGGCGCGATATTGAGATATTCGTAAATTTATCATCCACTTTGCTATAGGTACGTATGTATAGCAAATTTAAGACTTATGGTATTTTCATGGATGCCATTGTCAGATCTGGACCAAAATACTTTGGGACCTCACGTGAAGCACCAGCTTTCAAATAAAAGAATTATCAAAATCGGTTCACCCAGTCGAAAGTTTTGAGGTAACAAACATAAAAAAAACATACCGACGAATTGAGAACCTCCTCCTTTTCTGAAGTCGGTTAAAAAGAGCGCAAAAAAAGAATGCTGTGAGAGTATCTTGCGCCGCTTTTCTCTCTCAGAGCGCCATTTGTTTCCGAAGCGATGGTAGTATGACATCAAAAAGAATTCCAAAGGAATCAATTTTGAGGTAATAAATGCCTTTTATAGCTTTTTAAAAAAAGCAAGTAGGTATTATCAACTTTATTATTGCAAAGTTTATTTAGCGTCTTAGAGCTCTGGTGTTAAACGGTATCAAATGCTCATTATAATGTCAACAATATGATCTGAGTAGGCATTACGAGTCGTAGCGTAATTAACATAATAACTAACAGTTACATCTCGAAGCATATCGCAATACAACCTTGACTACATCACCACTTCTCGGCCGTCATCCTGAAACGATAAAGAAGATTTGTCCGCATACAATCCGATATCTAGTGATGACCTAGTATCGAGTCAATCCTAGGCTCGAACATCGATGAAAAAGTTGAATCACGAACTATTTAAAAGAAAAAAAAGAATGCTGTGAGAGTATCTTGCGCCGCTTTTCTCTCTCAGAGCGCCATTTGTTTCCGAAGCGGTAGTAGTATCTAGTATCTAGTAGTATAAGAAATGACATCAAAAAGAATTCCAAAGGAATCAATTTTGAGAAAATAAATGCCTTTTATGCCTTTTATTTGATTTGTTACATAATATTTACATTTACGGTAGAAAATTATTGTGCACCCACACATTATTTATGCAATTCCTTACGTTGCTACTCCATGGAAATGTCTATGACCATAGATGTATTTTAATAACTACGTGCATTACCTTAGTTGATGGCAGTTTGTTAATAGAAAATAAAACCAGTGGGAGGCTTCTTTGTATAGGAAGCCGGCAAGATTATGGGTACCACAACGGCGTCTATTTCTGCCGTGAAGCAGTAATGTGTAAACATTAATGTTTTTTGGTCTGAAGGGCAAAAATATCAAAGCATATCAAAACAAAACGAATCGTTTTCAAAAAATACGCAAAGCAAAATTAAAATAACACAAAAACAATTTTAAACTGATAAATTATTACTTAATTATTAAGTTTGTCAGCTTTTAATCTTAACTGAAACTAATTTTAGACGCAATATAGCCTGCAGCAGAAAATGCCCTTTCTGCTTCCACACTTGTGGGGTTTAAGGGGTTGTACGTGAATGAAAGATTAATTGGATGTATTAATAAACTTCACGAAAATACGAAACAGTTCATAACTTGAGTTATTAAGAATAATATTTGACGCAGATTATCCTATTTTGGATTGGAAAATGTCGCGGGATCGCGCAATGCCGAGATCTCGGTATTACGGGATTGGAAGACCTAGTTTGAAGTGCTGCTGAAGCTTGTGTTTCTCCTCATTGTTATTACTTTTAAAACAAAACAACAAGACAACAAAAAAAAACACATTTACATGGCTTAAATTAAGATAATAAATACTTTAATTGGAGAATGTATTTTACAGTTATATTTATTACACAACTTATTTAAAGCTAACCGAAGCCGAGCAGCTTTATCCTAAGGCTTTTTTTGTCATGCGAATAGTCAGATATTTTGTAATACCATCTTTTACAGATAATTTTCTTTATAATATCTTTAAATTAACATACTGATAGCTACTGGATATAACTGGGACGTGTTTTGTAAAATATTTTACAATTTCGTTGCAATTATTTTGATTCTATATTATTTTTCTAAATTCTCAATAACGTGATTGACGTTTTAGCCCTTTTGCATAACATTACATTTAGATTACCCCGTAGATGTGAGCGTAAATGTTTTATTAAACCGCTATTCAGCATTCCGCATAGCAGTTACCGTTTATAGTCCGGTCAATTTAGACCAAAAAATTAGAGTGAAGTTACATAAAGTCCCAACAAGCTGAAAATCAGTGAAATTGTTCAAAACATAATTATAAACAATGTTTAAAAGTTCCCCATCATTCCCGTGTATGGATTTTTTTTTATTCAAGGTCAAAGGTAAAAAAAACAAGTTTTTCGCGATTTTCAGCAAAACAGTAAGTTTTATCATAAAAGTACCTTGACAATTGTAGATCATAAAATTATCTATAAAAATACTTTTTTTCTTAGGAGCCACCGTTTCTGAGATATAACGATTCAAAAAGTTGTAAAAACGCGCTAAGTACACTACCTCATAGCCGGCGTGGAAACGTGTGCATATTATGACGATAACAACTTTTAAGTCTTGAATTATACTGTTTATGTAACCAATTTGTGAATGTGACCATTTGTTTCTATTGAATAAATAAATAAAAGGGGGGTAGGTACCAACGGCCCAAAAACGACATAAACCATATCCTTTCGGGTCCTTATAGTACTATGTGCCTCTCCAGATAGTGGTCATTAATATATATGTTTCTTCCAGAGTGCTGTGTCTCGAGCAACAAAAAACACTGTATGTGCCGGTGCCTCGGCTGCAGAACGGTTTCCTGAACCAACTCGTGTTGCCGGAAGGAGAGACCGGCCCGGGTGCGATCAAGAAGGCTGTCTCCCGGAACGGAATGGAAACCTATGGAAAACCACTGTGTATGTTTTTATTAAGTTTTTTTGATATCGGTTCCTGTAGCGACTCCATAGTCTATACACAGTATAACAAATGTTGCACTTTCACGCAAATTATCTATAGAAAGGCCAACAAGACGAGATTAAGAATGTATTCAAAGTTTCAGGGGTTCAAAACATTTTTATCGATGTCTTAAATAATTGATATATTTTGAAAGATGTCTGGAGGTGCCAGACTGTGATTTCATATTTAAAATCAACAATTACTCACTATAACAGCAAAAATCAACAAAAAAAACTAACAGTAAATACATGTTTTCAATCGATATGTTCTAATAATTTAATATTATGAATGAAGTATTAAAAACACTTGCAAATACCACATATAATCATTAGGAACATAGATATACAATAATTGTAAATCCACAGAAGCCAGTAGCAATTGTTTGCGATATGTTGTGATCATAGCTTGACCAATCAGCACTCGGTACGTCGAGCGCGCTCACCTTAGTTGATGGATAGACTGGTTTGCATTGCTAATATTAGTAATTCTACTGGATTTTGAAGGTCGATGGTTTAAAAATAGCATTACGTTGTACTCATGGATCGTTAATTATTATTTTTCAGCCATAGAAGACTCAGTGACGCTGGACCTCGTAGTGATGGGTTCCGTTGCGGTGTCAAAAGAAGGCTTTCGTATTGGCAAAGGAAAAGGTAAGTCTTTACCTAATTTATTAAGATTGTGCAATTTTTTATATTGATAGGGATTGGCTGTAATACCAGACAAAATGAGTCGTAGTTTTTTTTTTTATTTTGAGATTTATTACTTAATTTTTTTATCTCTAGTAACATAATTATAACATTTGCAAGGTAAAAAAAACCTTCCAAATGTCATTAAAAAAATCCTTCATATTTCAATTAAAGACAAAAAATGATAACAAATTTAATTTGTACCAAAACTTTATGCACGATGCTCGAACCTCTCGGGTTCCGTCCGAGCGGTCTTACCATCTGAGCCAACCGTGCGAGTGACAAAATCGAAGCTTTGGTAAGTCTTGTTTAACTCTCAAGTTGTAGCTCCATCTATAGGATGTACTTTACCGTCGATAACCTACTCGACCCCGATAATTGTATTTTAGGATATTGACTTGCTTGTTATTTCTAATTTCGAGACCCGAGTTGTCCAGGAATTTTGATACAAATTAATTTATATATTTAATCCCAGAAGTGAGGGGTTTCACTTAAAAAATTGTTTAGAATTTAAAATCATGATAACATGGTTATTATTATGGATTTTCAAAACGCAGGCTATGGAGATTTGGAGTTTGGTCTGATGATGCACATGAAAGCACTGAAGCCGACCACTCTTGTAGTGACCACTGTGCACGACTGTCAGGTATTTATTGTATTGTATTCTGTCCTTTTATTATGGCGACCCCTATAGCCTAGTGGTTAGTGACCCTGCCTACTGAGCTAGTGGACCCGGGTTCGAATCCCGGTAGGTGCAATCATTTGTATGATGAAAATGAATGTTTGTTTCCGAGTCACGTATTATATATATTTATATTATACAAGCTGTCCCAGCAAACGTTGTATTCCCGATATTAAAATCGCGATAAAAAAGTTAATGTTGATCGTAAAATGTTGATGGTGAAAATTTGAAGTTGTATGAATTTTTTAATGCTTACTCATAATCAAGCAAATAAAAAAAAATAAAAAAAAATCGTGTATAAAATAACCACCCTTAACATTTAGGGGGATGAAAAATAGATGTTGTCCGATTCTCAGACCTACCCAATAAGCACTCAAAATTTCATGAGAATTGGTTTTTAAAGACACGTTTTTTACAAAAATAGTGTGTACATACATGTACGCACGTAAGAAGTTACACTTCTTTGGTGTAACAAAACAAAAATACTTTAAAGTTAATATTCCTTGTGCTACTTTACGTTTGTAGAAAGAACAATAATATTATGAATGTATTAAATAAAACCAATGATAATATTATTATACCGCTTTATAATGTTAAACAACGTTTATTTAAATAACATTAAATTTTTTTAGTACAATTAGGCAAAAATTAAATTTGTGGATCTCAAAGAACTTGACAATAACAATGACCCACTTTTGTAGTTGCAGATAAAGTGACATCTACCGAATCTAAACATAATTAAAGTGTTCTTCACGTAAGAAAAGAGTTTGATACGTATTTAACCATACTACAGGTATTAACCTAAATGTCTTTTAATAATAAAAGTAAATCTATAATACTTGCTAATAAAGTTAATCGACATCTTTTATAGGTATAACAGTTTTGGATGGATACAATTTAAAAAAATACTGTTATAGCGCATATATTTTTTTCTTTTAACTTAACAAACTAACAAAAAAGTTAATAAAACGAAAAGCAAGTTATATCTATAGTGTTCAACAAATAAGGCTTATGGATCAAACAGACCTATGGCATCCTTAGATGCAGGGCGGGCAAGTATATTTACAAACATGCCCGTATCGAATCTGTTCAAACCCATAAGTCTTACAATTTTGTCTCTACTAGACTGAAATCGGACACATTCGTTTAACAAGTGCTCAACATCCTCAATTGTTCCACATGACTCACATAGAGGTGACTCCGCAATTTTCATCAAAAATTTAAACTTATTCAAAGATCGGGACACATCCGGATCTCAGTCTGTGAGCAATAACAATCAACCTCCTTTTAACTTTACATTAAGCGAATAATTTAATTAAATACATGTGGTTTAGTTAACCAAGTAACGACAGAGTCTCGAATTTGGGTGTCGGTGTGCACACGGCAAAACGAGTTGCCTAGTAGGGCTCTGAGCAGCGCGCAATATTATGAGGTTCCGTGGGGATATGGGGGAGTGTAATAAGAGTTTTTTTTTTATGCAATAGGAGGACAAACGAGCGTACGGGTCACCTGGTGTTAAGTGATCACCGCCGCTCACATTCTCTTGCAACACCAGAGGAATCACGAGCTTTTTTTGAAGGTACCCATGTTGTATTGTCCCGGAAACACCGCACAAGGAAGCTCATTCCATAGCTTTGTAGTACGATGGAGAAAGCTCCTTGAAAACCGCACTGTGGAGGACCGCCACACATCCAGATGGTGGGGATGATATCCTAACTTGTGGCGTGTCGTGCGAAGGTGGAATTGAATAAGGAGTGATATTAAATAAGGCAAAATTATTGCACTTTTCTCGTGTTCACATTATACTTTAGTTTATTTACAATATGTGTACGTTGATGATCTTAACATGCTATAGTATAGGGGCCTTGAAAAGAAACCTTTATTTTTAAAGTAAAAATTTAAAAAAAAAGCGGCGCTGAGCACACTTTTCTAGGGATGGGTATAAAATGTTCAACTCGCGTCAGGACACGTGGCCTGACGAAAATTCGTAAAGCAGTCGTTGAAATTATGAATGAAATATTTACACTTCTATCTAATTATAGTTCGGCTAAGTTAATCATCATTGAACCAGTGGTTGAATCATTGTGATTGGGAAGACGAAACACCGCGAGGTCAAGGGATCGACTCTCAGCCGTGACATATTTTTACAGTTTTGTTATGGATGAAAGTAATATAAATTGTCATTTTTGTGTACGGTAGCGCAATAAATGAATATTGTATTTAAGCACATAAATGCTAGTACTTTTGTACTGATAAATAAAGAAATTCGTGCGAAACTATTTCTTAACCATTCCAAAATATTCAAAAATGCACAACGTTAATGTTGAATGAAGTTTTCACTTCTGCCGGCACTCCCGTAGTGCAACCCGTATTTTTTTAATGTTTGGGTAATCCGGGAATATCACGTATCATTGCATATCCATGCATATATTATAAATTGATTAAAACCTTGATTAACTATCAGCCCCTATAGTCTGAAGTGTGGGCGCTCTGAGACATGAACACTGAAGTCTCGTATAGAGCGAGTTAGCTAAAATGACTATTAATGACTTATTAGCCAACTGTTTCCACCAAAGCGGAGAGGAGACGAGGGGAGATAGGCCGCGAAGCGGTCAGGTTATTTCCACCGAAGCGGAGAGGAGATTGGTAGCGTGGAGGAGATGTGAGCTGTGCACAGCGGAAATGTGAGAGCTCGAAATCAGTCAACTGATATCTACGAAAGGAGGACGTCCTCCTTATTTGAGTTAAAATAGTTCTTTAAACTGCTAAAGTTGGTTAAAAAAATGGAAGGAACGCCTTTTGCATGCAAGATCAGTCAATCGAATAAATGAAGCTTTCGGGTGTGCGAGACGAGGGGAGAAGGTGAAAACTGCCGCGCTGTTTGCTTGCTCGCGGCACAAAAAAAAGACATCTCCTCTCCGCTTGATCCATTTCCGAAGCTAAGCGGAGAAGAGATGTGTAAATACCGAAATCTGATTGGTTATCAAAACGCATCCCCTCTCTGCTTTGGTGGAAACCGGACCTAAAATCAGTACGCTCCTGTTAGATGCGTGGATATATCGCTCGCGTCCGTGAAAAAAACTCTGATTTATTACAAGGGACACACATTTTTGGAACGAAGCTCCTTACGGCAGGCTTGGAGGAGATAGGGATTTTGCTGCGGGACCGAACTGAAAAAAATGTGATAGTAAAACCGTAAGAAAAAGTCCGTGGAATAAAACCGTTAAATGAGATGTGCGCAGGCGCGACAGTCGTTTCTATTTCTATGTAATTTTATGTTGTCAAACAAAAATAAAGAGACATATTTTGGTATTTTAATTGATAATTTGGATTACGATTTTTTTTATTTTACGTAATTTATTATTTCCTAAAATACTGAATTTCCTAAATACTTTCGTGTAGTTAAATAAACACTAATCTGCAAAATTTGAGAGAAAAATCAAGAAAACCTACATTAAATTGAACACGATTTTTTTTTACAAATTGTGTCGATTCTACATTAGCCGAAGGAACTTCGTTCCTACCTGGTGTCCCACGACACCACATCTTTTTATATTATTAATACTTTTTTTTTTATCAGGTATTCGACACGCTTCCGGCAGAGCTGTTCAAGCCACACGACGTACCAATCGATATCATAATAACGCCGACACAGGTAAGTGAAATATACCCACTGTCGCAATCAGTTCAGTGTCAAAATATTCTTGATCGAAATGTTATATCTATGAAGCACGTCATTGAAGTTTGCATATTCTTGGCAACTTTATGCCAAGTTTATTTATAAGACTGTAAGTCTTTATCTTACCTTTGTCACAACAGAATTACATGACAAGGAGATGTAATTTTAAACTTGAAGTAATTTTATTTTAAATACATTTACTAAAATGGTAGCTGTTTCCATACCTTTGTCACAACATATTGACATGACAAGGAGAAGTAATTTTAAATTTGGACTTTACACTTCTTTTATTAATAAGACAGTAATTAATTAGCATTAATTTACGCTTTAATTATTTTTAATACATTTACTGAAATGGTAGCTTTTTCCATGTGTAGTGAGCGTGCGTAAAGATGTTCTTTTCCGCACTAGTGCTTCTTGTTTTATTGAATTAGCGTTTTTTAACTCTACCCTCAACAATAATTGTTCAAACTGTATTTATTACATGTCTAGGATTAAACTGTTTTTCATTGATTTCTTTTCATGCGGCAAAAGTAGTATCTCAGCGCTCGTTGTTGCGGTTGAAAAAGAGCCGTTTGCCCATTTTAAAATTACGCTTGAGTTTTTTCGTAAATGAAACTGTTGTTTGAGTGCGAAATGTTTACTTGTCGCACGCAAATTGAGATAAAATCGCTAAAATAAATAAAAAATAACAAAAAAAAAACACATCGACATTTGATATGTCTTGTAAGTGAATTGAGGTTGACGCGTCTGACAGTTTAATTTAATAAATAAAATTATAACTTGTCGCACGAGTTGCACAAAATATAAAATAATAATATAATAAAATTCGTTTATTTCAAAGATTACATTTACATTTTTTAGTGGATGAGACTTACCAGTAAGTTGTCTTAGGACACTTTGTGTGTGTGTGTGTGTGTGTGTGTCTCAGTCTGATCAGAAGATTTGCCACTTCATCATAAGCAAGACAAGTTAGCCAATTATTTAAAGCTTTTCTGCGTAGATGTAATGTCATAGGATATATATTTAGGACACGATTTATTTTATTATATAAGTACACTGATTGACAGCTAAACTGTCGTTCAGCAAAAGTAGTGCGAACAGTAATGGTGGGAGCTACTTTATCATTTCTTTTACTGATCAATTTGGCGTGATCTAGCGGAAGTGACCTGTTGACGGCTGAAATGATGTTAAGAACATAAAGTTTCCTAATTGTCAAAAGATTACAAGTTAAATAGAGTGAATCAGTTGGAAATATTAAAGGTTTGAAGTACATTACCTTGAGAAGTGATCTTTGAGCTCTTTCCAATTCTAAGAGGCTTATCTTAGTTATGAATATACTATTTCATTTATTTCTTTAGGTTTTGTTTTTTTTTCGCAACTATATCAAAATTATCGTTCGAAGTACGCGCAGAATTGTCATTTCCAACGTTGTGAAAGCGGGTCTCGTGGAGAATTGTTATACTTTTCGCACTTGGATCGAAATGTACCTACTATTTACATCACACTTGCCGTTGTACACACGTAACGTTCATCTTATTATTTAAATAAAAAGTATTCCCAGGCCATAAAGATGCATGCCTTTTATACACACTGCTTTGGTGCATGTCATCGATTGTTGATTATTTAATTTCTTTCTCATTTTTCATAACACTTGTTGGATAAGGAAGTGTGAATCGAGTGTGCGTTAATCATAACACTCTCGGTTCCCTTATCGCGCTCGCCTGTGGATCGGGCTATTAAATAACACGTCGACCTTAGATCATTTATAGATTATAGATTGTGACAGCTGTGAAAACGTCGAAAAAAATTGGGGTTCACAGTTAACCTCTACTTTGAGCAATGCACGGCACACTTAGAAAGTGGCATACAAATCGCGATTGTAAGTCGTTCCTAGCTTGGGAAAAAATTGAGATTGATAGTTAACCTCTATTTTGTGCAATTTACGCACACTAACACAAAGTGACATACAAGTCGCTAGTGTGAGACGCAGCTTGTCACGCACACTATAATAGTAAACCTGGCCTGTTTTCATCGTTCATTCATTCGTTTCATTCTAGCAGCAACAAGCTCTATCTAGATTCTAGACCTATAAATTATACAGTGATGACCACACAGTAGTCGCATAATGCATTATTTCTAGGTGATTGAAACTCATCGCGTGAGCCATCGGCCCACCGGCATATTGTGGCATCTGCTCTCCAACCGCCGTGTGGAGATGATGCCCGTGCTGGGACAATTGAGGGAGATTGAAATGCTGTATGTTTTTCACTTCTTTTTCATATTTACTAGCGCCGACACTCGTTAAATAATTGACAGTATAATAAACAAATTTGTTGGTTTTTGTAATAAGTAATTGCACTGTTTGTTGACAGTATAATCAACAATTTTTTTGTTTTTTGTAATAAGTAATCGCACTGTTTGTTGATAGTAATATCAACAAAGTTGTTTGTTTTTTGTAATAAGTAAACACACTGTTTGTTGACAGTATAATCAACAAATTTGTTGTTTTTTTTGTAATAAGTAATTGCACTCTTCGTTGACAGTAT